>CM048745.1:802444226-803044226 GCA_026315105.1 Locusta migratoria | reverse complement strand
CCAAACAAGCTGTTTCGATGAAATTCATGCTGGAATTGAGAGTAGCTGTGATTTTCCTGTCGCTGTGTGCGCACCACAACATACTGCCGCGACAGCGATTTTTTGTCGCCCGACTGAAAAATCGCCTGTGCGCGCCTAGCCTCAATCGAAACCCTTCTATTTTTATTGTTGTTTTAGGGCGCACAACTGCTGATGTCATTAGCGCCCAACACTGCCCATAGTAAAATCGAACCGGGGTTAGAACTTAAATGGGTTTCGCCATATTTGCAAGATGTATAAAAAGTAAAACTCTGTCAGCAGAATGCGGATCATCAGCTAAAATATCAGACATTTCAAATGGTAAACATAGATCATGACGGAGACGATTAAAAAACGGACATTGCACTAAAAGGTGGTAACAGTAAAAGGTTCATCACAGTGTTCACATAAGGGAGCAGGATCACCACAAAGTAAATACTGGTGGCTATAACGGCAGTGGCCAAAACGAAGCCGGGCCAGGACAATCTCCTCTCGGCGGGAGGGTCGAGATGACGTTGAGCAGAGATCAGGAACAGGTTTAATGGCTCGCAATTTGTTCCCTGACAGGGATGACCAATGTAAAAACCAACGGGAGATGATACGCCGGGAGACGCCAGCGCGAAGGTCATCCGAGCTAGTAGAAAAGGTAGATAGCCGAGGAAGGAGAACTGCCTCCTTGGCAGCCGTATCCGCAGACTCATTCCCCAACACTCCCACGTGGTTAGGGGCCCACAGAAACGTCACAGTAGTTCCGCTCGCTGAAAGAGAGGTAAGGCAATTGCGGGTGCTATGTACCAGGGGATGGACAGGATATAGCGTGCGAAGGCTCAAAAGAGCACTCAGAGTCCGAGCAAATGACACTCTTATTGAGCGAGTTTCGCCGGACGTATTGGGTGGCTTGATATAATGCATACAACTCAGCTGTAAAAATGGAACTCCACTCAGGGAGACGATATTTAAACGAGGCGTTGCCAAGTACAAAGGCACACCCAACAACCTGGTCTGTCTTTGAGCCATCAGTGTAGATCAAGAAATTGTCATCAAATTTGAACCGGAGTGCGAGAAATTCTCTCCGGTAAACGAAACTAAGTGTGGAGTACTTTAGAAGAGAATGAAGGTCCAAGTTAATACGCACTTCGGGGAAACACTTCTATGATATTTCTCTATAGTTCCATTCTCTAATAGTTCGCGTGAAAAAGAAACACCTAAATCTTTCTGTTTTTGATCTGATTTCTCTTAGTATGATGATCATGTATCCTTATGTAGGTGGGTGCTAATAATATGTGTTTGCATTCAGAAGAGAAAGTGGGTGAAAGCAATTTCGCAAATACATCTTACCGCAACAAATGTCTTTCTTTTAATGATTTCCACACCAACTCTTGCATCATTTCCGTGACACTCTCTCCTCCTATATCGCGATAACATATAACGAGCTGTCCTTCTCTAAATTTTCTCTAAATCGTCCGTCAGCCCCAACTGGTGTGGATCCCACAATGCGCAGCAATACTTCAAAATAGGTCGCACAAGTGTAATGTAGGCAGTTTCTTTACTAGAACTGCCAACGAAACGCAGTCTTTGGTTCGCCTTCCCTACTATATTTTCTGTGTGTTCTTTTTCAGTTTAAGTTTTTCGTAATGGTTACTCCTAGGTCGTTACCAGAATTGACAGCCTCTAGCTTTGACTAATTTATTGTGTAACCGAAGTTTAGCGGTTTTTCTTTTAGTAGTCATATGGATGACCTCACATTTATCATTATTAAGAGTCAATTGTAAATTTTGCACCATGCAGCTATCTAAATCATTATGCAGTTGCTTTTGATCTCCTAAAGACTTTACTAACCAATAAATGACAGCATCATCCGCTAACAGACTAAGAGAAGTACTCAGATAGTCTCATAAATCGTCTATAAAAATAAGGAACAATAGGGGACCTGTAACACTTCACTGTGAAACGCCGGCTATCACTTCTGTTCTACCCGATGACTTACCGTCAATTACAACGTACTGTGTACTTTCTGACAGGAAATCACGAATCCAATCGCACAAAGTTCTGTGGCGATATTCCATAAGCACGCAATATCATTAGAAGATGCTTTGCTGTTCAGAAGAATTTATCGACAGCCTTGCAGGATGCATTCTGTCAGTTCCCTCCAGCACTAGTTAAGATATGAGTCAAGTCCATGCCACAGCGTGTAACAGCACTTCTGTACATGACAGGCAGGGCTACCAGTTTTTTGGCTCTTCAGTGTAGAAGTGATATGCCTTAGAGTATAACAGGTCGCTGTAAAATATTTTTGTTTGCTGATGATACCAGCTTGGTAGTGAAGGATGTTGCTCGTAATATTGTCACAGTATCAAATAATGCAGTTCAGGAGATAAGTTCACGGCTTGTAGAAAACAAGTTGATGTTAAATCACAGTAAAACTCAGTTTTTACAATTTCTAACACATAATTTGACGAAAGCTGACATTTTGATTACACATAATGGGCATATGATAAGTGAGACTGAACAGTTCAAATTTCTAGGTGTTCATATAGACAATAAGCTGTCGTGGAAAGCCCATGTTCAGTATCTTGTTCCAAAACTAAATTCTTCTATATTTACCATTAGAACAAAATCTGAAGTAAGTTATTTTTCAACACGAAAGGTAGTCTATTACGCTTACTTTCACTCGCTTACGACGTACGGCATTATGTTTTGGGGTAACTCGCCTGATGCAAAAAGGATATTTCTGGCTCAAAAACGGGCGGTTCGAGCAATATGTGGTGTAAGTTCACGAATGTCATGTCGACCCCTTTTCAGTAGTCTGGGAATTTTGACACTGGCGTCACAATACTTTTTTCTTTAATGACGTTCGTTGTCGATAATATCAGCTTATTCCTACGGGTTAGTAGCTTTCACTCGGCGAATACTAGACAGAAGTCGAATCTACATTTGCATCACACAACCTTGACACTTGTGCAGAAAGGTTTACAGTATTCTGCAGCATCCATTTTCAATAAGCTGCCATAAGAAATAAAGAATCTTAGCACTAACCCACACGCTTTCGAATCTAAATTGAAGAGTTACCTCCTGGCTCACTCCTTTTATTCTGTCGAGGAACTCCTAGAAAAGTTAAACAATTAAGCTAATTCATTTTCTTTTCTTTATTGATTCTTTTCACTTTATCTTAAGATTGTCATGTGCATAGGACTACTTAAAAATTTTCTACTACCATTCTTGTGTAAAAATTCATGTATTGACTTGTTCCATGACCATGGAGTCTCGCTCCTAAATTGGGTCCTATGGACCAGAAAACATAATAAATAAATAAATAAGTATACTCATATAAGGGTATCAAGCGAAATTTGTGACTGGATTAAGAAATCTTTTATAAGGAAGGCATAAGTTATCTCGAATGGAAAGTTAAAGAAATATAAGGGTAAATTCGAGTGTGTCCAGGGTATTTCTTAGGGTACTTTATGTTAATGCGGATATTAACAGCCTTGCAAATAATATTAAAAGTAACTTCATTTTTTTAAGATAATTAGTTTCATATAATGAAGTAGTACACATACTCAGTAATGTCTTAAGATCTGTAAGTTGCGCAAAGATACGCAACTTTTTCCGTGCTCTACAACCGAAAGAGACGGGGAAAAGCTATAATAAGTGGTAAATTGGCACGCAGGGTAAGACAATCCGAGCACCTCAAGTGGCTTGCGCAATATACGGTAGATGAGGAATTGTTAGGTTTGTCCAGTCTCAGAGATGGAAAATTGTAGCGAAATGCAAGAGAATCTGCATCGTATTGATGCTTCGTGCAGGGATTAGTAATTTATGGTATAAACAGATAAGCCTTAGAGCGATTACAGAGAGAGAAATGAAAAGAGTCTCTACTGTGAGACTACAACCAGAACGATGACTGGAAACAATTACTTCCGTAATATGTATCTGAGAAGGCACGAGAGGTGATATCATCATCATCATCATCATCAGAGACTGATTATGCCTTTACCCTTTATCTCTGTTATGACTAGAACCCAAGAGATGAATCCCTGAAAAGTCGCAATTTCGCACGCAGCGTTTCGATACATATTAATATGATGCACTGATAAGTTACACGAAGACGTGAAACTGCATCATCATCATCATCATCATCATCATCACAGACTGAGTATGCCTTTCAGCGTTCAGTCTGGAGCTAATTACCTCTAATAAAATTCCTCCATGATCTCCTATTCAATGCTAACATTGATGCCTCGTCTGATGTTATGCCTTTTACTTCAAAACCATTCTGCACCGAATCTAAGTACTTTCTTCTTGGTCTACCTCGACTCCTCTTACCCTCTGCTGCCGAGCTCATGAGTCTCTTAGGTAACCTTGCTTCTCCCATGCGTGTAACATGACCCCACCATCTCAGTCTGTTCGCTCTAACTGCTTCATCTATGGTGTTCATTCCCAGCTTTTCTTTGATTTCCTCATTATGGACACCCTCCTGCCATTGTTCCCATCTATTGGTACCTGCAATCATTCTTGCTACTTTCATATCTGTAACCTCTACCTTATGAATAAGGTAACCTGTATCCACCCAACTTTCACTCCCATACAACAAGGTTGGTCGAAAGATAGAGCGGTGCACCGCTAACATAGTCTTGGTACTTACTTCCTTCTTGCAGAAGAGAGTAGCACTCACTGCATTAGCTTTGCTGCACCTCGATTTCAGTTCTTTCACTATGTCGCCATCCTGTGAGAAAATACATCCTAGGTACTTTGTTCCTCCTATTTGGCAGTCAATCTGCTTAAATCTCTTTCCCACTGGCATTACTTTCGTTTTGGAGATGCTGATCTTCATATCATAATCCTTGAACCTCTGATCGAGCTGATATGAATTAGAAAATAATCGTTAATCAGACGTCATGGATTCATTAGAATACTTCGGAAGTGTATACATCAAAATAGAAAAAGAAAAAAAAAAGTAGTAGCTTACAAACCAGTCGTTCAGCCAGTACTGGAATATTGCTCGTAAGTGTGGGATCTGTACCGGGTGGGAAAGATAGAAGAGAGATAATCCGGCGAACAACAGCGCGCTTCATTACAGATTTATTTAGCAAGCGTGAAAGCGTCACAAAGAAGCACACACTGCGAGAGAGGCGTTCTGTATCATGGTATGAGCTACTGCCCAAGTTACGAGAGCGTACGTTTCCTCCCCATATACCGTATTTGTCGGCGTAATAGCCGCACTTTTTTCCTACAAAAATTGATCCAAAAACTGGATGCGTCTTATACGCCGGTTGCCAGTTAAAGTTGGTTTCTTTCTAGGGATTTAAAAAAAAATGGTATAAAATGCGGGAAATAATGTTTTATAGGGGAAAATTTGCATTCGAGGTTCTCTCTTACATTTTCGTAGTTTTAATTTGATATATGTACATAATATGCACCAAAATAACCGCCAGGAGCTTTATTATGCAGTAAAGATTTTCTGAGTTTCTTACTATTTTTAGGGCCAACCGTAACTGAAACTGGTAACATAGGAAGTAGAAGCTTTCGACGTAATTTCATTCATCATAATTTATTTTTTCAGCAGTCTGGTAACTATGCAATTCGTTATTTGAATGATGAAACACTCCACACGTATTTGTCCATGTCTCGCCTGACGATATTTGAGAATTTATTCGCATTCAAGTGCAAAAATTTACACAAGTATTTTTTGTGATGTTTGCACAGGTTCTGTGTCTCAGTTTTATTTTTGAGGCTATAACATGCTGTGCCCCATACAGTTCGCCAACAAATACACGGACGCAAACCATCAATAATTTTCACAGTTTACGGAACATCACAAAAATACTTAAATATTTGCGCTTCACAATAAATTCTCGAAAAGCGTCATTTTAAACGCCGTATTCGTCGCGCAAAGTTTGCGAACTGATATTCGGCGGTCGGCGCGTAGTCTGGTCGGAGCAATCGCAAGCAGAGCCACCTAGGTGTCAATGTCGTAAGCCTTTCCCACGCTTTCGCCAACCATCGCGCCATTATACCGTAGTCGGCGCGCACTGTATACAGCGATAGGCGAAATATCCGTCTGAATATGAGCAAACTGTCAAGAAACTTGACTGCGTACAGTTTATGAACACTATTTGAAGGCATTACCTTAGATATTTTATGTACCTACATGAACAAATGTAATATAATTATATTGCAATAAATGTATTAGGTGTTATTTTTTTCCCTAAAAATGTCTTAAAAGTAGGGTGCGTATTATATGCCGGCAAATACGGTATCTCATGAAAAGACCGTACAGATAAAATTTGTCAGATAGCGAGAGTCTTTTTTTCCCGCGAACTATACGCGACTGTTACTGGAGCAGGAAAAGGAGGGAGTGATATTAAAAGCATCCTCCGAAGTGGCTTGCGTTAGTATAGGTCTACATGCATGAAGCACGATAAGAATGACAGGTTAAAACGTGTGTGTGTGTGTGTGTGTGTGTGTGTGTGTGTGTGTGTGTGTGCGTGTGCGTGTGTGCGCGCGCGCGCCCCTGTAATTTGCCAACTTCTGTCTCTGCAACACAGGAGGCTGCAGTAGGCCTAATAATAACTTTGCAACAAGGCGTCGACGGGACAGCTGGTGTCTAACTCCAAGTCTCTACCATTCCAAAATTTTTCAACGTTTTACTGACTCTCTCCCATCGATAAAACAAGCATGTGGTCAGCTACGTTGCCGATCGTTGGGAACTTTCCGTTTCCCTGTTACTACCATCTAGCAAGACTCGCCCCAGTACTTGGTATGTCATAAAATTTGTATTTCCTTTTTCTCATGATCATACAGAGAGTAGAGTCGGGATCATTTTTCCACACAAGCGACGAGAACGAAGACAGGCGAATAATTTGATTGTTGACGTGAACTGACTGACAACAGGACACTCATACCCGTTTCGGCGGAAAAAGATTTTCATTATAAACTTTTCTTCGGCACAGTGCTATACCAAGCAGTTGCCATTACAAATTATCAAAGGTTCGAGTGGTTCATGTTTCTTTAATTAAATCATTGGGCTGGGTAGTTGGATGGGTGAACGCAAAAGGCTCGATTTGTATATTAAAAAGTAAAGTAGCGACATATTTGTAACTAAATAAATATTTCATATTTAAAGGTAATAGTAATACACATGAGAGAAGGTACGACACCCGACGGTACCGGTGTACGACGTAAATTTATCAAAAAATGTTCAAATGTTTGTTAAGCTTATGGGACTTAACTAAGTGGTCATCAGTCCCTCAACTTACAAACTACTTATCAAATAGCTTATCCTAAGGACGGCACAAATATCCATGCCCGAGGGGGGATTCGAACCCCCGACCGTAGTGGCCGTGCAGACCATGATTGGAGCGCCTGGGTCCCCTCGGCCACCGCGGCCGGCAATTTCACTTTAATAACGACGGAAATGGACTGTACTATCCCTTTCCTTAGTAGTATAATTGCATCAACAAGCAGGCATGCAGTATCTACGTGGCAAATTTAAATGTTAAAGCAGTATTAACAATAACAACAGTTAATTTTTTCTCACTCTTCGTACCGCTACAGAAAGGCAACATCAGAAAGTAAGCACCACGCTTCGAAAGGTTCCTAATAAAGCTTACGTCACGAGAAATTACAAAGACATTGTAGCGGTCGCAACGTAACGTATCGTTACGATAGTTTCCAGATTTTCGTTAATCTCTCAGCTTTAAAATACAGACAAAACCAACCGCGCAGCAATGACGTCTTACAGCACAACCCACCAAAGTCACAAGTCACAGCCGGCGTGTGCTTTCGCATACTTCAATGGATCAGGGTGCGGGTAGCTTCGAGGCAATCACTCCGTTTCTAATTGCACTACTTACTTATCGAGATAAAGTTGCGATTTCACCTCGTATTGAGTAGATTATTTTAAATTCGGTCGATACTGACACGAAATATTGATAATGAAAATGTTTGTTGTCACGCATGCAACAAAAAGTCCAGGCATAAAATAGTCTTTGTGGGGTACCCACGACTGTTGCTGTAATATTTCAAGTTGAATAAATCTGATCCAGTTGTAAATAGGTAAATCAACTGGAGCGAATTTATTCAACATGATAGGGCCCGGGACTTCGAAAAGCAGATTGTTTTATTTTGTGATTAAGAGGTCCCACGCAAATAAAAAAATATTTTAAAAAACCAGAGATGTTTATAGAAGTAAAGAATTATTTGCAAACTAATTACAGTACACCAATCAGGGTGCGGGTAGCTTCAAGACAATCACTCTATAAAGCAAAACGTATGTCTTCCAACAGCACTTCATACACACGATTGTTTACTGTACATGTTTATATCTATTGAGTAATGAACTTACGAATGACGGAGGGGAGACAATGAGTATAAAGGTTGATATATTTTCAGGTGTCAGGTATTTTTCAGCGCAAAGGTATGTCTTCACGACGCGATGAGAGCGATAGGTGTGTTCGTCGCCTTGACTTGCAGAATACGCACAAAAAAGCAGATCCAGCAGATGCGGGAAAATATTACTAGCTATCAACCACACCACGGTAATGTCATAAGCTAATTTACTCATTGCGGGAGCATACATTAGTATAATAATTATTGTAAATATACTTAACTGAAGAATTGCGTATATCGATTTCACATTGGATAGCAATAAAGAGACCTGCATATTTACTGCCAAGTATCAGTGAGTGCAGCTGTATTATTTTAGTAGCTATTCCATATTTGTAGACTCTTATCGTACAGTACTCTTGTTTCTAAGGCATTTGGTACTAATAGCTCAACCAACACCAGTATCATAAATGTGATATTTTTGTTACAGTATGGTATATGTCTAATTTTGTATTGGAATTACTTTCACCTATTCGTTCTTGAGAGTAATTACGCATTCGATAGGTGAACGAAATGGATGTTATCCAGTGTGCACTTGCAAATATTTTAAGCGAAACTTGACAGCAAATGACGATCAACATCACTACGCATTACATTTATTTGCTTTATATCACAGATACGTACGCCGATATCTGACATGAGATCGCTACAGAAATCCATTAATACAACATGTTTAATCAGGAATATAACAACGTTGCTACAGGAAGTTTTCAAGGAACAGTAGTAAATTATTTAGATGACTGACATTACTGTGTAAAACGCTAACAGCGTCAATAATTACATCTGCTCACTTTATTAGATAAGTCATACAAAGTATTAAACAGTGTATGGTGTTTACTAACTTGTCGGTTGGTTTGTACTTTTTTCCCGACAATTTGATTAACATATGTTAAAGTCACTTTGCGCTAAACAGAACGTAAAAAAGTTACGAAACAAAGGTAGGCCACATTTTTCCGGCATATGCAGTGTGCGAAAGCGTAATGTGCTAATCACGGAATACGCAAAGTGTTCCGGCCCACAAAAAAAAGGCAAATTTCCTAATCACGTCCATTAAAAGAATTTTTTTGCAGGCTATTTTACAAACTGAATAATCTGTGGATAAGCCGGAAAGCTAGTAAGACTATAATTTATAACAAGGGAAATAGCGATTCCTGCTATGGATACTAGCACTTTAATAATGTACTGAGCAGCACAAAGGGATTATACTGGCAGTGAATTAATATATTTAAACTTATGTGAACAAAAGTGAGATTCCAGTTTACCGCAACACGATGTGTACTATCCAAATGTGGTCATGCGCAGTACCATAGTCTCGCATTGACGTGACAACCACCTGTTGCGCCCAGTTTACCCGCGGTTTCCGAGTGAGATTCCAAGAGCCTGTTTCTGAAATAACCGTCTATTCCATGTTGTCACTCAACGAGTACTCCTCTTGATAGAATTCTAAACGTTATATTATCGAAACAATACATTTAGATATATGCCACAACATAAAAACACCAATGAATTTCATGTGCGCTAAAACAGTAGGGACTATCATTCCGCAGGCTAAACACGTAAGGTTAGTAAGATCAGGCACTTCTAATGTGCCTTCCAGCAACAGACGGTTTCCAAGATTCATTAAAAATTACCGCTTCACATGATGAAAGCACAGATATGTTCGTAACAATCACTTATTTAGCTTTATATAGGAAGTAAGTTATTGAAGAACAGCAAGTACTTGTACGAATCAATGGCATTTGTTTACACAACAAACACATCGTTTTGAGAAATGCACAGAAACAGTTTGTTAAAACAGCAATACCGTTCATTAAATCTTGGCTATAAATTTATGCAAGTACTAATACAGCAAGTCACAACAAATTTATACTTACACTAAGAAATATGCCACTTACTTCTCAAAGTGCTCCTGATGTTAATGCCGAAAACGTTCTGCTTCGTCTTGTTTCATAGAACACAAATTTACACTCATTGTTACATGTTCACTGGGGTCACGCAATTAAACAGCCCGCCGCACTCTTAACATGTCTAATATCGATGTTTAACACTTGTTCATTCGAAGAAGTCGACTAGTTTTCCATCGTATTAGGTGATTCAGTGACATCTAGTGTTAGCTTTTAGTACCACATCTTACGCTCAGTTTATTGAAAAACAGAGATGACTAAACTACGTAACAAATGTTCCATAGAAAGTTAATCAAACCTAACAAATATGAGTGTCATAAGTCCATATCTTTCAGTTCGTCCTCAGTATTGTCAGTCATTGACGATTCAGAATCGGATGAATCTTCATTACTGTCCTGATCTTTAAATACGTGCTTTGCGGCATATTTCTGAACATATTCTTGCACTTTTTTCTTATAGTCATCTGGTTTATGTAAATACAAAGCAGCTGCATCCGAATTCAAAGGATCTGTTGGGTTTGGATACGCGAGCAGCTGGGGCAAGAATGACTCAAATATATTTGACAAGTCGTAAAGAGCTGTCCATGCTTGATTAATTACATCCAAACAGACTGTCCCGGACGATTCATCTACATTTGGATGATAAATTTTATTCATAAAACCAATTGAGGGTGACTTGAAAGGATACTGTTCGGGTAAGTGAACACGTACATTCCATATTCCACCTTCGTACGGTGTTCCTTTTGGCCCGTTAAATTTAACACAAAATTCATTCAGACCTGACAGGAAAGTTACCTCCAATTTACTTTCAATGAGTTTAATAATGTCTGTGTCGATTCGTCTTTTGCCTGCACTAGGTGAAGACATTATTTAACGATGTTCCTTTCGGTGCGAAGTGCTGCGTGATTTAACCACCAGTTTCTTGGACACTTCTGCTGCTGATAGTGGACGTAGTATATGTAATTCACGTCGCATACTCCCTCACGTCAGATCTGCTTCGCCACCATTACCAACACACTTTGACAGTTTCGCTGAATTTGTAGCACTGCTCGTCTATCTGTACCATATCACTACTAAGGCAAGCGCAGACTCGCAGTACAGTGATGACAAAATCTCCCGTCTTACTACGAGTCATCTGTCATAGTAAAACAGCAATATCTTTGGAATACTTGAGTAGAAAATGTTCGGTATTCATGGTGGAACAGCTGATCCGATAACAAATTTCACAGATTTGTTGTTACTTCTTAAACTTCGGCGCTGCTGTCGACTTGTGAGACTCCGGAACAATGCCTAAACACAGTAACATTAGATACCTAATATCCGATTTGCATGTTATTGACTAAGATGCGCAATGACGGTGATGTTGCCAATAACGCGTGATAAACAATGTACTTATCTGCTTCGCTTCTACTTCAGTAGCAATTGTTTTCACAGATAAAATTGGTGTGTGGTATAGTACTATCGCGGAAGTAACTTTTTATCGTCACGTTTTATGAAGATTATAATTTCAACCATTTCGTTGGTTATTGTGAATTGAAAATGACAAGCGGAAAGGAACGCCACCAAATTGAATTGGAGTTAACTAAAATAATAGACTTGGAAAATTTAAGCAGGTATGATACTCTTTGTCAGTTAAAAATACGTCAAACAAGTGTGTCGATGGAGTACGCGCTCTAAGAGGATGGAAACACTAGCTGAGGTTATGTCACCGTCATGTCATTGTATTTTACTGCCATATTATTCTTGCTTCTTTAAGCCTACAAACAAACAAGAAAAGTTTCTTGAACTCAGATTGTAAATTGTTAGTAGATAGTATGTGAATCATAATTTTCTCAACAGGAAGGATGCAGCACTGACATACAACAACAGGGGACATATAAGATACTTGCAAGTAAACTTCGAAGGGGCAATAGAAGATTATAATAAAGCGGTGTCAATCGATCCTAATTTAGCAGTTGCATATTACAACAGAGGAACTGTTTTTTACCGACTAAGTAATGGCCTCTAAATTATTTTATTACATTGGGAGATACAAACATTCAAAATTATAAAAAATTAACCCCCCCCCCCGTGAGGTCAAAACCACAATAAAATTTAGTGAATGCCATTTTACATTATACTTATCTAGTAGAATCATAAAATAATTCCTGAACACTATATTTATGATTTGTACTTCAATATGTGTCATTTAAAATCATAAGCAATGGAACAAGGTACATTCCAGTACAGTAGCAGAAATTGGTGCAATGAATTGCTAGTAGGCCTATTTAACATTTTGTTCACAGTAGCAACTTTTATACAAATTGTTTTCAAACTAGTAACAACCAGTTGCAGTTCAATTGCTTTTATTATAACCATATTTTGGGTACTGGATGCCTTAATATGTATATAAGCACCCCTGTGTGTTCAGTCCAATCATGGAGGAAGGACACTGACCACCAAGTCGGGGTTCAAGAGTCCTTCCATCATGTTGGGACTGAACACACATGGGTGCCATATACATATCTGAAGAAGGGTTCTAGGTGCTGCAAACTGGTTGGAGTAAAACCAATTCAACTGCAACTGCTTGCTAAAAACCTATTTCTAGTGTATGAGCTGCAGGGCCTTATTATTAATTTATGCTCAAATGTGTTTGTTTACTGAGGAATCATGATTGTACAAGGTGGATAAAGTCCTACTAAGATAGGGTGACCAGATGTCTTGAATTTTACAGGTTTGCTCCTAAGTGTCCCATTATCCTGACAAAATAAATACGGGACGTATATTTTCTCATTATTTTTCTAATCGTCTCATATATTTTGAAATAGTGTTATTAAGTAATGTACAGTGTAGCGAAATGGGGACATAACCAAACAATAAACAAACTATGCTTTATCTAAATGTGAATAAGACTAGATTTAAAAAAAAAAAAAAAATAAATAAATAAATAAATAATCATTTATTGGTACTACATAATGCTTTAAGATGCAGTGTACAGCTTCTCCAGCTGTGAAAAACTGAGTCATTAATAAGGACATTGCTCAAAGATGGTGTGCTGAAAGGGTTGGATTTCTTAGACATTTTAAGTTGATTTTGATTTCACAGTCGTTAACTGATTATACCGTGAAATGGCCTTAACCATTTCATGGTCAGAAATCATCTCAATCAGCTCAAATATCCATTTCTTTCCTAATCTGTTCAGTAAAGAGTTTGACGACAATATTTTAAAAGAAAGATGTGAAGCTCAGTTTGAGGAAGTTAACCATGTTGAAAACAGCTAAATGTGAAGTGAAAATTTATTAATTGAGAACTGCGAAGTGAGTTGGTAAAAACTGGTCTCTCATTTTGAACTTACTTCCAAATCAAGATATCTGATTAAATAAAAAAATGTAGCTCATTACTTGGTTTGTGCTAGCTCGAACTGGCAATAATGCTGCTGTTGAGCATTATCCACTTCAAATACTTTGTGGCCTGCGAAAACAATATATTTAGTGTGCAAAGGAAATAATTGGAACAAGAACTCATTTTCACAATACTTAATGAGTTGATTAAAGTACCGAACATCTAAATGACATAGGCCTACATTCTTGTGCAAAAGCTAATTGAGAGAATTAATTTTTAAGTAATAATAACTGGCTTTCCTACTCGTTTGTGACAATCATTTCTTTATTTGATAATACAATTCATTTGGCTTTTTGTTGTGTGAGTATGTTTGTTTAATTATCAACTGATATGGTATGTCCTAGTTACTGAGATTGCAGTATGAGTAGTTTTTCCCCATCCCAAAAACCCCTAACTGCTAAGATTGTCCCATCAGTTTAATGTTCTTTCAGCAGTTAAATACTTTTCCTGATGTGGTAACTCTTTCATACTCAAGTTGTACTTTCTACATAAAACATAGGCTACAGCAATAAAAAGGAAGTGATTTTGAGAGAATCAACTGTAAATACGAGAAGCGCCAAATATGAAATGTTAGCTTTGGGGTGGGGGTGAGAGAGAGAATGGCTTTATTTCTTACTATAATGTGTGTATGTTAATTCATGTGTATATGTTTTAATGAATGACATCAAGGCCATCGTATTGTATAACTTTAAGGGATAACAATCATGTTGATGACACAATCCTCGCAGAAAAAAAAAAAAAAAAAAAAAAAAAAAAAAAGGTAAACCAAAGGGACCAGACTTCTAAGGTCATTGGTCCCTAGACTTAAAAACAACTTAAACGAACTTACAGTAAGGACAACGAACACACCCATGCACGAGATAAGACTCGACACTTCGATGCGAGCAACCACATGAGCCTAATACGATGCAATCTTTGTCTAGTTTTTTGATTTGGAAACCAGTCACCCTATAGCCTACTAAGATCAGGTGTATTGTGGCACTAGGTGATGTGATCAAAACTTTTATTTATATATGGTAGATTATTTAATTAATACTTGAATCACTGAAGTCAGTTCTGCATTTGGTTCTATGTTTATAATTATATGGGCCAAAAGTTCATCAGAAAATAGTATGTAGGAGTTTTAGATGTATTAAACTGAATGTTGGATCGGGATACGTGTAAGACACGATTCCACTTATTGTCTTTGACCCTTGGCATTGGCATGTTGTATAGTACGCAATGTCCTTTGTCAAGCTAGACTGTAGATGTCTGATAGAACCAGAAAGGATCAAGAGCAGGTAGCATTAAGAGTAGATGAGACATTAGTAACTGATGAGCATAGTGTGGCAAATCTATTTAACAAGTACTTTATATCTGTTACTTATAGTATGGGATTGTATGGGTCAATAAATAATGCCCTTGAATATTTGAAACTAACATTTACAAATAACTTCACTTATATCAATTTGTCACTCACTTCACTACAAGAAATAACTTCCATAATATAATCTTTAAAAACAAAGCTTTGTAGTGGCTACAATGAAATATCAACAAAGTTAATTAAAGCGTGTTCTTGTGAAATTAGCACAATTTTAAATTATTTGTGTAACCAGTCTATTATAACTGGAACATTTCCTGATTGGCTAAAATATGTGGATATTAAGCCTCTATTCAAGAAGGGGGATAAAGAGATACCATCAAACTATAGACCGATTTCACTTTTGCCAGCATTCTTAAAAATTCTAGAAAAGGTAATGTACAAGCAGCTACTTAACCATCTGACCACAAATGACATATTGTCCAAAACACAGTTTGGATTTCTGAAAGGTTCCAATATTGAGAAGGCTATTTTCACTTACAGTGAGAATGTACTTAATTCATTAGATAATGAATTGCAAGCTGCAGGTATTTTCTGTGATTTGCCAAAGACATTTGATTGTGTGAACCATAACATCCTTTTAAGTAAATTAGAGTTATATGGGGTCACGGGAAATTCTGCAAAATGGTTCAAGTTGTACCTCACTAACAGGAAATGAAGGGTGTCAGTGCAAGTGACTAGTGAATTAAGCCAACAGCCATAATCGGATAGGAAAGAAATTACATGTGGTGTCCCACAAGGATCCATTTTAGGGCCATTGCTTTTTCTTGTGTACAGTAATGACCTCTCTTCAGTTACACCACCAGAAGCAGATTTTGTTTTGTTTGCAGATGATACAAGTATTGCAATAAAAAGTATGTCAAGCATAGTTATAGAAAGGTCAGCTAATGATATTATCATGAACATTAATAAATGGTTTAAAGCCAACTCATTGATGGAAACGCACGCGCGCGCGTGCGCCCACAAACACACACACACACACACACACACACACACACACACACACACACACACACAGAGAGAGAGAGAGAGAGAGAGAGAGAGAGAGAGAGAGAGAGAGAGAGAGAGAGAGAGAGAATGGATACGTGAGTTGAGGATGGAAGAGGGGGAAAGGTTAGCGTAGATTTAGGCCGGGGGGGGGGGGGTGGGAGGAGAGGATATGTTGGAGGGCAAGTTCCCACATCCGTAGCTCTGAGGGATTGGTGTCAGTTGGCGGTATTCAAATGGCATGTGTAGTGTAACATGTGCCAAAGTCCCTGGAGTCACGCCGGAGGGCATGTAATGCCACAGGATATTGGGTGTCCCCCAGGCGAACCGCCCGTCTGACCATTCATCCGTTCAGCCAATTTTTTAGTCGTCATACCAACATAAAAGGCTGCACAGTGGACACATGTTAGGTGATATATGACATGTGTTGTCTTGCATGTGGCCCTGCCTTGAATAGGGTAGGTTTTACCTGTGGTGGGGCTGGAGTATGTGGTAGTGGGAGGATGCATTGGACAGGTTTTGCAGCGGGATCGGTTGCAGGGATAGGAACCGTTAAGTAGGGAGGGTGGTTTTGGGATGTTGTAAGGTTGGATGAGGAAGTTGCGGAGGTTGGGAGGATGGCGGAAGGCTACTCTGGGTAGAACAGTTTGGAGTAATGATCTCATCTCTGGGCATGAGAAAGTCATAGCCCTGTCTAAGGTATTTGTTTAGGCATTCCAGGCCAGGATGGTACTGGGTGACTAAGGGGTTAGGTCTGGGGTTAGGAACATTGTTGTTGGAAGGAGAGGAATGGACAGCTTGGGAGATCTGCTTGTGGAGGTCTGTAGGGTAGTTGGGTGAGAGGAAAGCATTGGATAGATTGTTGTTGTAGGTGGTGAGGGATTCGTTGCTGGAGCAGATAAGTTTCCCACGGATGCCCAGGCTGTAGAGAAGGCATCGTTTAATGTGGAAGGGATGGCAGCTGTCAAAGTTGAGGTACTGTTGCTTGTTTGCGGGTTTAATATGGACTGAGGTGTGGATGTGGGACTTGGCAAAGTGAAGGTCATGCAGATGAGTAGGAAAACCGATCTCATAATGTTCCAATACAACGTTAGTAGTGTGCTGGCTCAGTAATTGCAGTTAATATCTATGCACAAACTTGCAAAGCAATATGAAATGGACTGATCATTCAAAGGACAGTCTTGGGTAAGGTGCATGGTAGACTTTGGTGTCTTGGGAGAATTTTTGGAGAGATGTGGTTCATTTATAAAGGAGATCACATATACATTGCTTGTGCAACCCCTTCTTCAGTATTGCTCAAGTGTTTGGGATTCCCATGAGTTCAGTTTACAGGAAGACATAGAAGAAATTCAGGGATCCTGGGTTTTTTGCTGATAGGTTTGATCAAGGCAAGAGTGGTACAAAGGTGCTTGAGGAATTCAAATGGTAATCACTGGAGGAGAGACGACATTTTTTTTTTTTTTTTTCGAGAAACACTATTGTAGAAATTTAGAGGACTGGAATATCAACCTGACAGTAGAATGATTCTACTGTCACCAACTTACATTTTGTGTAAAGACCGCAAAGATAAGAGAAATTGGGGAGTGGAACAGAAAGGGCAATGACTAGTAGTGGTGAGAAGTACCCTCTGCCACTCATATTACCTTTGCTGGTAGAGTATCTATGTAGATGTGTAACGCCCAAAAGTACTTTCATTTTCTAGTGTGTATACACATAACAAAAATTGACACAACACATGGAATTAGAGATCCGAAAATGTTTTAATAACTGAATGTGAAAACGAAAAAAATATATTCCCAGTGGGATTCGAACCTTCGTCTCTATGGTTGTAATGCCAGTATGCTACCATATGAGCTAAACCGACAGATGCAACAACCGTTCTTATTACTGGTACTTACGTGTACTTTACAAAAATTCAAAGTCTATTTTCTCAAGAATTTTTGAGAGTTGCGTCAAATGGTTATGGCAGATTGTTATTTAAGTTCTAACATTTTATACCCCTCTCCTTGTTAGATCAAGTGACACAAATATTTTAGGAATTTGTATAGGAGCTGTCTGGCCCTGAAGCTCCCCCCCACCCCCTCCCTCTTATTTCTTACCTTGTTATACAGGGCAGTTTGTCTCCTCTTTGTGTTGTACTGTATTCATAAGCTGTTTCATTGATGGTCTTAATTTTCTGAACACTAGAAGTTCTCTGTGTGGTGTATTCTATTAGTCATCTAGTATCTTATTCTAACTCGTGTCTTTTTATTAGTGTTTACTACCAGTGGAAAGTCCAGATTGGAATAGCAGTTATTTAATGAGGGTAGGTTATAACTCACTGCAAACACTTGCTGACCCACAGGCAGGTGTGTTGAAGTGACACAGTTGCATAGCAAAATCCTTTGGACCCATCCAGCAGAAGAATAACAAACATTCTTACAACCTTAAAGGCACAGCTCACACACACAACTGCCATCTCCGGCCACTTCAGCTTGTATATTGCTTCATCAGTGAGTGGAATTTATAGTGGTTGGAAAATGGGGAATGATGCAAGGCATAAATAGGGTTGGTGGTTGGAGATATTGGCAGGGTCTGACAGATTGCGTAGATACTAGATGTGTAAAAGAGAATGTGAGAAAGTAGTTGGGAGGCAGGGGGTAACAGAGAAGAGGAATGGTACACAGTAGGGGAATGGACTTGAACTGGGCAGAGGTGTAGAACAGAGGGGACAGGAGCTGTTGGATAAGGGGAGGAAAATTTCTAGAGTAGGGTAAGGATAACTTCTCATCTGCACAGTTCAGAAAAGCTGGTGATTGAGGGGAGGGGCTATTTGAAATAGAATGTCTGGGTCAATTGAAGACTCGGATACCACCTGTTGGTTTTGCCGTGTGATGTCATAATTGCGTGGTACCGTATACACTTGAGTAATACATGCAATTTTTCCTGAATTTATGAAGGAACAACTGGGGTGCGTGGATTACTCAAATTTAGGTTGCTATTACTCCATCTGCAACAACAAAAATACACTAGGCAGGTATTACTCCGCTTTAAAAAACAGATCCCTTTATGCCGGTATTGTACGATAATATTTTTGATCAAATCTTAGACAAAGAAATATCATCAACTATTCGTAATATTTCTTAGACACAAATCTTCATCGTGGTGTTAAAGAGGGGTATTATGGTTGTCATATTTCAAGATAGCAGACAATAATAACTTTTTATTGTGCGCTGCTTTAATTGGTCAAAAACGTGGCACAGTAGCGTCTGGTTCCAGCAGTTTCTTTGCCAGTGCGGCTGACGTGTATGAAAAGTTGCATTGTTGATGTAAGAATGAGCAGTTTGTGGTACCATCTTTCTGAGTAATAAAGTATGGTATATACTTAAGATGGGTATTATTTGGTTCAGTACGACCATTTTTATTAGCAACAGTGATGCTAGCGCTCAGAGCGGATACATTTTGCATTTAGCGGAGAGAAGACAAGCAACTTTTATAATCAAACTAGCTTATGATTGATTACCCGCTTTTCTGGGTTAAAGTTTTATATCCATAGTTCTATAAATGTAGTATTGAAGGGGAAAAACTGTAGTGAAAGACTTTGTGTTTAGTTCTTTATTTTTTAAAATTCTTTTTATTATTACTTTTTTTAAAAATTTGTACACATATCTCAAATGCAAAATTTTTACATTAAATTACATTCTTATAAACTATGTTTGATGTTTGGTTGTGTGTTGCATACACATATATATTTTGTGCTACACAAACATGTAGAATTGACCATCTGAGAAACATTCTTCCTTCAAACTGACTCCACAGTAGCGAAATGTTGGGCCCTGAGCCTTATTAATTGTCATACTGTAAGTTAATTTCACAGGATATTATAATCTTCTAAAGTATACAGCATATGAGTTGACATTAATGGGATTTGTGGTATGAAACTTGGTTTTCATTTTTGTTTACCAGTTAAAATTATTGCTTCAATAACGTTAAGAAGTTGTTATTTGATACACAATCTTGTGCCATTACATAATTTGGCCGAGTTAATATTTCGTAATAGTATTATTGACAGACCAATTTTTAGTTCCAGTGCATGCAGAGGCATACCAGATGGATGTAATGAGTTTAAAAATTCAGTTGGGAAGTTGACACTTTCTTCTTGATTCATAATTGTATCTATCGATTTATATAGTGTTTCTGCTCTCGGAATCATCTTTTGTATTTGTTTGTTTATTTGTTGCACTACGTCATTCCTTGGTGCTAAAATTGTTCATTCACACAACCAGTCTTTATTTAGGTAGTTCATTTCTATTGATGGATAGACTTTATGAATAAGTTGTTCCTTAGTTTTTATGACATTGCATAATTCTTCTGTTAAAATCAGCTTTGCAGAGTACGGATCAAGAGGGTAAGTACCGACTCCAATTTTCAATAAATTTTTGGAAAACATGTGAGCTCTTGGATCTCCTGTCATTATTACACGCATATTTTTCTTTCAAAAATACTTTTCAACTCTATCCCAAAATGACAATATCATTAAAAATGCATTTATTTCGTCTGCCTGTGTTGATTTTGGAATTACCGGTAATGTTTGGCAAAAGTCCTCCGACAGTCAATACAACCCCTCCCATTTATCTGTTGTTTTTCCGAATATCCTGTGTTGTATTGAGTGCTTCAAGGCTTTTTTATGGCCCATTGTACATTCGTCCCAGATGATCATTTTGCATCGTGTTAGAAGTTTACCACATGCCGAAGATCTCGTTGTATTACAGACTGGAAGCTCTTGTTCAGCTACATTCAATGGCAATTTCAAAACGGAGTGTGTTGTTTTACCACCCTCCATTAATATCGCCACAATTCCAGATGATGCTACAGCTAATATGATTTCTTTTCTAACTGTAGATAGGACCAAATTAATAAGAAACTGTTTACCAGTGCCACCTGGTGCACCCAAAAAAAAAAAAAAAAAAAAAAAAAAAAAATGATCCTGCCTTCATTTCTGTCAATACAAATTGCAATTCTGTTGTAAACAGTCCGCTCTGATTGTCAGTTTCGGTTCATTTTTTTTAAAAGTATTGATGCAAATCTTGTAAGTTATAACTGAGTTCGTTCAATTCAGAAGTGACTTAGAATGATTCACTTCTCACAGGTGGCTGTATTCCAAGTTGGACTAGACGTTGATTACTCATTACCAAGCATAAATCTTCTAACATTATTAACGCCTCATTATACATTTCTTCACTGAAAGTAATATCCATATCTGGATTTTCCCTCCATAATCTGGCTAGAATGTTGTCACTTAGATTATCCCGATATTTCATCCATAGTCTGTTAGAAGAATTATACAAAGTTAAAATTATTGCAAACAGTTCTCGAATTCGGCCTCCACTCGCTGTTTGCGTGGCTTCATTCATCTCTTGGTCCCAATGATTATCATTTCCTAATAAGCCACGGCGCTAACATGCCTCTCGCTATGTCTTGCATATGTAACCATTTGTTGTACGAAGATCTTCAAATGATGTTGGTCCATGCACTTCGTGAAGTAGTAGACGTAAGAAGTAGTATTGTGTTTTTCGGATGAATCATGTATACTGGACCAATAGCAATATCTTTAAATACGCCCTCAAATACATCAACTGGAATGCCTCTTTTGTATCGATTGAATTTTCTTCGTGGTGCGTCCCATGTATAGTAGCTAGGGACTTCGGGATAGAGGAGCATTCTCGCAAATTGATAATTTTGACTTAGTATGAAAAACACAGTCAAAGTGGTATTGATGTGTTGGTTTGCAGCTGTTTCTGCTGCACATTGTCCATTTTGGCCCACTTTAGGTTACAGTAGTAAAACTAAAAGTGGGCTTTTGTGATTGTCTTTTGACAGCTCAAAATTTAAATGAAAATAACAGCTTAACCATTCATCTGACACGGAAATTGAATAACCGAATTTGTAGATGAGAAAAGTCTCTACAACTTTGCTCTCTTGTATTTTTTTCATATCTCGTATGGTTTCAGAGGTATTGCAAAAACAATGGCGATTTTGGGATGTCTGTCTGTCCGTAAAGTGTTCCCTGTTTCTAAGATGAACCATTCAACCGATCCGAACCACATTTTACTGACATAATTGTAGGCCACCAGAGATCAGAACCTTCCTTTTTCAAATTGTGTGGACAAAAAATACGGTAGTAATAAAAAAAAAAAGCAGTTTGTAATGTAATTTTAATTGCAAATAAACTGTTCATCTGACACAAAAATTGAATAAACAAATTTGTAGAGGAGAAAATTATCGACAACTTTATTACCTTATGTTTTTGTCATAGTTTGTATCGTTTGAGAGATATTTGCAAAAATAACGTAGTTTTGACACCCTCCATTGAATTAACGAAAACCAGCCATTCGCAGATGTCATGTGAAATTCCTCGCCCAGACCTTTCTGTGGCATACGCCATCTGGCGTTGCGTATTTAATGATTTTCTTATTGTAACTTACATGTTGTCATTTCAAAGCAATGGCACCCCGAAGAATAACAAAAACATGTTGTTCTTCGTACGATAAATGATAATCTAGTATCTACAAATGCCATATTAGAATCAGTTAACAATGGCCATCAATAATATGAGGTTAATGAATACAACTCCTAACTGTTCACCGTAGCATAGTGGGCAATGCTTTGGGCTGTGACGCTGAAGGCCACTAACTAATTTTTTTTTTCCCCCTAAAAGGGTTTCAGACACTTATTAATCATTTTTTTTTTATTATTTAGATTATTATTTTGGTCCAAAAGTTTGTAAAAACTTATAAAACTACAAATCTAAAGTGGGCTGTAAAACACGTCATTGCGATTTTTTAAGATGAACTGCTAATTGGAAAATCGCTGGATCTGTATCTTGTATTGGAGACCCTAATATGCACCAAACAGCGTCATTACTATTAATGTAACATCTCATTTGATACCTCATAATTTCATCATGTTGATTTTTATCAGCCACTCCAAATACAGCCATGGCACTGCCTTTATTTATGTATTTGCAGATGTACTTAATCAAATTAACTGAGTTGCTATATTCAATATTTATATTTGCTTCAAACAACTTCAACAATAATGGGTTATACGGCACGACCCACTGATTGTCAATTTCCATTTCTCCACTGTTTCTTACCTTGATTTTCGCTGTAAATCCTCTTTCAGTTGTCGATCGACTTGTGTATTGTGGATATCCATCCTTACTGGTCTGTGTTTGTCAACAATGGTCTCGGATACCGTATGGAGCATTTGTTGTCTTTCACACAGGGTGAATGCGGATTAAGTATTCCGCATGGACTATGTATCATGTTTTTCACAATTATTTCATAGAGTGCAGGATCCTTGCACGGTTTGGGATTTCAGCTCTGATAACATCGATTGATTTTCTCTTTTTACCAATTGTGCGAGTGTGGCAGTCCTCTCTTGTGCCACTCAATTGAATACATCCAGCTAATGATGTCTCTAAAAATGCAACTTTTTGCAAGTGTATTAATGAATTTGACTTGCTTTTGCCTAAACACTCGTGCAATTATATTGTGCCAGTCAGAGGGTGTTTGGCTATTGCATTGCGTAAATGAATATATTCATCAGTTGGCAATTTTGTTTGGTTTTGATGAAGGTAGAGTAATCTTTCTGACTCTATTTTAGCATACATATCCACAATGAATTGTTGACACAACTTCGACAGTTAAGTATATGATTGCATTCTCTCTATCCATTATACAATATGCATAAAACATTTTGGAAGTAACTATTTTATTTGTTGTACTACATGATTGCGGATCAACTTAGTGTGTATTGAAATGGTAACCATCTTCATCGTGCCAAAACATTAATGAATATTGTAAGGCATTGTAAGCGCAATGTGTTTCAGTGATACAATGCAATATATATCATGATCACAATATCATGATGACAAATTTCATTGTCCACAATTACTATGGCCCCTTAATTTGCTTGAGGTGCACTGAACCGTCTTTCATGCTCACCTGATGGTCTCTTATCAGTGAGAATTATTATTTTGTAATTATCTCTGACCATTTTTTCTATTTGATTTTTAAACATTCTTACCAGTCCATTATTTTTATATAGAAAAGTTGTAGATCCAGAATTACATCTCAATGCAATCCACTAATGTTCAAAGAGTGCTGATCGGCTTCATCATCATCTTTGTTTTCTGTTGTTTTACAGTACTTTTGGAAATGAACCAATTGTATGAAACACTTGTCTAAACAAAAGAGGAAATCCTTTCTCCTTGGTTATCGCTGTTGCTCCAAATGTCATCTGGAAGCATGCATTGTAGCAACCTTTTTTCAGAAAGTCCTTGGATGTCTGTTTTTTACCTTTCATATATTCAAAGAAATCACATGGAGGTGATTTTAGAGCTGGCAATGCAATTTTTCCATTTGAGCATCATGTACTTGGTGTTTCTCCTTTAGATTTTTTTAGCCTTACAATATTTACACACTTTGTCCATTCTCCCGATTTCTATTCTTGTATTTTATTGTTGGGACTTGCACTCCATACAATCAAGCAATGGTTATTGAAGAAGGAAACTACATAAATTTTCCTTGCAAAGAATTCTTAATAAATGAAAATAATGATAGATGTGGAGGAACACCGTTATATTTTAAATTCAAGTGATACCCATTGAAAGAAGCACTTTTTCCTATCCATGGTATTGCAAGGCATGCGGGATACAGACAATTATTTTTCATGTCCTACCTGGGTTAAATTTTACCTGCAGTACCAGCAGTTTAGTTTGCTATCATTGGCAATGAAATATTCGCTTTAGGAGGATCATTAATTTACTGACCGGAACAGCTCTATTTATTTATTTCATAATGAATTATGCCCCTCATTCTACGTGACTGATTTTTCAGAAAGCATTGAACGGCCGTTGTCAACATCAGCACACTACGCCGATGCCATAAGTAAAATTATAGTGTATTACACCACAGTTATGAGAATGAAAAAACAAAGCATCAGCATCTGTTAGTTATTTGGTGTGCTATGTAACTAACATCTCCTCAGTTTGTCCTTTTTCTGTACTATGGAATTTTCTACACATTCCTAAACACAACAAACTCAAAATGTAATGAGGATAGGAAACTACATAAATTTGATTTTCCTTGCAAAGAATTCTTATGTAAATGTATTTTACCACTTGATCAGAATATACTTATATATCACTTATGAACTTTCCATGTCAGACACACATTAACATGTGTCTACAGTCTGTGTATTGCAGTGAGCTCAAAGTTAATGTGGAGATAGTACTATGTCTGAAACTGTGACGCTCAACGTATATTTATCTCACTAATCCAGTTGTCAGTATTTTGATCCTAAGCACTACAGTTGTCTTTCCAATGTTTATATTGAGATCATTGGTGTATTGCCAGTGTAGTTAATGCTCAGTTAATGTATGTTTGTATGTGTTTCCCAGTGTTTTATCTCTGCGTCTTTTTATCTTTAAGCATCTGTTGATCATCGTATTGCTCCACATTTTATGGATTTTTGTCCGCCACACACCGCGACCAAAACACCATAGTGCACACCGCGAACCTAAAGGCTACTCTCATGCATAACTGCCATTGGTCTGCAGTGAATAATTTTGGCTACCAAGTGAAATATATGGACACACATCCCACATTCCATTTTTATATATTTATATTGATATACGGCGAGGCGCTACATATGATGATATTTCTCTGATGAAAAATACATGTAAGTCGAAGCTCCTTATTACACTATCAAATATCTGATGTAAATACATGACATATTGACTTTTACAAAGATATATGACTGTATAATACCAGTCTCGATTCCATTTATTTATTAACGGTTCAGATTCTGTAAGCGTACATTTCAGTGTGTGTTACTGTGAGTATGTTTTCACAATAATACATTACAAATGAAATATTTTTTCAGTTTGTATGATAACTTTTAGTAGGTAAAATATGAGGATTTTTATGGGGTTGGTGTGAGATTCGCATGCTCTGGCTATGGCAACCCTTATACATCTCTCTCTCTCTCTCTCTCTCTCTCTCTCTCTCTCTCTCTCTCTCTCTCTCTCTGTGTGTGTGTGTGTGTGTGTGTGTGTGTGTGTGTGTGTGTGTGTGTGTGGCATCAATTGTTTTGATATTTACATGTTGTTTTGAAATTTAATAGATGTGACATCTCAAGATGGCTGCCGTCACATGTTTGTTCAAAGTCGACAGGTGGTATCCTGAGCTATACAAATCCGTGTAATTTTGTTTGATCCCTCATCAAAATTTGGGGGTGTGCGGATTACTCGAGTATGTACGGTTATTTTGAGTTTGTGTTTACAGGTGGTATGTGTAGCATATGGTGGCATGCTTGGGGTGCAAGTTATATGGTTTATGGCAGTTTTTGGTTGTAGATCCTAATGTCCTTAAGTTGCGTGATATACTTTGCATTTGTGTGGTGTGGTTGCTTGTCTTTTTCTGTCGTGTGTGCATTACGAAGTATTTTAGTAGTGTGATCTTTCTGGTTTAGTTTGCCTTTCAGTAATTTCATTTGCTTATTGTTCTGCTTTTGTAAGGTTGGATGTGGAGAATAATTTAATTCATTCTTTTTGCATGACGCACTGATGAGAGACTGTGTTGGCAACAATAAAATTTCTTCAGCTGCTTGGTGTTATAGCTGATTGTGTTTGGTGTAAAAGACATCAACAACCAATGGCGCTAATGAAAGTCCAGGTGAGGAAGGTGGGGTTTATTTTTTGCTGTAGTATTTTATACGTATTTTTGGTAAGTCTTTTACATTCTTGACTTTTTGCAGTGTTGTTTCTGTTGCCCATTAGTGGTAATTGATGATATTTACATGAGGTTCAAATCACTGTAAGGGGGATTTTCAGCGGCATTTCTGTAGTGTGTATGTGGGCAACATATCATATTAAATGTAGGTAGTATGGTGTGATTATTGTTTCTAGCAAAGGCAACAAATGTCACAAGTGAGAAACTGGCCATGTTGGCACATTGATGCGTAGTGTAACTGAAGGTCTAGGTTAGGTTGGGAAGCAACAGTTTGGTAGTGTGAGTTGGCGAGCCTATGAATCTGGAGCTCGTGCAAGAAGTTGTGACCCCTACTTTTTCGACTTGGGAGCTTGTTTTGGAGGAGCAGCCGCCTAGTTGTGTGTTGCCTACTGGTCAGGGGGTGCAGTTGACAGCCTATGACAAAGCACATGGCCCAGCAGGCAATCTGCAATTGAGCCGGCCGCCCCTCAGAAACAAAACAGTGCACTCATGCTACACACAACTCGAAAATGCGTTTCTGTGCGTGGGCCACGACTTCTTGTGCGATTTTTTTTCCAGAGTTGTGGTGAAGAAGGTTGTCAGAATGGAACAGTTGAAATGACTGAAGTTTGATACTATTTCTTTCTTGTTTGTTCCTTGGGAGGGAGGGGGCGGTTGAAGTTTGATGTGTATTATAGGTCAATTTAAATATTTGATATGGTAAAGCAGAGGTTTAGAAACCAGGTTTTAAACTGTAAGACATATCCAGGGGCAGATATAGACTCTTAACATAACTTATTTATTATGAACTGTAGATTAAAACTTATGAGACTTAAGGTAGAAAATTAATGAGAGGGAATCGGGACAAATTGAAGGAATCAGAGGGGGTTGAGAGTTTTAGAGGGAGCATAAGGCAAGGATTGTTTGAAACAGGTGAAAATAATACACTAGAACAATGGGTAGCTGTGAGAGATAGAGTAGTTAAAACCGTAGAGATCATATAGGCAGAAGAAAATGGTCTAGTAAAATCCTTGATAACACATGTGGTACTAAACTTAATTGACGAAAGAAGAAAATATAAAAATGCATTTATTGAAGCAGGCAAAAGGAAGTGCAGACTAGCTAAGGAGGAGTGGCTTGTGGAGAAATGCAAGACTGTAGAAGAATGTATACCTAGGGGAAAGATAGATGCCGCCTACAGGAAAATAAGACACACATTTGGAGACAAGAAAAGTGTCAAGAACTCAGATGGAAAACCAATACTAAACAAAGAAGGGAAAGCCAAAAGGTGGAAGGAATATATGGAAGGCCTGTACAAAGGAAATAAACTTGAAGGCAGTATTCTAGAAATGAAGACAAAGTAGAGGAAGATGAGATGGGAGATACTATGCTGTGGGGAAATGCCCTCAGACTTAAAGAATAATATAATGATTCAAACTCTGAAGAAAGCACGTGCAGGAAAATGTGAAAATTACAGAAATATCAGTTTAACAAGTCACAGTTGCAAAATACTGACACAAATTATTTACAGATTAATGAAAAAACTGGTGGATTCCGACCTTGGTGACGATCAGCTTGGATTTAGAAGGGGGGGGGGGGGGAGGAAACAAGCTATTCTTGTTACAGTGTTAATTCTGAGTTTGATTCCAAATGAAGATTAAACACGAAGCACTGTATATGATTATCTGTTACAGGTGGTGTATCTGTTTTCATTAAAATAGATGACAAACTAAAGAAGGAACTACCTTATCTAGCTACCTATTTACTTGTGCTTGGAGAAGTGAACTCTCCAGTGGAAAGACGACATAGTAACACCAAAGTAAGGTACATCGATAATCTGAATCTTAAGTGATCGTCAAGTGAACACAACTTCATGCAATAGGTAAAGATTATCTAATTATAATGCTCACCTTTTAGAAACAAGGAGTAATACAAAACTCATACTGTATGTGACTTTCGTAACTTTGAAAGCTTTATTGGCACCAGCTGAGCTCAGTCTTTTTTAAAAAAATTGTATGAAATGAAACTAATATTGTTTCATATGATCTGATATAGAGGGCAATCAGAATTCCTAGGAATATTTCAAATTTTTTCTGTCAATCGTAAGCCCCCTTTTCTTTTTTAACACCAGTGCGGGCTACTAACGTTCTAGGCGGACGCCTGTAAGCGCATGTGCGCTGAAATCATACCTCTGCGAAACCTGTAAGTTCATCATGTTGTGCACGTACGTAATGTTGATAGCAAATATAACGTCTATGGAAGAGGTGGTGCTAGATATAGCTGCATGCCGATAATGCGATAAATGCAGCATGCTGTCTAACGCTCATAAGCATCATATGCATTTATTGCAAACAATTCTAACAACTCCTCTGATTTATTGATTTTATTACACACAACTGCAGAGAGGAAAACGTTATGTGATATTTCGTTGGTGGCTGGTACTAACACAAGTGCACAGCTGAACAAACTAAACTGAGTACTCAGCTAGTGAACGCGTTGGTTATAAGCATTATCCACTATGGCTTGTTGATCACGGAAACGCTTATAAGCATCAGCCACAGCAAACGTGTTAATAATCGCTGTGGAGGGCACAATCCACATATTTATTGCTACATGGTGCTTTACTGTGGTCCATGAAGTTGAAAAAGGTCTGAAAATTTAACTAGTCCATTGATTGTAAGTCTGTTGTGGGAAATGCAAGAAAAAATGGTGACACGCCTTATGTTTGTGAAATACCCAAGAGAACAGATAGTAACTTTTAGGAGAATAGTAGGTTATTCAAGATAATTTGACATTCTTACGTGTTCCAACATTAATGTGTATTTCATTCCAAATACGTATGTTTTGGGGCAATCACAAGAGGGGTAACCAGAAGTCTGGCAGAGTACATTAAGTAGATATATCTTTTCTTTTGTAAAATAATGGGCAATATATAACAACTCACTGTAAAGAGGCTTGCTGAGCTGCTGACATACACGAAAATAATGACATTCACTCAACTTTAATTTTCAGCAATGACCTTCATCAGAAAAAGAAACACATACAATTACGCAATCATTCAGACACACAACAATCATGTCCAGCCACTCCAGCGACACAAGCATCTAGACTGTGAGTGAGGTGGGGAGGGGAGGGAGGATGCCGGTTAAAGGTGGGGATGGAAAGTTCTGCGTTGCATGATGTATTTTAAAGGCTCTGATAGGCAGGAATTAGAAGGCGACAGCGAATGGAAAGGGGCGGGAAAGGATAAAAGAGAGGTGTAGAGGAGTGTGGAGATTTGAAATGATCACAATAATAAGGAAAAATAAAAATAGGAAAAAATAAATAGTAATTAAGGTGATATTGTAAGTGGCAACACAGTGTCTCACCACTTAAAATATCCCCTTAATTAATTGCTATTTTTTTCCTATTCTTGTTTTTCCTTATTCTTATCATTTCAAATCCCCCCCACTCCCTTTTTATCCTTCCTAACCCCTTCTCTTCACCTTATTCAAATTTCTGCCTATCAGAGCCTTTAAAATCTATCATGCAACACAGAACTTTCCATCCCCACCTTTAAACAGCATCCCTCCCTCCACTCCCCTCATCACTCACAGTCTAGATGCTTGTGTCACTGGAGAGGCTGGACATGATGGTTTTGTGTATATAGTTGTCTGAGTGATTGCGTGAATGTTTGTGTTTCTTTTTCTGTGTGAATGTGATTATCTATTTTTGTTTCTGGCAGCAGCTCAGCGAGCCTCTTTATGGTGAGTTGTTACCTATATTCCATTATTCACATTCTTATCGCATTTTTCATTGTTCAAATTTTATAAAATAAATCCATAATTTTAAGATACCCACTTTATGCAACAGTGATGATAAATTCCATGTAACCTGAAACTGTCTTCAGAGCCTGTTTCCTCAATAAATCATAAAGGAGTAACGTGTAGATATTTGTTATTCTTATGTAATCCTATCTTATAATAATGGAAAGTCTAGGTTGGAATTAATAATATAGTAAGGACAGTTTATAACTGCCGCGGTGGAGTAGCCGAGCGGTCTAAGGTGCCTCGCTGCGGAGCATGTGGTTGCTCACCATCGGAGGTTCGAGTCCTCCCTGGTGTGTGTGTGTGTGTGTGTGTGTGTGTGTGTGTGTGTGTGTGTGTGTGTCTTAGGTTAGTTTACCGTAGTTTAAGTAGTTTGTCAGCTACAGACTGATGACCACTCAGTTTGGTCCGATAGATTTAAACACATTTTAACATTTAGTTTACAACTCACTGCAAAGACGTGGCGACGAGCTGGGACAGGCACATACAAAAGACACACACTTACAACACTTTCAGCTATCAGCCATGGCCGCCTTCAGAAAATAGAACACTCGCGCAACCACACACACACACACACACACACACACACACACACACAACACAGTCACGCAACCATCACCTCCGGCTGCCGCTCAGTGTGGGGCATATCAATGTATAGTAAACAGGACACTGTAAAATATTTACAGATTGTTTTTTCATTTAAGAACTTTGTGGTGAATCTGTAATGTGAGCCAAGATGTTTGAATGTTCCTGTAATTAGTTAGTTTCTGATTGTGATATGATACGTGTTATTGGAGAATAGTTGTTGCTGTGTCAGTCATAAGAAGGCTAAAACATTCTAAATTCTTCGACCCATCATTCTGTGTACTTCTCCTCTCCCAAAACACTTAGAGGATGCAGTGCTGCACCAGCTCACCTGGGTATCAGCTTCATGAGGGTTGATTGTCCACTGCACTCTTCACCACAGACAATTTGATAACTTTATCTGTTTGCTCATGATAACATGCCAGTGAATTTTGATGGGTACTATGTTTTGTGCATTAAGGAACCTTATAACTGACCATACCCATTTCAGGGCACTGCTGCTGCAGCACTGGCACTAGACTCTGACATAAGATTAGTTTGGCATGTGCAATTTTCCCTCCTAAATACACCTACTCTAAGGAGACAACACTGGGAAGCTTACTTTCTGAACACACTTCGTACTTTCAGTGGTAAGTGTAAAATGAATGGGTGTGGATAGATATAGTTTTTTGGTCACAACCAATTATACAGAGTAAAAACCAACAGCAGCAATAAAATGAAAGAAAACCATAGTTGATGTCTTACAGTGTTGCCACATATGAACAGGCTACTACTCTGCTGTAGGTGAGACACACACACACACACACACACACACACACACACACACACACACAAAACACACACACTGTGGGTCCCTTCACAAACTCTTTTAGTGACAGCAATGCATAAAGATTTGTGAACAGCTGATTTCAAGTGATCTGAGCTGCAGAAGAAGACGTGTTTTGTAGTTCTCAATTAATACCCAAATTTTAAATTAACCACACATGATGTTTGTATCTAGTAAAAGGTGTTAATCCATAACCAGCAGAACTAAAATCATGATTCCTTTGTTCACACTGAATGAAGCTTACCTCTATGATCAAACAGAAAATTTTCAGATATACCACGTAAAACAAACTAATTTCTTACTATTCTTGGTTAGCCTATCTGAAAATATCCTTACACTGGCTAGTGGTTACATGAGCTGTTGTAGTATTAGAACATAATTGAACTAAGTTATTAGAAACAACAAAGTAATTTTGATTTAGAAATTAAAATAATTGCAAACACCCAGATTCGAACCCATGAACTTCAGCATGGAAAGCTTTGTAGTGCTAATAAAGTTCTACCCAGTAACAATCCTGTATTGTAGCCTTTGGAGAGCTCGTTTTCACATAAATCATACAAATCTTCTCTAAATGTAAGCTGATATCTGTGATATAATATTTGCATATGTCACATTAAATCATGAAAGGAATCAGTAGCGTATGCTTAGCGATTTTTCACAAGTTTGTATATCTTTAACACTTGTGAGTTTCTAATTTTTTGTATGGTTATACAAAATAAAATGTGAAATACAAAGGGCAGAAACTATGAATCAGCAACAAAGCAATTCAAGAGAGCCAAATGAGATGAATTGATTAATTGCTGTAGAGTTTGGATGCGATATTGAGTAAAGGAGCTCCAGTGTGTCAACTCATCTAGCCAGTTATTTTAATCAGAATGTAGGCAGACTTTGTGTGCATCTACTTGATAACACACACAAGTTTTTTTACATTATAAATTTGCCTACAAAAGATGGATATTGGAGGAGTTAGAAGCAAATTACCAGATGGTCATGACTGGTTAATCACAGGAATAAAAAGGATGAACCGACCACAAACTAAAACCTCAGGCTAGAGTCCAGATATCACAAAATTTTAAAATTACATCAACTAAAACAGAGGGAGCAGACAACCCCCCCTCCCCCCCCCCCCCAAAGATTCGCTTCTGCCTCTCAGCGTGATAGAAAATGTATTTGGTTAAAATCAATGAGCTTAAATTTCAGAGTGTGGCTAACACACTAGATACAGCACTCTTTGCGACAGCCTGTGTAAACTTGGCTGCCATATTTTCAGTGGTCAACACTCTTGATGAGTCTTGTATCGTATGTTGTTGTTGAGCTTGAAGTGCTGTATTTAGTTTATATTGTATTTAATGTGTTTTGTCTGTACAATTTTTGCTGCTGAAATTTCCTAAAGTGTGTTCAGCATTTAAATGCAGAACTCAAAGTTATAAAACAGCAAGTACCGTATTTGCTGACATAAAAGACGTACCACACTTTTTTCGGAAATGAATAAATTACACCTAATACATCTGTTCATGTACATCAAATATCTAAGGCAGTGCCTTCAAATAGTGTTCATAAACTTTAAGCAGTAAAGTTTCTTGACAGTTTGCACTTATTCAAACGGATATTTCGCCTTTCACTGTTTATAGTACACACCGACTATGGCGTGATGGTTGATAAGAGCATCGTAAAGGCTTAAGACATTGCCACCTAGAATGCATTGTTTAAGATTGGTCCTGTCAGCCACCGCACTGAGTAGGGTTGGTGCAAGCCCAAGTGCCGCCCCGTGCGAGCTGCTAAATGCCACCCCCAGTGTTTTTATTTTTTATAACAACAAGTTTGTGAAATTTATTTAAACAAATCTGCAAGAAATGTCAGCAATCAATCGCAATTTTTGTTTTTACTTTTCAGATCTACTATGGTTTCGGCCATTGCATGGCCAGTCTCAAAGCTGTTAATATGTGCTTACATCTAAACCGGTGTGGTGACAGTTATGTTCAGCATGAAGCAATAGATGTAAACATAACTATAAAGCATTGAGAATAGCAGCACTGTGCTCAAAATCTATGTAGATCTGAAAAATAAAAACAAATATTGCAACTGATTGGCAGCATTCTCTACACATTTGTACAAAACAGTCGCTGGGCACCAGCTCAAAATTGGAGTCAAACCTCATTGAAGAAATCTAGCTAATGTTAATAAGTCTTGTGAATTTACAAAACCTGTTCAAATGTTTATGATTGAAATCTTATGGGACTTAACTGCTGAGGTCATCAGTCCCTAAGCTTGCTCTCTCTCTCTCTCTCTCTCTCTCTCTCACACACACACACACACACACACACACACAACACACACACACACGAGAGGACTAGAACCTCTGCTAGGACCAGCCGCACAGTTCATGACTTCACCGCCTTAGACCGCTCTGCTAATCCCATGTGGCATCAACTTACAGATAACGTAAATAAACATTTTTCAATGTTAAACAGTATACAGTAAGTAAATGTTGGCAAAGTGATAGTCTGCGAGTAGTATTCTCAGACAAAAGTGCAACTCGGAGTTTAATTGTTGTTCATGCAGTCAGAGACAGGTGTTTCATGGCTCAAAAATCCAAACTTCTATCACTCAGAAATATATAGCAAAAATTTTGAAAAATATGTTGACCAACTTATGCCAGGCTTACTATCAATGTCCTTATCCCTTGTAATTACTTGCAGCATATTTCTCCATTCAGAATACTTCGTAGGTATTAGACATGTTTGACTGTAGTAATGTTAAACGATTTTTTTCCATAAAGTGGGAAGAATAAAACACTCAAACTGCAATTGAAGGGCTTAGCAAAATTGCTTCAAGCATAACACACAATCGCACATTGCATTCGAATTTCCAAATTAGATTTCGTCTTCTGCAAAATTAGTTGAGAAAACGCATGGTGTGTAATAGGCTGGCAGTGCTCCACTCATACGAATACTGGCGTGTGTGCCAGACTGCTTCCCCCTCTCTGTTCCTCTGGTGTAAACACGACGGTGCTGCCACACTGGCAAGGAAAAAATTAGTTCTAATTCCTCCCCTTGTACAACAGGGGTGGCTGGCAGGTAGTCGAGGCGCCATGCCACATTTCCAGAAGCCACTCCCTCCAAGCTTTGGTTTTGAATCACCTCTTGGTCATGAATATAGAGTTTGTCCTAAAAATAAAGAGAGAAAAAATGGGAGAGGCAGATTTGCCGCCCCTCGGAAACTGCCGCCCTGTGCCGTGGCACATGACTTGTGCCGGCCCTGGCACTGAGTATCAGTTTGCGCAACGAATAGGGGGTTTTCATGTTTAAAATGACACATTTTGAGAATTTATTGTAAGTGCAAATATTTATGCAAGTATTTTTTCATGTTCCATAACCATAACAGCATGTTATAATCTCAAAGACGACAACTGGGGGACACAGACGTTGTGGAAACGTCACAAAAAATACTTACGAACATATTTGCACTTGAGAATGCGAATAAATTCTCAAATATCGTCAGGCGAAGCATGGACAAATATGTCAGCAGCGTTTCCTTATTCAAATAATGACAGACCATTACAGGATTGCTGAAAACATTGATTATGATGAATCACATTACGTCGAAAATTTCTACTTTCTATGAAGTTACATTTGGTACTAAAAATAGTACAATATTCAGATAACCTTTACCATATAATAAAGCTCCCGACAAGTATTTTGGTGCACATTATGTACATACATCAAATATAAACTACAAAAATATAAGAACATTAAACCAAATTTCCACACATTTTACACAACTTTTTTTTTTTTTTAATCTTGAAAGGAAATGGAGCTTGTAGGTACCTACCTTGACTGGCAACTGGTGTATTAGATGCAGCCAGCTTTTGAAACAATTTGTGTATAAAAAAAAGTGCGTCTTACACGCCGGCAAATACGGTACTTCGTGCAAGAATACCAAATGTTTTGCTTTGTTTGATCTGTCTCTTTATACTCAAATGCCTTATGGCACTTGGCTGTCCCAAGTATGAAGCTTCAGATGACCTATCCTGCAATTTCCTTTAAGTACACGCCATTAAAAGAATTTCTACCTAGTGTTGGTGTGTTTTTGAGGTGTTTCTTCTTCCGTTGCTCCTTTGGTTGATGAAATCGTGCTCTTGAGTGTCTACACCACCTTTAAAAATATTTGCATTTCTTGTTGAGAATACCTGTTTGAGCATGGTTAACATGTAACCAGTGCAAAGTGTGGAAGCAGTAGTAAGTCAGAATTTTTTTATTTGTATATCTCTGTGTTCTTCGCAACAAAAATGTACTTATTTCAACATGGCAACAATGAAAGTTTTAGACACATTATTTCGGTGTAATCTGTTAGTGGCAGCTGACCCAGGCTCATTTTTAACTGCAGTATTTCTTTGTCACTTTCGTCCACCAAAGTTCACAAACAAACCCCTTGAATGGAATTTTAAAAGTTTCTAGAGCTAATATGTTTACTAAACATCAGACGAATGTATACTACACTTTATGAAAGCAGCTGTTACAACACATTAACTTCAGACGCAAATCAATGACCATGATTGTTCATCAAAACAATTACTGCTCACTGTATTTTTCACGGCGGCACTTTCATTGTTATTGCAAAACACAGCTAGCTGTTACACTTCAAACTGGAGCTGCATTACTGACAGGTTCATGAAATTTCATTACTGTATTCATAGCTTTGATAAAGTCTTGTGTATTCAATAGTCAAAGTTTATTTAAAACTTGGAACTGTAAATAGGTAAAATACTCTAGTGGGTGTGGCATACCGGATGTCAGCCAACAACCCAAATAATATGGCGAATGCCTGTTTCATTTGACTCCAACAGGGTGGACCTATCACAACTCTATGAAATTTAAGCTCTTTGGTTAAAATGCCCACCCCCATGAACCACAGACATTGCCAAAGTGGGGTGGTTTGCCTGCCTCGACAATAGAGGTAGCCGTACCGTAACTGCAATCACAGCGGAGGGGTCAGACAAACATGTGAGTCCTAAAGAGGGGGGGGGGGGGGGCCAAGCAGCCTTTTCAGTAGTTACAGGGGCAACAGTCTGGATGATTGACTGAGCTGGCCTTGTAACATCAGCTAACATGGCTTTGCCATGCAGTTACTGTGAATGGCTAAAAGCAAGGAGAAAGCAGCTCTACTGTATGAATATATGGTGGCATCTTCTTGGGTAAAATATTTCGAAGGTAAAATAAGAAAATTTGGAAAGAGAGCTGGATAGATTAAAGTTAGATATGATTGGGATTAGTGAAGTTCGGTGGCAGGATGAAGAGGATTTCTGGTCAGGTGAGTACAGGGTTATAAATACAAAATCAGTTGGTGATAACACAGGAGTAGGTCAAATAAATTAATAAGAAAATAGGTATGCAGATAAGTTACTATGAACAGCATAGTGAACACCATTATCATAGGAAAAATAGACACAAAACCAACACCAACCACAGTAAAACAAGTTTATATGCCAACTAGCTCTGCCGATGATATCAAAGAAATGTATTAGGAGATACAAGAAATCATCCAGAAAATTAAGGGGGACTGGAACACAGTAGTAGGGAAAGGAAGAGAAGGAAATATTGCAGATGAATATGGACTGGGGAAAAGAAAGAGTAGATGGCTTGATAGAATTTTGTGCAGAGCACAATTTAATGATCAGCAACACTTGGTTTTAAACATCATGAAAGAAGGCTGTATACGTGGAGGAGACCAGGAGACACTGGACAGTACCAGATTGACTTTATAATGGTAAGTAACAGATAAGGAAACCAGGTTTTAAACTGTGACATACCCCGGGAGGGGGGGGGGGGCAGATATAGACTCCGACCATAACGCATTGGTTATGAACTATAGATTAAAACTTAGAAAAGTTAGGAGATGAAACCTGGACAAACTGAAGGAACCAGAGGTGGTTGAGGGTTTCAGAGGGAGCATTAGGCAAGGATTGGCTGAAATGGGGGAAAGTAATACACTAGAAGAAGAATGTGTAGCTCTGAGAGATAGGGTAGTGAAGGCCGCAGAGGATCATATAGGCAGAAGGACAAGGTGTAATAGAAATCCCTGGATAACACTGGACTTAATTGATGAGAGGAGAAAATATAAAAATGCATCAAGTGAAGCATGCAAAAGGGACTACAAACTTCTGAAAAATGAGACTGACAGGAAGTGCAGACTGGCTAAGCAGGAGAGGCTAGAGGACAAATGCAGAACCATAGAAGAATGTATAACCAACGGAAAGATAGATACTGCCTACAGGAAAATAAGAGATACTAGAGATACTTTGAGACAAGAAAAGCAGCTGTATGAATATCAAGAACTCAGATGGAAAACAGTACTAAGCCAAGGGGGGGGGGGGGGGGAAGCTGAAATCTGGAAGGAATATATACAGGGTTTGTACAAAGGAATTAAACTTCAAGGTAGTATTCTAGAAATGGAAGGTGAAGTGGAGGAAGAGGAGATAGGAGATTCAATGCTCTGTCAAATTCTTCTCACAGTATTGTAAGATTTTAGATGAAACAAGGCCCCTGGAATAGATGATATTCCGTTTGAACGGCTAATATCATTAGGAGAGCCAGTTGTGAAGAAATTGTTCCACCTGGTATGCAAGATGTGTGAGACAGGGGAAATACCCTCTGACTTCCGGCAGAATATAGTAATTCCAATTCCAAAGAAAGCAAGAGCAGACAAATGTGAGAAATTACAGAACTATCAGTTTAATAAGTCATAGTTGCAAAATACAAACACAAATTATTTCTAGATGAATGGAAAAACTTGGGGAAGATTAGTTTGTATTCAGGAACATGGGAGGCAATACTCATATTACAACTTATCTTAGAAGATAAGCTAAGGAAAGACAAACCTTCATGTTTAGCATTTGTAGGAAGCTTTTGACAATGTCGACTGGAATAAACTCTAAAATTCTGAAGGTAACAGGGGTAAAATATAGGGAGTGAAGAGTTATATTCAACTTAAAAACCAGACAGCAGTTACTAGAGTCTAAGAGCATGAAAGGGATGCAGAGGTTGGGAAGGGAGTAAGACAGGGTTGTAGCCTTTCCCCCATGTTGTTCAATCTGTACATTGGGCAAGTAGTAAAGGAATGCAAAGAGAAATTTGGAGAGAGAATTAAAGTTCAGGGAGAAGAAATAAAAACTGCAGTTTGCCAGTGACATAATACTTCTGTCAGAGACCGCAAAGGAAGGATCTGGAAGAGAAATTAAATTGAATGGACAGTGTCTCGAAAAGAGGGTATAAGATGAAAATCAAAGAGAGTAAAACAAGGATAATGGAATGTACCATCAGAAAGTCAGGCTATGCTGCAGGAATTACATTATGTAGATGAGTTTTGTTGTTTGGGTAGCAAGATAGCTTCTGATGGCTGAAGTAAAGAAGATATAAAATGCAGAATGGCTATGGGAAGAGAAGTATTTCTGAAAAAGTGAAATTTGTTGACATCCAATATTAATCTACATGTTTGGAAGTCCTTTCTGAAAGCATTTGTCTGGAGTGTAGAATTGTATGGGAATGAAATGTGGACAATAAGGAGTTCAGACAAAAAGATAATAGAAGCTTTTGAAATGTGGTGCTGCATACGAATGTTGAATATTAAATGGGTAGATCATGTAACTAATGATGAGGTGCTCAACCGAATTGGGGAGAAAAGGAGTTTCTAGCATACCCTGACTAAGAGAAGGGATAAATTGGCACACATACTGAGACATCAAGGAATTGTCAACTTAGCATTAGAAGGAAGCGTGTGGGGGTAAAAATCATAGAGGGAGACCGAGGGACGAATATAGTAAGCAGATTCAAAAGTATGTAGGTTGCCGAACTTAATCTCAGATGAAGAGAATTGCACTGGACAGGATAGCGTGGAGATCTGTATCAAAATAGACTGCGGACTGAAGACCACAACAACAACATGGTAAAAATACAACATACAGTTACTTGCATAAAACCTGCCAAACCCATTTCTAAGAAAGCAATCCTTGGTGAGAATCATAGGCCTTATCACGCAGTGCCATTTAAGAACCACCTTGTCATAGGAGGCCAAACAACAGTGCGGTAGGTGGGTGTGAATTTTATCTTGTACTTTAACAAGACAAACTCCTGCCACCCTTCCCTCGCCCCCAGGGGGAAAAATTAAACTTATACACACCACCGGACAAGTCTAATTTCTTCACAGTGCATCATGTTCATCTTTAAATAAGGGCATCTTTGCAGATCCATACACCTTGTACCTCTAATAACGCAGAGGTCGCACAAAGGATATGTAAACTGGAGCAATAAAGTCCTGTCTGCTACACAAGAATTGTGGCTAAGACATTTTAAAATAGCCAACACTTTGAGGAACAGTTGTTTGATGTACTTACGGTGTGGGAACTATATAAGGCTCAGAGACCTCACCAAGTCATTGAAATTGAGTACAGTGTCCCTCAGTTCAGGGTCAGACCAGAACAGGAATGGTTAAAAATATCTCAGTCTTCTCAGTTGAAAATTTAAAACGCTCTAACTAGTGTGTGTGTGTGTGTGTGTGTGTGTGTGTGTGTGTGTGTGTGTGTGTGTTGCAACTGGTATGTCATTGCAAAGCTTGAAGAAGAGTTTTAAACTACTGACTTTAATACTGTTAATGGCAATAATGTAGACAGTCACTCTTAAACCACTAGCCTAACACTATTCTCCTGCTCAAAGTAATCAGAGAGGGGCGTCAGCGACTTTAAAATAGCATGCAGAAAGAATGGACTGAATGAAAATTACATCCACTAAACCCCCACGTGTGAACTGCTAGAGGATAATATGCCTCTTAAGTAGTATAGTAGAACTTGGCGATCTCAAAAAATATACCAGGAAGGTGGTGATGGAGCAGGAAAACCAGCTCATAGCCACCTGCAGGAAGGCCAGGTTATCAAAGTTGGAATTATATTTCCTGAAACCACACTGAAAGTGGCTAAGGATTTGTTTGTATTTTAGACAGCAGTTGACCATATGCTCAAACGTCTTTCATGTGATGTTAATGAGGGCAACACCATAAGAACTGCTAGGGTGTGTGCATCTTTCCCAGGTTTTAAAAAATGCCTTTCACTATATATATATATATATAGAGAGAGAGCTGGCATGCCGTTTACATTAAAATGTGAGGATTTCTTTGTTTCATCTTTTAAGGATTCTATTGTGGCCAGGGGATGTTTCAAGAACTGCAGACAAGGCAGAATCTGATTCCCGCATGGAGAAGGGGCAGTTGCAGTTTCATTATTGTGGGCAGTAGCCACTCTGTGGCACTGGATCACGAATGACAAAATAGGCACCATGATCAGGGTAATGTCACACAAGCTGGTTTGTAGAGTGCCACTCTTACAGTAGCCTCAACACCTCACTCCCTCCTCTCCCAGAAAACCTCTTTAAGTTGTGTGAATGTGATTGTTTATTTTCTGTTCCTGTCTGTGGCTCAGTAATCATCTTTAGGGTGAGTTATTATCTATTATTGACAAAATCACCACAGAGGATGAATTGGTGGGGGAGCTGAGTAAGGCAGTTATCAAGAGCCTCTTCACTGGGAGCGTTATTTGTGGGCAGGTAGAATGAGCATACAGTCAATTATTGATGTACATCTACTAACACTGTAACTGCTTGTAGACTTGTGGTGAGGGATAGGAACATTAATTTCCTTCTTCATTTGGCACATATGGTGAAACAGATACTGATATCACCAGAGCTGGGCACAAGTCTGTTAATTGTTAATGAATGAAGTTAACTTTTTGAGTAACATATTAACTAAAAAACATGAACAGACTAACTTCTATTAACTTGTCTAGAGTCCATTGATCTGTTATGTTTGTACCTATTTCTTGTTTCCATCAGCAATAACAATGGCGAACGAGAACATTTCAACGAAAATAAATGTTTGTCTTATGTCCCTGTTGTTTAGGACGTCATAGCTGAACATACCATTAATCAAATAAGTATTTTTGATGTTCTAACTTGTTGAGTATCTGCTCACAGTAGGTATTAGTGGTGAACGGGGACAGGAAGGCAGGAAAAGTTGATTTTCATTACAATTTTCTCATTGAACTTTGTTATAGCTGACGGGAAGAAATTTAAATTGCAAACAATCGATAAAGGAGACTGCGAGACTAGAGATATGACTGACGCACCTAATCAGGAAATTAGCATATCATTTTAATAAAATTAGTTTCCCCAGTCTTATGCTGACTACAATTAAATAAATATTTTACACCAGATGTGTTTCGTTTTTTATTTGCAACTTACCTTCTGTGCAAGATTTTTTAAACGCTGTCATTCAATCTAAGGAGACCACAGGCCAAAAATGTTTATCAAGTAAAGCACAGAGTCTAATGAAAATGTGGCTGGACAAGAAATCAAAATATTCATTTAACTACATGGTATTTCTTGGAGAAAATATTGTAATATATGTTTTTATAATATATATTCCTACTACACCTTCAAGTGCTGCAGGGGAATATCTTTTTCCTTTGGGGAAAAGATATTTTGATTCCCAAACATGCCTAACAGTCAGATGAGAATTTTAATGTGTTAATGTTTCTTAACCCTAGAACAGTCGGGCTGGGTCTGTGAGACCCACTAGTTTTTGTTTCACTGATTTTATATTCTTATAATTGCTGATTTCACTTGAGCGGTCCACTAGCTTCCTGAAACACCAGATAGAAAGCGTTGACAGCTTGAATGAGGTTTTTCATTGTTTGGCAGTCTTTCAAAAAGCGCGGGTCTGTCAGACCCAGCCCGACCGTCTACGTAATTTCTGCAGTGCGATCCCGCTACAAGAACACACACTTAAACATGGCCACTGAGCAGAGAATGTTTGGAGCTGACGTTTGCATTCAGCACATAGCATATTGTTGAGTTACCAGTTACTTTGCGGACTATTTGTGATCTCCTAACACCGACCTATCAATCAATAGTTTATAGTATAAAATGACACGAGTCTCTCGTACAGTGAAATATACAAAATTTTATATGACAAGTGAAATAAATGATTCTGATGTGGAACCAGACTTTGAAATAAACAGTGTTCATGAAAGCAATAGTGAAGTAAGTGATGAGGAAGAGGAATATGTTCAGCCTTTGCCAGCATTGATGCACCTACTGTTGTTCATTCAAGTACAGCTCATCATTCTGACGCAGGTACGTCACCTATAAGCTTTTACAAAGTAAGGAACGGAGCAACTAAATGGAGAAAATTTTGTTTCCCACAAAGCGTTCGTACAAGACGTCACAACATAGTTACCATGCATATGCCTGCAAGTATTGGAGCTGCGATGGATGTACATGCACCGTTAGAATCATGAAAGTTATTTTTTTATCAAGTCATTGATTGAAACTGTTGTTGGATCAACCAATATCTACATTGATTCAGTTGGAGACAAGTACAATAGTGACCCAAACATGGCTAGGCCTACAAGTGTTGTTGAAAAGCCAAGTATAATAACGTCCTACAACAAAACCAAGGGCGGCATAGACGGTGTTGATGCTATGTGCGGTGACTACACAGTTGCCAGAGGAACAAGACGCTGGCCTCTGTCTCTTTTTTCAGATGTTGAAATGGCTACATTGTGTTCAAAGCCAACGGAAATGTTTCAATTAGAAGAGAGTACCTGAGAACACTAGGGAAGTCTCTCGTAACACCATATTTGGAAATGCGCGCAACCCAGGCAAACCTTCTGCGCCAAATTCGCAGGCTTGCTTCTAACCTCTCCAGCACCCAAGAACAAGATCCACAATCAGGGAAAAGGGGAAGATGCTACGAATGCAAAGACAGCAAAACAAAATACTTTCGCAAAGTTTGCAAGGTGTGGTTATGCTTGGCACATGCAGAAATAGTTTGCGGTGAATGTTTTGAAAAGTGACGATTTTAGAGGCCTATACCTCACAAACTATTCATATGTTCACAATTTCCATTTATGTAGTGATAATTCAACATTTTTGCTTCTTAGTTATTGTAATTATACTCCTTTATATTCATATTTCAATGAAATTTTCTTGTATATACTGTTTACTAAGATTTGGTACTACAAAGTTGTATGTTTTACAGTTTTATTTTATTATAATTATTGTACAATTAAGACAGGTAAAATAATGTCACTGTATCATTTAGTACTATCTGAATGAAATAAAAAAAAATAGTCATATTATGAAAATATACATTTCGTCACTTGTTAAGAGTTTTATATATTGGGTCTCAGACCCAGCCCGACCGTTCTAGGATTAAAGGCAATATGAACTTATGTTAAATAATATTCAGTGAAGTTACATATTTTGAGTCTCCCAAAAAATTTTATTTTATTGTTAAATTATTATTACTACTAGTATACTATGTCCTGTTGGCTGGCCACGAGCATAAACAAATGACAAGATCTTCATTATGTACAAGACTAACCATCTCGCAGATCATAACACTTTTCCAGAAAAACAAACGAGCCTAGCGAAGGCGGTTTTACAACTTCACAACATGGTATGTGATCAGTCCTCATTTCTTTTATGCTCACAGTCGAGTGCCAGGGTAGTATCCAAGTAACTCTAGTTTTTATTTATACTCCAAGTCATCAAAGTTCCTCAATAAAAACATTTTTTTGTCACACAGGGTAATAGGTTTTATTTAATTGCTCACTTGAGTAATACAACAAGCACAAATGTATAAAATTGGAGACAGAGTTTTCGTGGATGCACATTACTTCTAAGTGATAACAATTAACCTTAACTTCCGTTAAATTGTCCGTAAAGTAACACTTTAATGTTTAACAAAGTTAACTCTTTCAGTAACGGATTAATGATTAACAAAGCTAAATTTCAATGAACAGTTCCCAGCTCTAGATGTCACTACTGCTATGTTTTAGTGCATGTTCTGCAGCAGTGCTGGCAATAGACACTTCCTGACATAAGCTAATGTTTACATATCTTGTTCACAACCTCTTTCAAGGGTTGTAATTACCGTACATATTCTAGTAATCCACACACCCCCAAATTTTTATGACGGAGGGAGGGGGGGGGGGGGGAAGACAACAAAAACACGGATTTATGTAGTTGGGAATAACACGTGTCGGCTTTGACCAAGCATGTGAGAGCAACCATCTTGGGATGTCATGTCTTAAGTTTCAAAATGACACAAACATCAAAACAATTGAAGCAGCACTTATAGAGAAGAGAGGCGCACAGGGTTGTCGTATCCAGAGCGTGCTAATCTCGCACCAACCCCATAAAATGCTCGTATTTTACCTACTAAACATTCTCATACAAATTGAAAAATATTTTTAACATATTACTATGAAAACTTACAGTATCACACACTGAAATGAACACTTATAGAATCTGAACAGTTAATAAATGCTGCTGAGTCTAGTATTACATGGTCATATACCTTTGTCAAAGTCAATATGTCATGTATTTACACACTTACATCAAAGATATTTGATAGTGTAATAGGGAACTTTCACATACAGGTATCTTTCATCAAAGAAATATCAAATGTAGCGCCTCACCATATATTTGATTATAAAAGTTACTTGTCTTTTGTTCGCTGCTATGCAAAATGTAACTGCTCTGAGCACTAGCATCACTGTTGCTAATCGACGTGTGCGTGTGTTTGAACATAGCTGCGATGCCGCACTGCAATTAACATTTAACCCCAGTAGCAAGAAATTGATGTAACCTTGTCTTCTCCAGATAGTCACGTGCCAATACTGGTGTGGGTAATATGGTGGTACTGAACCGAATAATACCCAACGTAAGTAGATGGTATCACAAACAAATGCAACTACAAGAACACACACTTAAACATGGCCACTGAGCAGAGAATGTTTGGAGCTGACGTTTGCATTCAGCACATAGCATATTGGCTGTTAGAACAAGCCCCGTCTCTTTCTCCAAGTGCCACCAGCTTACGGCCTATAGCTTGTGTTTTAAAAGAAACAACATGAAAGGGGTTAAAGCATCACAGATGGAACATGAAATTAAGTATTACTTTAATGGTTGAGTAATAGAAAACTGGGACGCATATATACAAAATTCCAATATTTTAAAAGAACTTAGCAACAGTTTCTGAGTCTTATTGTCGTAACTGAGTAACTATCTGAATTAACATTCTTCATACCCCTTTCAAAGACAGCTTTATTTTTGTAAAAGAAGTCATCGAGGTATGTTGATTTATTTTAGCAAATAAAGTGGAAAAAAATAAGCAATACCAGGCACATATCAACAATACATTGACTATGTCTACAGTGTACAATGCTGTTAGGAGGTAATGTTGGTTGAGAGCATAAAAATTCTGTAGACACATGAACTCAGACGACTTACGCTGATCACAGAGAAGCCACGAAAAAGTGTGTGACCTGTAATCATTCTTACATCAACAAAGCAACTGTTTGTACGTTCCAGCTGCTCTGGCAAAGAAACTGGTGGAAAAAGATGCTACTCCGCCACACCGGTTTTTGTGAGGAGACCCTTTACAGTGAAATTACTGATAAGTTGAGTCACTGTCATTGTAAAGTAAATTTTATGCAGTTTTGATAGTGGCTAAGGCGGCGCACAATAAAAAGTCATTACCTGCTATCTTAAAATATGATGACCATAATAAATCCTTTTTAACACCACGATGAAGATTTATGTCTAAATATTATGAATATTTGACATTTCTTTGTCAAAGATTTGATCGAAAAGATTAATACCCACCTAGTATGGTTTGTTGTTGCAGATGGACTAAACATTTTCATAAATATCTGATTTGCTGAAATGAAGCCTATATTTTGCTCTAAGCCACTCACTTACCCGTAATTTATTATTTTTATGCAGTTACTATAAATAGATTTGAGCCCCATATTATAATACGAAGTTCCAATTATACAGATAAATGTGAGAATTTCTGTAATTGCATTGTGTTTTTTTTCTTTTCGTGTGTGTGCAGGAATGTTTCAAAATGCACTGGCAGACATGGAACAGGCTGTAAGACTGGAAGGAAAAAATGGAGAATTTATGGAAGGATTAACTGCATGCCTTATAAAGAATAAACAAGTAACTGTAAAATGATATTTTCTGTATTCAAGCCCATCTGTTTGACAATCCATGTAATAATTTGCATTACAAATACATTTGTAACTGAATACATGTTTTATTAATTCACAAAGTCAAAATGAAATGTCCCTAAAACTATGTATAGACCTGATGATTTTTTTCAATTACACATACATATTTACAAAAAAAAAGGTGCAGTTCATTTATACAGTATTTCTGCATTCTTGTTGTAACAACAGTTTCACTAAAATGTTAATATAAGAAGAAACCGCAGCCACTCTTATTACACCCCTGCTGCTAGAACTTTTTTTCTTTTTCGCCAGGACAATGTAAAGTTTCAATATTTTTTGAGATCAAAAGATTAAAATAAAATCAATATTTGTTATTAACACAACAAACATGTTGTGCTTTTGACAAATTTATTTACATGAAGATGAGGTACCTGATGATGCTTTCTACACACTTGCATTTTGACAGTCTCGAAGATTACCGAAGAAGTAGCTGATAGAATTTCAGGCACTACATTTGCACTGTGGCAACACAAGAAGTCATACCTACAAGTCTCAAGTGTGTTTAGAAACTGCACACTATGCACCTCATGATCTGCAGTCATAAGAGTTGTTCAAGAACGATAATCTCCTTTCAAATATATTAAATGATTCATTTGTTGCCACAGTAGAACTAAATTTCTTCTCAACTTTCATAACATTTGTACTGCTAATCTTCAATATGATGGAAAATCTATTACTGATGGAGAAGCAACAGGTAAAATTGTATCCACTTCCCGACGATTTTGCGCTGCTGTCTTCCGAGACCATTACAGCGTGGACACGTCTCCGACGTTTATCCTTTACATATCTTGTCAGCACAGACACCCAAAGGACTGGGCCCACACACCATCCCCCCAAGACCTTAGAGGGGGCTGATTGCTGTGTCTCCTAATAAGACAAAAAGGAATCAGCACCCGCAAGACCATAATCCTCATCACCAATTCTTCGTTGAACCTGAAAATAAAATGCTGAAACTTCTTCAATAATATAACAGGCAGTGGAAAGCACATCCCAGGATTAGTCAAGAGGTCAGTCAGTCAGTCATTTGTCCGTTTAACAGTCAAATAAGTCGTCTGAAAAATTATCTTAGTACTCGTGCAAAAAGTGAGCAAAACTAGTAATGACTTCGCAACGTTAATGGTCTATTTTATTCACAACAAAGATACCGACACGGCCTATAACTAAGAATAGAAGATTGATTAAAAGTACACGTCTTAAGACCTGTCAATCTGTGACAGAAGAAAATGATGAAGCACTATTTCAGAAACTAACTTTGTAGCTAAGATAAAGCAAAAAATACTAATATGTTGAAATACCAAAAGATGGAATTAGATTTCTATCATAAAGCAAAATATTATTAAGAATTTATGGAGAAGTAAACAATGATTTGAGAAACACTTTTTTACGTGATAACCGACCATTGGGGACCCTCCAGACGAGCGCGATGGGCCCCATGTCGTGGCCCGGGAGACCTAAATCTGCCAAGTCTTAGTCACGCCAGCTCTCCTGCTGGCTGTCCGTGTCACCAGACAGCTCCGCACTATTATTTCTTAGGTGAACCACTGGCAGAGCGTCGTCGTCCAGACCGGCGGTCCCTCTCCCTTTCTCTGTCTCGTTCTCTGTCACCAGTTCCACCGCCACTTCTGCGGTGAGGCCTCTGCTGAGCCCGCGCACGTTCCCTCTCCCTTTCACGCTCCGCTTTCCGCATTTCTGCCATGCGGCGTTCGTGTTCTGCCATGTGCTTGCGCCTCATTTCTTCCTTCACCACTATCTGAAATGGCAATTTTTTTTGTCATGCTACGTACAATCAGTAGTTATGAGTAGAGTGAAATGTGTGTGTTATTTTTTGTAAATTCAGTTCTTAAAAATCTCAAGACTAAAGTGAACTGGCAACCTGACACCCATCTGAACTATATAACTGTTTTGTGGTGTTAAAAATGTTACTAACACAAGAACGAATGTGAAATTTTGAACACACAGTCTGCTCCAGAATGGAAATATCATTCTGGATACAAAGGACTGGTTCAGTCTCTCAAGAAATAACCACACCAATACTGTAATGAAACGAAAATGTGAAGGAACAACTGCAAACATTCCCTCATTAATGAAAACAAGACACTAATTATAAAAGAGAAGTTAGGAAGATTATTACAGTACGAATTAAAATTCATGATAAGGGCATGTAATTATTTGTGCTGTTCTATATAGATCCACAGTTTGTCTTGCATAGCCTTCTAACAAGTAAGGAACCTTACTCTTAAACAAAAGTGAAACAAGATAAAACAGATACAAGATGCTAATATATTCTTGCAACTACAAAGCACAGGAAGAAATAACAAGAGAAAAAAAATTCAAATTTAGTCACATCAGAACACAAGTAAGAAATCCAACTTCAGTTAACAACACATTTGATGAAATTAATTGTATGCCAGCTTTGTAGGATAATATGTACACAAAGTGTACAACTTTAGATCTCAATTTCATAATTTAGAATGTAACAAAGAACCACTATATGCACACACTTTTCTTCCACATTTTTCAAAATGGCACAGAAACATAAATTTTTATTGGATTTATGCAGTTTCAAACTCCGTAATGCACTTCACTCATTGCTTCAACTGTTACCTATGAATAAAAAGTAAGTACTTTCTTGTATTTATTGCTTCAGATTTTAAAGCACATTAAACAGAGTTATTCAAATCAGTATGAAACTGCAAAGTCTTATCTCCTTGGACATTAATTCCTGAACAAATATGAGACCAAAAAAACTTTGTTATGACTAATTGAAATACATTTTTAAGCTTATGTTCAAGAACAGTATTTATGTTCTAAACACCCTGGACCATGTTGGACAACAAAACACACTGTCAACGCTTTTTCCTATTAGATGCTCAATCTCCGGTCAAACAAGGACGCACAATAAAAAGGTTAAACTCCAACAGCCATCACGGCTTAGGTATATGCTGCAAACCCCCATTTTGGGTTGTTCTAGTACACCAAAATATTCCACATTTCTGATTGTCTACATTAAGCAGCTGTTGTGTAAAGCTATGCAAAATACCATTATGTTGTTGGTACCTCATGTCAAAAGTGGTGATAATTATGGTAGAAAGGCACGGGACATCGAGGTCTTCAGCACCCTGACAAAGAAAGAATGAGACGGGTGTCAAACAAGATGAAAGATGAGCGATATAAATGAGGTCACAAGAAAATCCTTTATACCACAGTCGCCAAAAGAGGCTTAGATAGTAGAATGACAGAACAGGTGAACGTGGCTGGCTGACCAAACAAATAAAGAGGAATCTGCATCAGACTAAAATCCCCAACCTAAAAGCTTAGACCAGAATGCACACACTTCATAAACCTTAAAACTTTTTCCACACTCACCACATCATCAGCTAAAATGGACTGGCTTCTGCCCTCTCAGCACGATATGAATTGTACTCAATTCAAATGTGGCATACATTAAGTTGCATGCCACAGATTCACAAAAAAGGGGGGGGGGATCATCTTGACGAAGTAAAAAGATGTGTTAATGGGCAGTGCCCGATTCTGAGTCCCGTCAGGGTTACTTCGTGGCGTCTCAGAGACTGGCAGGAAGTTCCCCATGTACTGCCAGCAGCTTATTACCTGTCACTGCCAGCTAAGTGTCTTCCAGCATCTGAAAGAACTTCTGCCAAATCACAGAGAGGACGCCCTGCAGGGGAACAGCAGATTGTATTTTGTTATGGTCGCTGCAAGCTGGATTTGCAGCCCAATCACGAGTCCCCATTTCTCTGAATTCCCTCATGCCCAGTCAGCCAGCAGAATGACACCTGCTTCCCCCACTGATGGAGAAAGTACAATTGTACTCCTGTATGAGCTGTGGAACCTTCTCATCTGGGTACAAGCTTTGTAACAATTGCAGTGCACTAAGAGAATTGGAGCACATAAGAAACAGAACATGCTGCAATGGTTCCAATGCCTTCATGATCGCATGATGCTCTGCTATGAAAATAGAAAAGGCTGTGGAGATGTGAATCCTGGTAACATGGTCAGGGAACATTATGAAATTCTGGAGGAGTCCCCCAGCTTTGAACCATTATTGTAGACCACTGCAAAATTATAATGCCTAAATAATAATAATAATTCAGATCGAAATGTAAAATCAGGAGTCCAACCTCGCGAAGTCTAAAATAATTATGGGCCTCTGAAGGAGCTAATCAGCTCAACTCTGATTAAAATCAGGAATATACATCTGTGAGAGACAATCCTTCAAGTGAATCCCAAAAAGTCTTTTTGCCATTGGCTGAGTTTGAAACAGCCTTTCCACTGGAGGCCTAGCTACAGAGGTTTTGAATCTCTGATGCCCCATGAGCAATTGTCGCCTGATGTGCAGTGGTGGCTCATCAGCCTCAACTCAGAGGCTCAGAATGGGGCTAGTTCTAAAGGCCCCAGTAGCTATGTTGATCACCAGCTCTGTAGTGGAAGTATAGCGGCAATTTTTTCCAAGTCTTGGTTGCTGTAGAAACGTTGCAGTGTGTCGACAGAACGGGAAGGGGAACAGCAGCTATTTTACGTCATACTTTCTGGGTTAAGCTGACAAGAATGGACACACACACACACACACACACACACACACACACACACACACACACACACACACACACACCGGATTGAATAGTACGCGTCAGCAGAAATTAAATGGAACAGTACGAGCTTGCAATATCATGTAACTTCATTATGTGAGTCCAACGCAACAACGCGTATCCGAAGCCTTCTGAAACCACCAGCTAACCTGTTAAGTGAACACGGCAAGATGCACAATGCTGACATTTGATTGACAGGGCCGATGCGGTCATGACAGTAGGTGAAATATCAGTTGCTCCACACACACTATATATATTCCAGCATTTGAGTTCATAGGCAGTCGGTTAGATGAATCGATGGCTTACACTTCGTAGCACTCGATTCCCCTGAAATGTTCTAACTTTGGTGGTACAAGTCTATTATAGAACTACAACACTGTTCTACATCAGCCAACAACCGACGGGATGTTGACTCCTGCGTAGCTCCAAGTTCGACTCCTGCACTACAACTAACTACCATGTCTTGCACATGTGAACTCCAGCGTTCCTAGGGAAGATGCGTACCTGCCAGTAGGCAAGGAGTCAGCACACATCACGACAAGTGTCAATGCGGTCCAGTATGAAGATGATGCAAGACAGCAATTAGGGTGGGGACTGAGAACCACCAGTCCAGACGTGTGAATCTCTCTTCCACACATTCCACCGTACTTCTGTATGGTTCCACGTACTTCCATCTGGATCCTCCCCTCCAACATTCTACGGTTCTGCAACTATCCTGGCCTCAACCTAAAGTAACTTCCCATACCTGCACCCTATGTCCAACACTCCCCCTCCCCCCCTCTTCCATCCCACTCATTGTCCTGCATCTCATGTCTTCCTTACAACTGTGTGTCACCACTTACAAAATCCCCTTAATAAATTACTTTTTATTTTTTCCTAACTTTATTCTTATCATTTCATATCCCCCCCTCCACTCCTCTATACCTCCATTTTATCCTTTCCCTTCACTGTATTCATTGCCAGAATCCAAATTCCGGGAGAGGAAAGACTTATCTTGGGGGGGGGGGGGGAGGTAAACAAAAACACTCACACCCACACATATACAAAAACCCTCATCATTTCCTTTTCCCTCTCCTTTCCTTCTGCCTGAAGACGCAACTGGGTTGCAAAAGCTTGCGTTTATGTGTGTGTGTATTTTATTTGTTACTATCACTACCTGTGCTGTTTCGCCTGGTAAGTAAACATCTATTTTTTATATATATTTATCCTGTAAGGAATTTTTCCTCGATAATATTCCTATAAACTAAACAATTATTTTGAACAGAATTCCTTCTTATGTAACAATCAATATGGACTTAAGTGTGGAAGAACACCACTGCAGCTGTTCTGAAAATTGTCGATCAAACTTTAACTGCATTTGAAATTAAGGCAGTGTCGTGTATTATGTGATCAAGTCAAACATTTGCCTACATTCCTTTTCACAAATTATTTTAAAATATTGGAGTTTTATGATGTACACAAACCTACAGTAACAGTAATTTCTTCATACCTAACTTAAGACACTGTCTGGAATTGGAAACAGACATGCCCTTTACTAAAAACTGGTACAAGTTTTACACAAGGCTTGTCCTTGGCCCCTTCTTTTTCATTTTGGCTATCAATGTCTACCTCACTGAAACAACAGTCTGTAATTTGATATGTTAATGGTACAACTCTAATCACTTCATATCAAGTCTCACCTCTTGATAGGATTATGAAAGAAAATCTTGACTATGCATTAAACTGGTTTGCAACCAATAAACTTGTTTGTAATCAAGATTTCTGTCGGTACCAGCAAAACACACACACTTCTGTGATGTTATTTTCCCCTCACTTTTAATGAACCACACAATGAAGGAAGAGCCCACTTTTAAGGAATAAATATGAAACATTCAGCAAATTAAAATTTTGTTTCTATGGAATCTCACCCATACACAAGTTAATTTGGGTTTTGTTTAGTTCACAGAAGCACTGTATTGTAATAGCCTACAATATAAAATCCATTTCTGATGATCAATCAGCCTTGAACTTTGTGTTTCAGGTGTCTGAAGTAACATCAGATGGCACTGAAAAAAACATTATTTTCAGTATTTCACATAATTATTGACTGAATTTAAAACAATACTTTATGTAATCATTAAAGGTTAAAATGTGTTACCTATGACACGCCAAGTATTACAATTAGAAACTTTTTGTTTCTCGTGAAGCTGATGGCACGATAACAGTCCAACTTTTATCATCCACTGCTAGAAAATGATACCACTTAGCAACTAAGTCAAATTTTCAAACCTTTATGAAACCTTTTTTCACAATCCCTCCCATCCCATACATAAAACACAAAAGAAAAAAAGTTTATTTCCTACGTTTTTGTTGATCTTGTCGTCAAACTTAATTATCTGCCATTAAGTTTGAATTTATTACTTTCTATCTACTTATTCTATTTGCAACAAACTTTGTCAACTATCTCTGAATGCGTCTGCAAAATTGCATCACTGGAAGAGACATAGCTGAAGACATAAATATTTAGACCTATACTTACATATTTACCCTGCAAATCACATTTAAGTGCCTGGCAAAGGGTTTATTGAACAGCTTTCATAATATTGTAATATCGTTCCATTCTCTAATAGTGTATGGAAGAAAGGAACACCTAAATCTTTCAGTTTTCAATCCAATTTATTTTGTTATGGTGACCATGCCTCCCAATACAGATGAGTGCTAAAAAAATACATTTGCATGTGCACATATGCGTCAAAAATTGTTTCTACTTACACTGACATGCAGTAAAATAGGCAAGATGGCCTATTTTAATGGATTACTTCTTAACTACTCTTGTTATATGCAACACATTTTGCATTTAGTATATCTACATATACGAGGGTATCCAATTTAACCTGACAAATCAAAATAACTTTAAAATTATGCATCATACACAAAATGAATATCTCCAAGGAAGGACATCTACTCTACCTCACTTGACGGGGAGGCAACTTTGAAATCTTAAATAGGAATCCCCAATTTTTGTTGCACATTTGGATTTCTCAAAAAACTACCTAGGGTTTGTTTGACACATTATTTTCTATTTATGGTGGATGGCACTGTATTAGCAAAAATGTGGTTTCCAGTTATTGTCAAGAAGGGAATATGAATAAGTGGACAATATGCATGGATGGTACAACCTGAGCCTTTCTTTCAACAGATCTGTAGTATATTTCTTTGGCGTGTATTTTTCTAGAGATTCTAAGTCAATTCACCACCTCTAAATATTAATTTGCCAACTCCATCACTGCCCCACAGCTAGAAGGATTTGAAATTGAACACCACTTGTCTTACACCTTCTAATATATAGAGCAGTGTGTCCGTATGTTTGTGTATACATGTTGCATACAAATCTACAGTTTTGTTCCATATTTATGAAATTTTGTACACGCAAGCTTCAATTCATTGCCGTAAGCGTAACAATCACGTACAACACATCGTTCAGGAGATATGACGTCATAAAGAATGAGATGCGCGAAAAACTGCTGCATTAAGCGACAGTGCTGCTCATTTTCTCCTAAATCACTGGACCAATTTCAACCAAATTTGGTACACATATTCCTTATGTGAGATAACTATTGCTGTAGGGGGAAGAACCATGTACGACACATAGTTCAGGAAATATAACATCATAAACAATAAGATGTGCAAAAAACTGCCACATAATGCGACTAAACTTTATTCACACACTGTATGAGAATGAGAGGACTTAGCAACTAGCAACCAACTTTGAAATTATGTTTAAACCTTTATTAAACTTTTTCTTGCTGACAACCACATCAAAATATTGAAAGGAAAGAAGTTTCTCGCTTACTATTTTTCCGCTGTTCGTGTAGCAAAACTACGGCATTTGGTATGACGTTGCAGTTTATTATTTCTACACTACAAACTGTAGCCACAGGAAATTTTACAGGTAATACACACACATACATACATATGAATGTACTTTAGAAATTTTATCACAGTTCATGAGATATAAAGACGATAACCGTAACGTTCATGGAAAATTGTGCCATCACGCAAAAGATTTTAATTTGTTACATCTTTACAATTAACGGATTTTATCAACGTACAGCACTTATACAAATGAATATATAACTGCAAAATTATACAATTGTACAACATATAATTCAATAAATATGAGATCGATATACTGCCATGGGTAAAAAGCTGTCACATCATGCAACACGTATTCCAGTCAGCTTAAGGAAATTCCTGGAAAGCTGCCAGAGACGCCCATGGGAGGAGGAGGGGAGGGGGTCAAGGCGCAAACTGTGTAATTGAAATTTCTGGGCGGGGGGGGGGGGGGGGGGCACAGGGTGACACATTAGTAACTTTTCGTCAGCGTGGGGGGGGGGGGGGGGACGGCTTTCTAAAACCATTTGCAAATCGTGAAATAAAAGATACTCAGTTTCAATATTAAATGGCAAAATAGGACCTCTCGTGTGTGTGTGTGGGGGGGGGGGGAGAGGGGGGGGAGTAGTGAGTCTTTGGCCAAGGGGAGAGGTGTCACCTCTGGACAGTGGTGTTAACTTTGAGCTCTGAAGCGCACACAGATGCGCAATAGACTTCTATTGGGTTATAGGGAAAGCACGAGAATGAAACAGTACATCTGATGAGTACCCATTATTTACGACAGATCTGGCTTTTGACTTCAAGAGAATACAGTATCCAAGGAGGCTTGCATTTTCTATTAAGATTAATAAACCACAGGGCAATCTATTCTATGGATTTGATATGCCCATGTTTCTCAGAAGGACAACTTTATGTCACTTGCTCATGGGTGGCCTGACTAAACAAATTATTCAAAAAGTTCAAATGTTTGTTAAGCTTAAGGGACTTAATTGCGGGGTCATCAGTCCCTAAACTTACAAACTGCTTGTGAACTACCTTATACTAAGGATAACACAAACATCCATTCCTGAGGGGGGATTCAAACCGCCGACAGGGAACGGCCTCGCACAAAAGCATAGTGACTAAATGCGCTTGGTCACTCCACCGTGGCAAGAAATTATTCATATTAGATCCTTGACAAGTAACAAGAAATATTGTTTATAGTAAAGTTGTAAATTAAATGAATGTATGAACATTACATATTAGTTGTACTTTGATTATTATCTTTTTCTGTTTGGATACTGTACTTAAGATTTTGTATACTACGCAAGAGAGCCTTATTTCTCATATATTCTCCGATAAATATAACATGTTATTAGAAAGAAGGAAACGGACAGACAGAAGGAATAATATTAACTCAAAGCTTGAATAAATAAATAAATGCCCAGTCAATGCCGGGTTTTCAGCTAGTTACTGAAAATGGCAGGCTATACTTATGACTTTACCGTGTCATTTTGTGGAGTGTAGTATACATCATATTTAACTGATTACAGCACCATCTGCCATGAACAGAAAATAAGGTGTTGAGCAAACCCCAGGTATTTTTTGACAATGAAACCAAATCTGTAATTAAAAAAAAATGGGGGTTCCTATTTAAGATTTCAAAATTACTCCATTCCTCCTCTCTCAGGGGAGGCCGATTCCATGTAGGGCGAATGTCCCCTTTGGTTACACTAATTTTGTGCCTGGGACATTTTTGGGCACGTGTTTCTCTTGAGTTATTTAAATTTGTCATGATAAATGGGTCACCCTGTATATCAGTGAATGAACCTGCTAAGTTATCAGCCAATATCGATATGGTAGTAAGTTATAAAAATCATGTACGTCACAACATGCTCTAGCTTGGAAAGGAGGGCAGATTATCCATTTTTCCTGAGCTTGGCTAGGGCTATATTCTGGTTATAAACAACAAAAAGCTGCATGTATGCTGACAATTTTATCCCTAATGATTAGGTTGTGTTATTTATGAAAACAATGGTTTTCTGTTTAATGCAGCACAGGCACTTACAAGATAACTATGTACATTGATTACTAAAAGGGCAGAGTAAAACCTTTGTTTATGCACGACTTTACAGTGGAGACTCCTTATCTACAACTACATACATACTCCACAATCCACTGTAGGTTGCATGGCGGAGGGTACACTGTACCACTACTAGGCATTTCCTTTCTTATTCCACTCCCAAAGAAAACAAGGGAAAAAATGCCTATATGCCTCCGTATGAGCCCTAATTCCTCTTACCTTGTCTTTTGTGATCACTATGCGAAATGTAAGTAGGTGACAGCAAGATCGTACTACAGCCAGCTTCAAATTCCGGCCCTCTAAATTTCCTCAACAGAAATTCACAAAAAGAACATCATCTTTCCTCCAGCAACCCCCAACTGAGTTCCCGGAGCATTTCCGAGACACTCGCACATTGGTCGAACCTACTAGTAACAAACCTAGCTGCTCACCTCTGAACTGCTTCTATGTCTTCCTTTAAACTGATCTTATGTGGGTCCCAAACACTTGAGCAATACTCAAGATGTGGTCGTACAAGCGTTTTATACGCAGCCTCCTTTACAAATGACGTACATATAACCAAAATTCTCCCAATAAACCAAAGTCGTTTGTCTGCCTTACTCACAACTGTCCTTACATGTTTGTTCCATTTCATATCACTCTGCAATGTTACGCCTAGATATTTGAATGATGCGACTTCATCAAGAAGCTCACTACTAATGCTGTATTCGAACATTATGGGATTGTTTTTCCTACTCATGCGCATCACCTTACATTTTTCTACATTGAGAGCTAGCTGCCATTCATTGCACCAACTACAAATTTTGTCCAAGTCATCCTGTATGCTTTAACAGTCTGTTAAAAATGACACCCTCCCATACATCACAGCATCATCAGCAAACAGCCGCAAATTACATGTTAGTCTGTCCATCAGATCATTTATATAGATAGAAAATAATAGCGGTCCTATCACACTCCCCTGGGGCACGCCTGACGATACACTTGTCTCTGATGAACACTCGCCGTCGAGAAAAAAGTACTGCGTTCTATTACTTAGGAAGTCTTCCAGCCAGCCACAAATCTGTGATCCATCCAAGATGTTCCGCACATTTATTTTGTACCAAGCTTTGTTGCTCAGACATCAGTAATTTCACGTAAGTATAATAAGTGAAACAAAGCGGACTGATGTCAATAATTTTCTACATGAACATTTTGGGGTTGGTTGGAAATATATAAGAGATTTAATTTCTATGGTAACATCACTGCTACAGTTTCTATTGGAATTGGTTTGTATGTCAGTTTGAGGTTATTTAAATGGAGGAGGAGGAGGAAGGTAGGAAGAAAGGTTAGTGTTTTTAACATGTTGTCAAAAGTATGGTCATTCGAAAAAAGAGCTCATGCTTCGATTTTTGGGCAAGGAGACAGAGGGAAAGCTGCCATTTCCTTTTAAAGAACCATCTTGGCATCTGACTGACTGGCCGGAGATGGATTTAAACCACCATCCTCCCAAATGGTAATACAGTGTGCTAACCACTGTGCCACCTTGCTCAGAATGGAAGAAGCAGATGAGGAGAAGGAGGAGGATGATGGTACCATATTGGAAGAGAAACACAGATCATTCTGAAGTGATAATTTTTACCATAAGATTTAGATTAATAATTTTGTTTAGTAACAATACAAACAAGCATTTAAATTATGAAGTATAACATTAAAGAGTATTAGCAGAAATATCTGAAGACATCAATTTTATTTGGCAAAATGAGTTACCAATATCCATATTTTATTGCAATCACTGACAAATACAAATTTTCAAATAAGAAGACTGCAATAGTAAAATTATTTTATTGCACTCAAATCCAAGTAGCCAAGTCAGGTAATCACAATTTTAGAACAGCTGTGTAATAACATGGATTTCATAGTCGACAGTCCACAATTTTTAGATTATTATGAACACACTATGCTGTTATCTTACAATAACAAAAATAATTTCTTGATTATGTACTTACCCCCATTGACAGTTTTTTATCTATATATTTTATGAACTCCAGGATCAAAGCACATTAAGCTCACTACGCACAGCAAGTCAACACATTTTTCCGAAAATCTGAAGAACACAATTGCAATTTGATATCACTTAAGTATGTTTTTAGAAATAAATACTTTTTGTTTTTTTAATTTAATATTGTACTTTTGGACCTAATAGGATTTGAAATGATCCTCCACATTTCCAGTAAATCATGTTTACACACTATCCTATCAAAATTATCCAGAAACCTATCAGACATTAATATGGGGTGGTGGACATACCTTTGCCTTTATAATAGCTTGAACTCTGCTGGGAATGCTGTTAATGAAATGTATGAATGTTTGTGGAGGAATTCTCCTGTAGAAGAGGTGGTAATGTTTGCCAAAGGGATCTGGAGGAATGGCAACTGTCATGGCCTAGCAAGCCGTTCAGCTCGTGCACACCCTTAGGTGCCATCGGCATGTGTCGGCCTGGCTGCATTAGTTTGTGGCCACAAGAGATCATGGTCGTCAATGACAGCTGACAAACCAGCCGCGTGTCATTTGCCGGTTGCGCACTGTCAAATGGCCGGCATTCTGTCAGTGTATGCTGAGGTGAATGAAGTGTTTACTTTAGTGACGATGAGGTTATTGGTAGCGTGGTCTTCCTGTCGGAGCCATGGCAGAGCAGGTTAGTGCTTTGCTGTTGAATCTTCAGTCATTGCTGGAAGTTTTGGCTCAACAGAATGTCTCCCTCATGGCGTTTATTGACACCTTCACCAGGGCTGTGTCACAATAAGGTGGGTTGTGGTCTTCTGTGCCCGTTCCTTCATTGCCGCAGCCTTACATGAATATGCCGAGGATTGGTCAGACTACGCACAGCGTTTGCATCAGCATCTTCGTCGCTTTTCAGGTGTATGATGACGGTAAGCAATAAGGTTTCATGGCTTTCGCCTTGTCTTTTTCCATTTGTTGGGTGATTTGGCACTGCTTTAGTCACAGGCGTCTTTCCTTTTCAGATATCTGTTCCCTCTTTGCAGCCTATTTTTGCCGCAACTCTCACTTGGTGTCAGCTCACATTTCCTTCTACTGTTTACGTAAACAGCCAGGTTTACCATCCTTGGGCCACAGAACTGCAGGGGCTGACCCATAGTCATCAGTATTGGTCCGAGCTGCATGGAGATTCGTATGTGGACTCTGTGGTCCAGAGATGCCAAGTTTGAAAAGAAGCTATCCGTAATGGGGCAGGGATTGGGCAGGAAGGGGTGGGGTGTAAGAGGGCCCGAAACCGGAATTTATTTCAAAATTTGACAGTAAAATCTCCATTTGATGCTTAGTTGTATAAAAATAATTGTTAAGACACGAGAAGCCATCTACCAAATAAATAAATAAATAAATATACCTCTAGCAGAGTATATGTGACTTTAGAACAAACAATTAGATTGACCTTTTTCATTTGTCTACCAGACTAAAAAAGTGCGAGAATTAATTTAATGGCTACTCAAAAACTGATTTACACACACTAATGAACATCAGTACACCAAATCACAGTGTAACTACAAGTTTACATACCCGCAGTACTGAATTTATCGAGGCTCCACTTCAGGGTTGTATATATTATATTGTTTGTACAAAACTAATGTTAAAAGGGTATGGTATTCTGTTATTTCTGGAACTATAGTGTGTTGTCTAACCACTAAAATAAATCAAATAGCAAATTCGTAATTTTGCCTAGAAATCATGTTAATTACGGACAAATCTTAATACTTGGCATGTCTGTATGGTATGTGATGTTTTGATCTGATTTGCTCCTGACCTAGACATTCGCAAGCAGGCTCTCCAGTCTGCCAACCCTTCTTTAGCGGAGATTTTGAGTATCGCGTGTGCATTTGTAGTTTCTGAGGAAGTGGGGAGTCAGCTTTCCACATTGGGGGGAGCTATCATCTGTTGGCGATTCGGCTCGGGTATCCACAGTGCCTGTTTCAGTGGTGGCTGTACTTGAGTCGCCCCCTTCCCTTCTTTTGTCGGGCTCAACCCCCTACTATCTCACTCCGTGGCACTGTTAAAACCAAATTAGATTGCCTGACAGCTGAGGGTATTTTGCTTCTGGTCACAGCTAGCGAGTGGGCCTCAACTCCAGTTGTTATACGCAAGCCCGCAGGGGCCCTGCACTGATGTGGTTGCTTTAAGAAAACTCTAATTCCCACTCCATCATTAATCTTTCACGATGCCTGGTGGAATTGATAGACTGGTTATCAGGGAAGCCAGTATTTTTCGAAGATAGGTCTGGCAGAGGCGTATCTGCAGTTGCCTTTGGATGGCAAATCCAATCAGGCGATGGCAATTTCTACATCTTTCGGCCTGTTCCAGTATCAATGGTTGCCATTTGGGATGGCCAGTGCCCCCGAAATCTTTCAGTATTTTCTTGGAGCAGTTGCTAGTGCCAGTACCGTGTTGCATGAACTACATGGATGGTACTGTGGTGACGGGTCCACTGCTGCTGACTACATTGCCAATCTCTGTTCATTCTCCATGTTCGAGGCAGCTGGACTTCACTATAATTTTCATAAATCTTACTTTTTCCAACCGTCTATTGTGTACTTAGGCTGCGAGATCTCCCGATCGGGGGTGCGCCCCATAACTGATCACGTGCATGCTGTTGTGGATCTGCCCCGTCCTCCTTCCGTTCAATAACTTCAGGTGTTCCTTAGAAAGGTCGCCTATTATCACCACTTCCACAGGCAGCCACAGTGGCACACCGCCTGCACCAATTGCTGTGTAAGGGCATTCCTTTCTACTGGTCTAAGGCTTGTGAGCGTGCTTTTTGAGCAATTGGAAAGCGTCCCTTCTTGTAGCTCCTTGCCTCGCTGCATACAACCCGGGGGTCCCACTAGTGGTGGTGGCGGACGCCTACCTGCACAACGTGGGGCAGCGCTGGCACATCAGTTCCCGGATGGGTAGGAATGGCCGTTGATGTTTGCCTCTAAAACACTTACAGAGGTGTAGTGCTGATATTTCCAGGTGAACAACGAGGCCCTATACATAGTTTTTGCTCTCAAAAAATTCCATGTTTATCTCACCCTATATATGGACCGCTGGTGTCATTGTTCCAGCCATCGGCAGCTCTTCTGGACAATGCGGCCCATTGTTTTGGCCTTGTACCTATCCTATTTTCATTATGAGATACAGTACCCATCAATAGCTCAACACACCAATGCCAATGTCCTCTCTCGCCTCCCAGTAGGCCCCAACCCAGTCTTTGATGCAGAACTTTTGTGTCTTGTGGTTGACAATTCGGCAGTGGAAATAGTCATGGGTTTCCCTATCAATAGATCACAGAGGCTACGGTTGCTGCCCCTGTCCTCAGGGTCGTCCTTCGCTGGATGCAGCAGTGCAGACATCCTCTGGGTCGGGTGTCAGACCTTCTCCGCAATTATTTTGCAATTCACTGACACCTTAGCACTTATGGGGGTATTCTACTTTTATCCATGAAAGACGGCTTAAACCGAGTGGTTGTTCCAGTGTTGCATCGCCAAATTCTAGATGATCTGCATCAGGACCACTGGGGCATCTCCTGCACAAAGATGCTCACCCATCGGCACGTCTATTGGGGGAGGGGGGGATCATAGCTCGCTTCATAGCAGGGTGGTGGTGTTCTGCTTCCCCAACAAGCAGCTCCTCTCTCAACTCTGCCCCCATGGCCCACTCCATCCGCACTTTGGTAGCGACTCCATGTCCAGTTTGTGGGTTCTTTTTTGGACAGCTATTGGCTTGTGGTTCTCGATGCCTACTCAAACTTCTCATTTGTTGTTAGCCTGGCTTCTATGTCTATGGATGCTACTATGCGCTCACTGTTGAATATATTTTCTTTCAAAGGTCTACTGGCCGCTTTGTTGACTGATAATGGGCCCCAATTTACCTCGCAATATTTTCAGACTTTTGTTCTACTCATGAGATCTGCCACGTCCTCATCCCACCTTTTCACTTTCAGTCCAATGGGGGCAGCAGAGAGATTTGTATACAATTTCAAGGCTCAAATGCAGAAGTTCGTGCCGCGCCTTTCGGTGGTATCTGCCCTCCTTCGTTTCTTGGCATCATATCAGTCCACCCTGGCCAGCCCACATAGTTCTGCCGAGCTTCTTCATGGCCGCTCTCATCGAACACTGTTGTCCCTCTTGCATCCAGGCTCTCCCACCTCCCCTCCTATTCTGTCTTATCGTTTTACCCCAGGTTCGACAACTGGGCTCTAGGTTATGGCCACCATCCTCACTGGGTCCCAGCCGTGGTCATTCAGTCCTGCAGTTGTCAGTGGGGAGAGGCCCAGCTGCCTTTAGCGCCCAGAGCACACTTCCCCACTATGGCCCTGGCGGCCAACTCCAAGAACTGGACAGCTCCAGTCACCGGCAGTGGAGGGACCTTGCTGCCCGTCGACACGAGCCTGGAGTTTACGATGGAGGTGCCACTCGAGAAGGGGACGGAGGATCGGCCAATGTTGCCTGCACTGGGAGCGGCAGGACATTGCTCGTGGGGGTGGACCTCACGCCGTGCAATAAGGTTCCGCCCGTATGAGGTTGTTCTTGCTAGGGAACTGGTGGAGCCGCCTGCTGATCGGATGGAGGTGGAGCCGTCCCACCAGCCTATATTCTTTGCCGCTGTTCAGAGTTCCGCCTCAAGGGGGAAGGGATGTCTTGGGCTAGCAAGCCATTCGGATCCCGCATCATGCGTAGTCGACTTGCGCCGGCCCGGCTGCGATAGTTTGCGAGCTGGCCAAGGGAGGTCACGGCTGTCAATGACAGCTGACAAACCTGCTGCACACCATCTGCTGCTGGCTCTGCGGCAGGCAGACGAGCCACATTCATTCTGTCAGTGTACTCTGAGGTGAATGAAGTGTTTGTTCCAAGTCGTGTTTACTTTAGCAACATTTTAACTCATGCCCACAGTGTTCCACAGAGCTCAGATCACATCTGAGGGGCAGACAAGCCCATTCCAAGGATGTTATCATCTAGCATCACCGCTGCTTTACGACAAGTGGCACTGTCATACTGATAAAATCACTGCCTCTAAACTGTTCATCTACTTACACAGTACACAATGCTATGAAAGGTGTTCATACCTTTTTTCATTTTCTGAATTGCAGTAAGGGGGCCACACACTAAAAGAAAAACACTCCATACCATAAAACTACTTTGTCCTTAGTTGACTACTAGCATGTAACATTCTTCAGACTTTTTCCTAAGCAAGCCTGGGTTATGGTATGGGTTCCTGTAGTTCTGCCCTTTTCATAAACCACAGGCAACATATGAGTGGCCAAGTAAGTGGTCTTGACAGTTTGGATACCAGTTACTTTGGAAAAGGCAGGGCACCTCTGACATATTCTGACTCGTGAACACCTTTGTGCTCAGATGGCAAGACTATCAAATTCAGTTAGTCCCTTCAACTGTTAGGGGTAAAACACAATGGGACCCTGGGCAAGTAAGGCTAGCAACCTGCTTCCCAGGTACTTTGATATGATGGTGGGAACAATCAGTGCAAAATGCCTCAGACCTTTAGCAGTGATGGAGTCCCACATCTGATAGACCCAGGGACACCTCAGATTAGGACAGTGCCGGCCAGAAATTATGCACACGCGCAGAGCTGCTGCAAGTGTGCAACTAGCAGATCACAGTGTACATGTCGCAGTCATCTCCACTGATGTAGTGCATGGGTATGGTCGCCAGGAGTAAACAAGATTCTGTGTGTTGCGCTCATGCTTTTAGTGCATAGTCCAGAAAGTGGAGCTGTCACTGTTCATTACGTACACAGGTCTAATAACAGATGTCATTGTTGGTCGGTGCCTCACATGTGTGCACTTGTACAACACTTCTGCACAGTGTTAGGGTAAGAGGAGAATTCAGGAAAATACTGTACCTACCTGTCAAGTTGAAGCAGCATAATTGCAATAAGGTATGTAAATGAATGAATGAATGATGTGGATAGATTTGGCACTCTTCAGCAAGAACAAGCATTGTGTCAGTGCATTCGCCCTGTGAAGGGACTGATCAAAATGAGTTGGAGATGCACTCAATGGTGTAGTTGTTAAAGGACAAGAACAGTGACTTCATGGGTGACTTCAATGCCAGAATAGGAAATAGAACAGAAAGGTATGAAAAGGTTATGGGTAAGTTTGGAGAGCATATGGAGGCAAACAGGAACAGAAAACAGCACTTCGATTTCTTTGGCAGTATGGACTTAGTTATCACAAACTCCTTTTTTAAGTGGAAGGACATTTAATGGTATATTTGGGAAGCAGGAACCAGTCCTTTTACTGACTATATAACAACTGACTGTCTTTCTGAATTCCTGGTCTAAGACAAAGGTGTTTTCAGAGAGTTCTTTGATGATGATGATGATGATGATTATTTAATCTGCAGTGAAATTTGTATGCATAGTCAAAAGAGCAAGAAGTCAGGTCCATATGTAGAAGGATAAGAGTGGAGAGGTTTCAAGACAAGAAAATCAGGCACAAATACATTCAAATTATTTCAGAAAGGTACAAATTACCTGAATGTAGTCATTTATATTCACTGGAAGATGAATGGAAAACATACAGAGACACACTACTAGAAGGGGCTAGAGAATGCCTTAGAATAATAGTGTGTAAAAGATCTCAAACAGTAACACAAAATAACTGAAGTGGTGTAAGTCGGGACAAGTTCCACCTGACTGGACAAAAGCAGTAATCACACCAATTTACAAGTACAACAACCAAAAAGATTGTAACAACTACAGAGGTAGCTCTTTAGAGTTTTGGGCAAAATATTCTCAGGTATTGTTGAAAGGAGAGTGTGAGTATTAGTTGAAGACATGTTGGATGCTGTTAAGTTTGGGTTTAGGCCTCTTGGAAGCTGTCAGGACCAGATCTGTAGCTTATGGCAGATAATGGAGAAGTGCTACGAGCGGAACATGGATTTGTATTTAAGTTTTATAGGTCTAGAAAAAGCTTATGATTGTGTTCCTAAGAGGACGCTATTGTCAGTTCTACAAGATTATGGAGTTGGAGACAAACTTCTATACAGACAAAGATCTTTATGTAGATTTTCAGGCAGCAGTTAAGGTTGATAGTAAATGGAGTTCATGGTTCAGGGTAGTTTCAGGGGTAAGACCACACTTTAACCTGTCATCACTGTCACCTATGCAGACGACTTGGTTGTGACGGCAGATTCGATTAAAAGTTGCAATCTACTTCAGAACTAGATCTAAGATGTAAGGGCTATGGGATGGAGATCAGAATCTCCAAAACGAAAATAATGTCTATGGGAAAGAGATTTAAACAGACTGAATCCCAAATAGAAGGAATAAAGTTAGAACAGGTGGACAGTTTCCAGTGCTTGTGACGTATTTTTTCATAGGATAGCAACATAGTGAAATAACTGGAATTGAGGTGTAGCAAAGCTAATGCAGTGAGTGCTCAGATAAGATCTACTCTTTTATGCAAGAAGGAAGTCGATTCCATGGCTAAGTTAGCAATGCACTGCTCTGTCTTTCATCCAATTTTGTTGTAAGGGAATGGAAGCTGTATGCAGACAGGTTAGCTTATTAATACGGTTGAGGTTACAGATATGAAAATAGGAAGGATGATTGCAGGCACTAATAGATGGAAAAAATGGCAGTAGGATGTCCATAATGACGAAATCGAGGAAAAAGTGGGGATGAACATCACAGATTGAGTAGTTAAGAGTGAGCAGGCTAAAATGGTGGGGTAATGTTACATGCATGGGAGAAGCAAGGTTACCCAAGACACTCATAGGTTCGGCAGCAGAGCTAAAGAGGAGTCAAGGTAGACCAAGGAGAAAGTATTTAGATTCAGTGAAGAACGATTTTGAAGTAACAGACTTAAGACGAAGCATAAATTTTAGCATTGAAAAATCACAGAGGAATTTTATTATGACTACTATGCATGCTATGCTATGTATGCTGAAAGGCATACTCATCTCTAATGATGATAAATCCTGACTATCATATTGCCTCATGTGATTCATCATTGGTTTGCATTCATCCAGTATCCAGTGATGTCATCCTTTACAGTAGCCCAACTTACTACAGAAATGTATGAGTTATGACAAGCTGCTACAAAATATTGCACTCTATTATTTTTAATGCTATGTGTGGGCTGTGTACTAGCTGGACTCACAATAGCACTTTGAAACTCCCTAGTGTTTCATAGCCCCCCCCCCCCCCCCCCCAACATTGTACTCTTCGGCCCCTGTCTGTCAGTACACAAGTTCTGCCTGGCCTTGGTTTTTGTAGTTATTCCTTCAGATTTTCATTTCACAACCACATCAACTGTTGACCAGAGCAGAAGAACTGAAATGCACTCAATGAATTTGTTACTCAGGTGATGTTCCATGAAAACATGTTTTCCTAGTCTCTTTCACTGTTAGTGGTATACAGGTCGTAGACCAGCAATTCCCAGGGTGCAGCGGTGTACTGGGAAACATACTCAAGAGGCGAATACCCAGCTACACATCCCAGCAGCCCAGAAATGTGTCCCAGTAGAATGGGTAGAAACAACAACACAAACAAGCCTAATGTGCACTACTCCTTGCAAATGGAGAGCAGCCAAACCCTATCTTGACATATCCACACACTCACCGACAATTGGCCTACAGTTGGCTCTGAAACTAGTTCACCTTCTGCCTCATTAAGCCATGAAACTCAAGAAGACGTACCTTGGATCTTCTAGCAAGAAATTTTTCTTCACTATAACGTGAAACTACTGACCCCGCTTCCTTGGGATCGTTGTTCGCTTTCAAGAGGACCTCGCCATCAGCCACACTAGGACCTTGTATATGAACTCCACACTGTGACCCAGTATGGTTTTCCTGCAACCTCTACGAGGAATATTGAGCTAAGAAGACTTCTGTGCCTGGTCAAGACTTTAGCATGGAGCTAGCCATTTAATCGTCTTGTTCTATATTTTTTGTCACATTCTATAGTGATTATGTGATGTGATTTGTGTTCTGTGAATGTATGCCAAGAACTGGGTGAATGAATTGCATTCCTAAAATAACTGTGTTTGGCAGTCCTAACTCAATCCTCCACACTGCCTTTTATATTGACAGGTCTGCCTCTTGTGTTACAAGAGGTCAATTCCACAGTAAAAAGGCATGTCTGGATATTTTCCATAAGAGTGGAATGGGAAGAACTAATTTTGAAAAATACAAACAAACAATTGAGTTCTATGTGCCCAACATGAGAAATCACTGTCAGATTATTTTTGTTTTACTTTGTTTGAAGGACAACTGTGGAACAATGACAGTTGCAGAAGTAAAACTGCTTCTCGCATGTTATAAATTAATTTGCTATTTAATAACACTACATATGAGAACACATTTACAAAAACACATTACCAACCTGTTCTGCAGTAAGTGGTAGCCAATATATACATGGTGTTGTTTTGGTCTTCCTGAATAAATCATCCAAAAGTTTTGCAGGTGCATCATCTTCTTTTTTCTTGCTTTTCCTGGCTGAAATCAAGGAAATTCAAATTAGTTTTTATACAGTGAATCATGTCACAAACTTAAATGCACATTGCCTGATCTACTACACAATTAAAAGGGTTTATTTACCAGAAATATCAGAAGGGGATGTGCTCCTGCTCCTATGTGGCTTATCTTTGCGAGATTTTCGTTCTCTGTCTTTGGTTCTTTCTTCTGATCTGTTATCTCTTTCAGGAGACATTTGGCCAATCTTACCAAGATCCCACTCCCTAACAGCAGGTGGAACCTGAAATAAGAGTGTTTAATACATGATAGGTTCCACCTGAAGGGATATGTTTCATGAAGATTACACTTATAAGGGTAGAAAAGAGGATAGATTGTACCATAAAAATGATTGCTGAACTGCAGACAGGCAGTTAAAAAAGACAATGGCTGTCCAATACTTACCTCAGCTCAGTAGCTTTGATAGTCACACAAGAAAGACAAAATAGATATTCACAAGCTTCTGGAAGCAAATTCCTTCTTCAGATAGAGATGATGGAGGAGAAGCAGGCAACCAAGGCCATGAGGTACAGATGACCTCTTAACCTATGTTGTGAGTAACCCTTCCTTTCTATCCCATTTCTCCTGCATCTTCTCTCCTACCTGAAGAAGGAAGTTACTTCTGAAAGTGCTCTCTCCCTCTCTCTCTGGAGAATTTCTGTCACATTTAATCGAGTATCATAAATCATTCACCACATTTACTGATCACAGGTTTTCATTCTTTTTACAGGTGCCAAGTATTACATACTGACAATTCAGAGCAATACTATCATAGCTAGCAGAAGATCTTATTTTTAATTATGAAATAACACTGGAACATTTAAAAACACTCCTCTCGTCAGCTGTACTGAATTAAATTTTGAAGCAACTCACCTTCTGTGTCCTTTGCTCTGGCAGTGCACCTGACCTGTCCTTTACTCGCCCCCTCTCCCTCTCACGGTCCCTATCTCTTTCTTTGTCACGCAACTGTTGAGATGCAACCCAGTTCTCAACAAGTGGAATGTTTCCACCTTGTATAGGTAATGACTGTGGAGGCACTCTTTCCAATTGTAGCGGATCTGACTTGCGGGGAACGTTGTCGCTATCACTTGCTGCCTTTGCTGCTTCCATATCTTCTCTTCGTCCAAAATCTACACACAGCTGCTTCGGATTGGAGACAGGCCACCTAACACCGTGGAGAGCATGTCGTGTCTCTCTCGCTTGGACCTCAGTTTCGTACTATGTGACAAACAATATCTCATCAGCAAATCCAAACAATGTATGTTCACAATATGCAAGTCACCATTATTTCAATTTCTACCAATATTAAATAATTTTGTAATTGACATAATACAAACCCTTTTTTTTTTTTTTTGTAATTCAACAATGGCAGTCAATGTAAGGAAGAATAAATAAAAATAAAAAGAAGACTGAAGTTTAAACAAATCATAAAGCTAAATATGTGTTGTGATGTTTTAAAGATTATTGTATGGTTCAACCAACACCACCTAGAAGACAAGGCCTTGCAACAGGCTGTGCCACGTCACACCGAGAGAACGCGAATGCTAGCAGACTGGCCGGCTGTTGGGGCACAGCCTACTGCCTCATAGTGGCCAGCCAATCAGCTAGCCTTCACAGTGTATGTGGCACGGCCTGTTGTGAGGCCTTGTTTTCTAGGGGGTGTTGGTTCAACACACTAAAACTAGCAAAAATTTACCATAATTTCAATTTATCATAGCTGCTGCTTTCACATAGTTGTACTGCCCATTAGCAACAAATACTTCTATGAATTGATATCTCTGAAGGGAAGAAGGCTGGAAGATTAGGGCTTAATATCCTGCCAAAATCATGGTCATTAAGCCATATTTACACGATCGACTTTCTTCTCTCAATTGAGTTCTCGAGAGAAGTGGGTCTACTGCAGCGATCCTGCCTTGCTATTCCTGTACTGAGCCCCATCTCTCTCTCTCTCTCTCTCTCTCTCTCTCTCTCTCTCTCTCTCTTTCTCTCTCTCTCTCTCATACACACATTGTCATTATCATTTAAACATTAGCAACAAAACTGGGGACCTGTGCAGTTTAACATCTGAACAGAGTGCACACTTTACATAGGAGCAAGCAATGATAATTGAATTTATTAATGACAAGAGGGGAAAACATAGTCGATGTTTTCATAAAATATGATGTGCTAAATCTCTACACTATTGAGAACCTAAAAAGTAGCAAAAGTGTCATTAAATATTGCGAAACTTCTACATTTATTTGCTGTAGAAAATTTAACATGCAAACATATCAGAAAACAAAAAATGCAGAAAAAGTGTCTTTTTTATTTTATTTTTCAAATCTTGTTTTCTTTTAAGGTCACATAACATCAAAGATAATTCTCTTGCCAAGTAATTATTTCACTTTTGAAATATTTTTCATTAAAACATGTTTACATATTTATATTTTTATTTATGCCAGTGTAGGCTTTTCCTCTGTAAAATACAAATGTCTTTCTGCTTATTGGTTTTTCTCTCTCTTATTCATATGATAAAACTGTAACAGAAAATACTAGGGTCTGCTAAAATCATTTCAGAGTGATGATAACACAAAACAGGTAAGTTTCAGGAGGCGCAAGCATTTCTACGATATGAATCTGCTCGGCCAGAATTGGTTAACTTTTGATTATGATATACACCACTACAGTTTCTTGCTTCTGTACATGGTGCAGCACACACTGAAATTTAGAATGCCACACTCGGCACAATCTATAGATCCTCTAGGTCGTAGACACACTTGTGATGGTATTGGCTCCCGAATTACACGCAGACAAGAGGCGCATGCCCTTCAAATAGTCAATTTTCACAAGAAATTTGATTGCGTAACATGGGATTTAGAGATGGGGATATCTTTGAGGGTGTAACATCAATACAAAAGATTATTTACATCAATCACTGGGGAGAACTTGCTGGGATCAATAATCTAACAACCAATAATCACTCACACTGTCTGAAAATGTAATATAAAATCTGACAGTGAGATATTAAATTCAATATAAAATTATTTGCCACTACCAAATTTGAACAAGCATATCAACAGCAATAAATAACCATAACAAGGCTGAAAAACCAGATCCTGTACAGTTGAAAGTACTACTCTCGGCAAACAAAAATGTAATATGCATGAGGTCAGCCATAAAAACTACAAAATCTTACCTGCACATAACATTTTGACTTAATTTTATCAATCCAGAAACCGTCTTCCACTATAGTGCCTGTCCTTGCAAGCAGATCCTTCAGTTGATGAACTGTGAAGGGCCGTACCAAATTGGTTATAAACAATATGTCTGACACCTTGTTTTTTGGAGGACTGGGGGAACGCTGCAAGGTCCGGGCATCATCAGACACAATTGAGATCTTCCTCACAGCAAATTTACCTGGAAGAAACACTGCTTTATGAAAAACATATTACCCACTCAAAGAGGAAAAAAAGGGCTCATTCACAAAACAGATAATTTGTTCATAATAAACAACATGTGGGTGTGAAGTCTTCTCAGGTTATCAGTTGAGTTAAGGCATTATTCTGTAGCAATGCTTAAACATTTTTTTTTTTGGCTGAAGATGGTAAATAAATTTCTTGATACACCACCTTGACTCAGCCAATTACTTCAGTAGACTTCACATTGGAGATTACTCAAGGAAGCCTATATTCACATTTAACTGCTAAAATGTTATCAACTGTGGGGTTGTTGATCCGCCTTGATGCAAAACACTTGTTTCTTTACATACTCTTAACATTTTAGGTGGAAATCCCACCCTCAGTGGGTTTTGTATTTATTCTTTGTATCATTAAGCTGTTGTACACTTCACAAAGTTTGTTGCCTTTGATAGCACAAAATGACTTAAGTTTCAAACTACTGCCATAGCAGAGATTCCAACTTTTGAATATGGCAAATAGTAATATTTATGAATGGGGAGGGAGGCGGTGTTTGAAGGGTTCCAAGGAGAATAAGTGAATACAAAATGATCAAAATTGTTTAGCCAGTTTTGTAAGATTGCAGATGATATATGGGCAGCGTATTACTACATTATTCTGATGTGTACAGCAGGAATATATAAGGGTGGGGAGGGGTGAAGCAAAACTAATTGTTTTCTTCCTGAGAACTGAACATTTTAGATTTGGTGATTTCTAGAGATACATAGAAGAATCATTAAAAATTGCACACAACCAGAAGATAACGTAAAATCATAACTTACAGAAACAGTGCAGGTTTAAGATATTTCGGTGAGTGTGCAGGTTATGAAAAGGTACCAAGTAACATGACGCATTTACATTGGCTGCTGCTAGATTCCAAAATGGGGCGCCTTTGTTGATTTGTCCCGTATGCCGTATTGCATAGTTTTCGAGTTAAATGCTCAAAGATGCTGCTCATAACCACTTTATTTTTGTCAATGACATCACACGATTGAAATCAAAGGGAAACGAGTTTTGTCGATGGTAAATAAATGACCGATTTGTTATTTAAACCTGAAAATCTGAATCTGAACCACTCCAATCATAAACTAATACTTTTAAACAATTTTCCTAACAATTACGATTAAATCGTAATGGTTGGAACCTCTGCCATAGGCAGAATACATATTTCTGTGACACGAGAACACCAATCAAGTCTATCCAGAGAAATGTTCAAATGTTTATTAAGCTTAAGGGACTTAACTGTGGGGGCCATCAGTCCCTAAACTTACAATCTACTTACAAACTACCTTATACTAAACCCGACACAAACATCCGTGCCCAAGGGAGGCAACAAACATCATGGAGTGAACAATAGCTTAATGATATAAAGAAGAAATATAAAATCCACTGATGATGGCGAGAGATTTCCGCCTAAACTAGTTATGCGTATGTAAAGAAAAAAGTGTTTTTGCATCAAGGCGGATCCACAACCCGATATATGTAATGCAAACATGGTCTATCAGAAGGGATTAAAACCACAGTCATGGTATCAATTCTGATGTCATTAATTTGTGTACAATCTTTCCATTCATTAATCACAAATTTCTGAAACAAAATGCAAGTAGATATGTGAATTTTCACCCAATTTTCTTTCTAATTCAGAGGTCATGTAATTAGTTTTCCTTTAACAGTCTGAATAATATCTTTTATCTGCTTATACATTTCTTCAATCTTGATAGTTGGCATATAAACTTGTGGTCGGTGCTGGCGTCATGTATTTTTGCTATGATAATGCATTCGCTATGCTTTTCATACTAACTTACCCACATTCCTATTTTCTTATTCATTATTAGACCTACTTATGTATAACCTGAACAAAAATGCTGTTCATCCTGCCACCGCACTTCACTAATCCCCACCACATCTAACTTTAAGCTATCCACTTGTCTTTACAAATTTTCTATCTTACCTATTTGATTGAGGGATAGAACATTGCACACTCCAATCTGTAGAATGCCTGTTTTGTTTTTCTTGATGATGACATCCTCATGAGAAGTCCCTGCCCCGGAGATCTGAATGAGGGACTATTTTACCTCTTTTACCACCAGAATATTTTACCCAAGAGGGTCCCATCATATATTCATACAGTAAGGCTGCATATCCTTAGGAAGATTAACGACTCTAGTTTCCCCCTTGCTTTCACCCGCTTAAAGTAAATGCATGGGAAAGCCATGTTAGCTGACATTACAAGGCCAACTCGATCAATCATTCAGACTGTTGCCCTTGTGACTACTGAAAAGACTGCTGCCCTCTTCAGGAACCACACATTTGTCTGGCCTCTCCAAAGATACCCCTCTACTGTGGCTGAACCTACAGTATGGCTATCTGTATCATTGAGGCACGCAAGCCACACCACCTTGAGAATGTCTGTGGTTCATGAAAGTGGAATTAATGTTACGAGATAAGATTTTCTTTTTCCCCGTTTTGCTAATTTTGGGACCTTAGCCATGTTGGACAAAGAAAACTGAAATCTTCACCGAGTAATTTAAGATTATTCTAGATTGTCAAAAACAATCCAATTACAACTAATAACAAAAAATTAAAATAAGCTTTGTTCTGTCTTAAACAGAAGTGAATCAAGAGAGAAACAACAAGAATACTGTATAATAGAACAGTTAAAGAAATTCATACCTGAATAAATAAAACAAAACACATGGGTTTAGAATTTTGTTAATTCTTTGCCATTTTATTCTTTTTTACAAAATTACACAATTCGAAAATTAAAGATTTGTTGGGTGTTCATTTTTGATCTACCAATTTTTAAGGTGATGAAAATTGCGTGCTTTTTCTAATGTTTTGAAACCTTAAAATAGCTATATTAAAAAATCCCACCCTAGTGTTTGATGTTCAGACATAAAATCTGTTTCACTTTATTTAATTTCTTATAAGGTTTAAAAATATATCCTACTTTACAGTGCTAATAAAAATAGTGATTTTTTTCAATTTTTTAAGCCTTAGTATTTCAAAAATCAGGATTTTTGTTTGTTTTGGGGAAAAATTGCTACTTCTTTCCATATAAACAGTGTCCCCCCGTACTCGTTGCATACAAATCTACAGTTCTGTTCCAATTCTTATGAAATTTTGCTCACATAAGCTATCTACAAGGACAGCCACCAAAGGCTATGCGTCACACACTACACATAGTTCATGAGATATGATGTCAAACAATGAGATACATGAAAAACTGCTGCATCTAGTAACAAAGCTGCACATTTTCTCCTAAACCATTGGTCCAATTTCAACCAAATTTGGTATACATACTCCTTACCATGAGGTAACAATTGCTTAAGACACACAGTTAGAACCACTTAAGACACAAGATTCAGGAGACATAATGTAATGAACAATAGGAGTCTTAAGAAACAGCCACATCATGCAACAATACTTTATTCATACACTGTATGACAATTACAGTACTTAGATACTGGCAAAACTTTAAACATAACGTCAAATCATTACTATAATTTTCGATTAATGATGGAAAATATCAGAGATTCCCTTCTCTCCACCTGAAGAAGGAACTGTTCCAAAAGCTTGTCCATTTTCATCCCCCCCCCCTCCCCTTCCTTCATTTGTGTCACTATCGATGGAACAGCACAAAGGTAAGTTCTGGCCAGCCATTCTATGTTTACTATAATTTTCCTCGCTGACAATCACAGCAAACATTCGGTATGACATTACAATTTCTAATTTCTACACTATAAATTGTAGGTGCAAGAAATTTTACAGACAATATACATATATACAGCTGAGTGTACCTTCAAACTTGTGTCATAGTAAGACACTTAGATGATGATATGAGGACATAAACAGCAACGTTCATGGAAAACTATCCTATCATACATCAGGTTTTAATCTATTACTTATTTATAGAGGCACCCGCGACGCACGAAATCGCAAACTTTAAATTTTTTTTTTGGATAATCGCAAAATCATTGAAATTTACGAAAACTCACGAAATAATCCACGAAATTTAGTAAAATCTCATCAGTCATTTAAATTTTAAATGTACTGGCAGAAATTCAAGATATAAATGACAATCGATTGTACACCATTTCGATATCTATTGTTTCAACTGCTAACCTCATTTCCCGCACCGGTTCTTTATTTAATCTGGTGACAGGTACTGTACTGCGTGTTTGTAACTGTTTCAGATCGCTGGTTCTTTCAGTGTTTTGTGATTTGTTTTATTACAGCATTAACATGGTCGTTAACAGTTTTCGATCGCGAAAGGGAATTCTCTTCAGAAGGATTCTTCGTTTTTGATAAAACGAGAAAAATTTGGATGTGCAAATACTGCAACGTGCACATTGAGTGGCAAAGGAAAGACACATGCCTAAAACATATAAACAGCAGTTCTTCCCATAAGAAGAACAAGGAGAGAGTGCTGTCGACCGGTTTGAAGAGCCAAGTCACACAGACAGACATCAGTCCAGCGGCAGCAGTAAAACAAGCAAAATTTGACAAAGAACAATCCGTGCTATCAACAACACGAGCATTCATAAAGGCAAACATCCCCCTGGAGTAAGTGGATCCTCCGAAACTCCAAGAGTGGATGAACAAATACAGTAAAACCTCGTTTTTACATTCTCGGTTTTTAAGTTTTCCCGCCATTTACACCATTTTTTGTCGGTCCCGTCAAATTTCCTATGTTTACAATGTTAATTCGCCCTAGTTTTTGCATTAACATATTTACGCTTTTCCCGCATTTTACACTTTTTGAAAGCATGTTCGTGAAGAAAAATGACGTAATGTACATAAATTGACACTAGCATGGCTTTCCCCTTAAAGTATAGTGCTTAAAAATATTTCACATTCGAGTTTCTTGACACTTTACGTTTATTCAAACGTATATTTCACGTTTTGTTGTTGACTTAAAGACGCGCCGATTTGTGGCAATGTAGTTCTTCTTTTCACCAGCTCCTTTGGCAGAGCGCCTGGCATGTACTCAAACAATCAGAACCAGTTGCTTTGTTGAGGTGAGAATAAATATTTGAGTTGTTTTTGTGATACATATTTCTGATTAATAAAAAACTTTATCTGTCAAAGTTGGATATCATAATACCCACAACCTCAAAAAAGCGATAATAGTGAGAGATGCTGATCCCATGCAAACGTCACAAAAATACTTATTCATATGTCTGTACTCAAGAATGAGAATAAATTCTCTAATATTGTCATGTGAAACATCAAAAAATATCAAAAGAACGGAACTGTAGGAGTTTTACTATTTAAATAATTAATTCCAGTAAAAGGCAGTAATTTTGAAGATGTGTTACACAGCCTGGCAGCGGCGTCCAAACGATATCTATCAAAGCGGTTCAGGTAATTTTGAAGATGTGTTATAGACCAGCACTGGCGTCCTCAATTATAATGAATGAAATTACGTAAAAAATTTCTACTTCCCATAAAATTGCCAGATTGCCAGGCGCTTAAAATAGTAAAAATTTGGATAACCTTTATTGTAAAATCAACTCCCTGGCAAGTATTTAGATGTCTATTATGTACATATATCACACAAACTACGAAAATGCAAGGCTGATCCAGTATGCATATTTTACCATTTAAAACATTATTTCCTGCATTTTACACCATTTCTCTGAAGTCCCCTGAAAAGCGTAAAAACGAGGTTCCACTGTACATACCAGGTTTGTGTAATATCACCATTCTTTATTATTATTTTAAAATATTTTTGAAGGGAATAAATATGAGTTGAACAAAGAGCCAGTTATATTGCAGGGCTTCTGAGACGCAACTTCCCTGAGTTTTCATAAAAAATACACTCGTTGCCAACATCAGCAGACTACACCACTGCCATAAACTTGTAAAAGCTGTCCCGTATAAAGGTTATAAAGTGTTTATTGTACAGCATGAAGTTTTGTGATGGTGTATTGAAGTTTGCAACTTTGCATTTACAATGTGCGTGAGTCTGCCGCGTTCAGCACTTGCTCGCTTTATTTGCTATTTGAAACTGTACCCATATTTTTTCTTAATATTATCTACTTACATTGAAGTGCAATCTAATTGATTACGCTTTCTGAACTCGGTTAAAATGCCAATAAGAATGCATCTGTTTTTCGCTTTATATACGATTCAGTGTTGTGAGCATAATTACTTTTTACGATATTCATTCAGCAATAAACGGTAACATATTTTTTTATGAATTTCACGTTTCTGCAAGGTATTTCTCGTAGAAGATATTTACTAGTATATCCGCAACAGCGAATTATTTACAAAGAGCAAAACGTAAACACACATTCTCATTGGGGGTCTGCCATTCGTGATTGGCTACTTCACCTCCCGTCATTCATTACACCTCTACTAACATCTGCATGTCAATAAGCGGCCGTCGACACGTCTGCTGACGGAGTCAAACCATAAGACACGAGAAAATACAAATACATGTGAGCTGAAACCATAAAACACAAATTTAATCTTGGTCGAAATAGATGGGAGTTGATCGAAAATCTGCAGTCCTAAGCATTTTCTATTCTATTTCAGTACCCCAGGTAAATGATTAACTGCATAGTTATCCCATTTTTCTCGTTTAATGATGTTTAGACCTAGGTAATGCATGACCTATACATTTGAAAGACAAAGAAATTAATAATTTATTTCCGTAAAAAGTTGTCTAATGCCAGGTCCCTTGACATTTTTAAGGTGCTGGAGACTTGCCCTCAGCTGGAAGACTCCAGGAAAGTTCTGTGCCTCAGACCATAAAAGAAGAGGAGGAAAGACTGAAAGAAGCCGTGAAAAACGAGAAAATTTCCATCCTCTGTGATGAAACATCTGACAGAACGGGCCAATGTGTTTTCATAGTTCTGTTAAGAGTACTTGCTTCTGGTGACGATAATGTGCAAAAGTTATTTGTGGGAGGAGTAATGGTTATTGAAAATGTTAATGCTACAGATTGTTCTCGAGCAATTTTGAATGTTATTCAGAAACTTGATATTCACTATGACAATATTATTTCAATAACATCAGATTCAGCCCGTTACATGGGAAAGTGTATCAATGCGATTCAGATTCTTGTTTCGGAAGGATTCGTTCACACACAAACTAAACTTTATAGGCAGTGTGTGGGCCATGGAGCTAAGTGAACTAAACCATTGTATTGTGCAGACAAAGCACATATTTCTTAATACGTGAAAGAGGAAACATGCGTATATGCAGTTTTTATTGCATAAATACGAAGGTGAAACAAAAGTAAAACTTTTTCCAATACCAGTTATCACCAGGTGGAACTCTTGGTTTAAGAGTGTTGAGTGCATTAGTGAATACATCACTGACATCGTAGAATTTGTTGCAACTCTGGAAGAAGATAGTGTTGGTGTTAGATATTTTAAGGCTTTGGCATCTAACAATGTGAAAAAATCCATTGCCTTGCTGACTTTCTTGTTGAGCATTGGTCAAAATGTTGCCATTTGTTGCCGACTATAGAAAGCTCCAAAATCCCATTATTTATTTATTGGGGTCTAAGCTTAGTGACCTTTACAAGAGTTTCAAATTACTAGAGGATGCATTTTTTTTAGGCAACTTCGGCTAAACTTAATGAACTGCCAAAGCAAATTCAAGTTCTGTTAACATCACTCTTTCAGGCTGTTTGTAGAGCAAGTCTCAAAAAAATTAACCTGTTGATAGATGGTGACACAGGAAAGGAAGTTTTTTTTCTACTGGCAAACTATTTGACCCTAGAAACATAATAAAAGATGATTTAGATGCTGCTGAAATATCTCGCTTAATGAAGAAAATTCCTATTCTGCAAGGGCTTTCAATATCTGAATACCTGAAACCATATACAGTGTTTAGGGATTTAGTACAGAGTTCTTGCAGAGAAGGTAAAGATGTTGATAGCCTTGCTATTCTCCTTTCTCTAAATTCAGAGTATGGGCATTTTGTCGAAGCTGCCGTAAAGGCATTGTGGATTCCTGTCAGTAATGTACACAGCGAAACATCGTTTTCAGCATATTCTAATATAATGCCTGACAGGAGAACAACTCTTAATCCAAGTAATATGGAAATCATGTTATCTCTGTCTCAGGCTGACTGACTGTACTGTTTTTAATTAATATTGAGGAAAATATATTTGTTCCTTACCAGAACCCCCTCCCCCTGACATTGTGTCACTGTCAAGTAAATTATATGCAGTTTTGATAGTGACCAAGGCAGTGCACAATAAGGAGTAATTGTTATCCGCTATCTTGAAATAAGACGACCATAATATCCCTTGTTAACACCACTATTAAATTTTATGTCTAAGGCCGGTATTACACTATCAAATTATTTGTCAAAGAATTGGACAAAGAAAAATTGGACGTAGTGTAATGGGAACATGTCCAATATTTCATCCAATCTCGGCCTCGGCCTAGATTTGATCAAAGAAATCGCCCGCCTTCTGTTTCCTGCAGTGAGAAATGTGACCGCTTGGAGCGCTAGTAGTATACAGCTTCCTTGCCACTACAGCTGTTTTATTTGGAGGTTAAATATCTGTCATTACTTGGACATAACGTTCGTATTCGTAAACATGGCTAGTAGTGGAATGTTTGTGTAGTGTTTTCTAGCAACAACAAAATTTTAAAAAATCAGATGGGGCGTTGTATAACAGGTGACAAGGCCAATTCACACTGTCCGTCACGTCAATTCGCGTAGCCCAATACCCAGCGGCAAAAGTGAGGTTGAGTTACAATCCGTGATGTAAAAAAGTCATTATATACTATCGGAATTGAAGAAGTAATACCCCTAAATCTTAATACGGCCGAAGCAGATTTTAGAATGTATGATTTTGGTAACGTGGTGTGCTAAGTTCTGGAAAATGAAACAACTTTCGAAACATCGACATCTGTTTGCAAGCGAATCTATGTACATATAAATACGTCAGCCAATTTTTGTAAGGAAATAAATAGAGCCAATTTACTTTATCAGCGATGTTTGCCCCCTTACATTGTTAATAACGTCATAAACCATTTAGATTATCCTCTTTGTCAGTGCTCACATTTTCCATTTAAAACGTTATTTAATGAAACTTGCTTTATCAACTTAACAATCTTATTCGTATACACTGTTTGAGTCAGTCTTTTTGTTACTCTATTGCAAACTGTGAAGGATGAAGAGCCAAAATAATTGGCAGTGAACGGCCTGGCTGTTCTGCCGACGGCATAAAAAAGGAAAATCCTCCTGGTACCGTAACAAATTTTATTTATATCGCTCTGACACCCACGGTTTCATCCAAGTGCGTTTCCTTTTCTTTTTTCCCCTCCTTCTCTTCTAAATGCAGACACAAGGCAACTGTAGTATAAACAATAGCTGAGCATTACACCGCCATTTTGAAGCAAATTTGACAAAATATTGGATGACAGTGTAATACCCCCTTTTGCGTTTCATCCAATTTCTTTGTCATAAAATATGACCAATATTTCATCCAATTTTTTCGTCCAATTCTTTGTCCAATAATTTGATAGTGTAATACCGGCCTAAGAAATATTACGAATATTTGATAATATTTCTTTGTCAAACATTTGATCGAAAATATCGTGTAATACCGGCCTAAAGAGATCTGTTTTTAAAGCAGAGTAATACCCACCTAGTGTGTTTTGTTGTTGCAGATGGAGTAATACCAACCTAAATTTGAGTAATCCGTGCACCCCAGTTTTTTGTTCATAAATTCAGAAAAAAATATGCGTGGATTACTCTAGTATATATGGTAATCACTTAAAATTCAAATTGACAGATAATGTTTATAAAATTAGCACTTCTATCAACTTATTTGCATTTAGTCTAAACACTTTCGCTTGTTAGAATTAACACTTTTCATAAAAAAATACTTAATGTCAATGTGCTCCATTGCTGTAGTTGCGCTGCTGCCTGTAATTCAATCTGTTACGAGCAACAAGGAAGTGGCAACAATGAAGTTTTGAAACAATGCACTTGAAATTCAAAACTTATCGGACACAGATTAATTATTGCAAATGCTAAAAGAATCACATAAGGTTGTCACAATGAAGGAACAAAATGATTCAACGATTGTGTCCATATGGACATACTTGGTTAAGTAAATTCCTGAAATCTGACAGTGCTGTTGAAAAGTCTGAACTGAGAAACACATGCAGCTGCAGGTAAAAGTAGGACTTCTATAGAGCTACATGGAAAGGAAGACAATGTAACAGTGTACATTCACAAATACCCTGTTATTTCTGACAGATCTGCATTTTAACTTCAAGAGACTGTAGTTTCCAACGAGACTTCCATTTCATATTAAGATAAATAATCACAGGGCAATCTATTAAACACTGCAGAGTGGATTTGACATCTCCTTTTCCACAAAACGTTTGAGCTTGAAAGGGGGTTAATTAAGCATCTGCTCTGAGAACAACATATTTTTTTTGCGAATGACTTCCTGTCAGTAATATGTAAATAGTTATTATCACGGGCTGCTACATGCTACATGTAGCATTCCAGAACTGACTGTTTTTGTATTTATTCTGTTGCACGACATGTCATTTTTTTAAAACAATATATTTCTGATTTGTCTGGCCTAGTTTTTGTTATGTTCACTATTATAAGCCACTGTGGATAAATTTATGGTATAAATTACCAATAATGCCATTCATTAAACTCTCACACTCCATGTCACTGCAAAAATTAGATCAGTGGAATTATTTGGAAAAGATCAAACAACTGAAAATACAGCCCCACTTTTAGTGATGAAGATAAAATCAATAATGAGTACTGCTGGCTATAACCCTCACTACACACCTTGGCACTGAATCACAGAGGCCCTGGGTGTGTTGTTGGGGTACTGCAGTCGACACGGCTCATGTATTTTAGGCCAGTTATTCATTTTGACCAGATGTTTTCAATAGGCAAAGAATAAGGAGAACAGGGAGGCCAAGACAGCAGTGCAATCTGATGGACAATGAAGTCTTGAATATGCGTTATCCTGTTGCACTGTGGTCATTGGTAACTCTGAATGTATGGGAGACCAACAGGCTCCACACTTTAGAGATGTTATGCTGGCTGGTTAACATACCAGTAATGCATTCTCATTCTCTCTCTCTCTCTCTCTCTCTCTCTTTTTTGGGGGGGGGGGGGGAGGGGGCAGGGTAGGGTGAATTCAATACCATCCCAAACCATACCAGGTGCAGGACTAGTACGGTAATGCATAAAGCAAGCATTCAACAGTCTCACATCATGGTCTCTCCAGACTAGTCCAACTTTCATGGTCGTGCAGGCAAATTCAAGATTGGAACGACAGTTACTTGACTGAATAATTTAGATTCTGCCAACACCACTAGAATGGGCAAATGGTCTACAGAGACCATAGTAAAATTTTTGAATGGTTGCCTAATTCATCAGCATACTGGTCCTGCACCCAGTAAGATAGTCTGATTAAAGTTACTTGTTAGTTGACAGTTCACTGGCTGGAGCTGCTTTCCTCAAATCTGAGCACTCAAATGTAAAGCACGAACCGTTTGCCGGTGCCAAAATGATAACTGGTCGGTTTACTTCAGTTTCCTTGTCTGTCTCTGTCTCTCTCTCTCATTGTTTCTGTTCTCTATTCATAGGACTTCCTTCAGTAAAAAATTGTCTTGATTGCAAATTGTTTTATTCTTTAATTAATGATGCATTTCGCTCTTTAGCAGGGCATCTTCAGATTATCTGTGTGACAATTTACACAAGATTACAAGGCAGGATTACAAAATGGGTATAATGATACATGTGCTTATTTTGCGTTAAGAAGACAGTATAAATGGTAAAGTTTACAATGCGCTCACCATGATGTGAAACTAAGTTGTTTTGCAGTGTTTTTACGGTTCTGGAATTTTTGGATTTCCTTGTAGCCATACAAATGATCGGGTAACAATGAATTACAGTTGGAACATACTCGGTGAAGATGTGAGAAACAAAAAACGTATTTTTAAGATCACCTGAAGGGATGAAACGAGATAAGCCCAAGTTTACAATTGCGCTCACAGACTGTCCTGTCTGTCTATCATACGATAGTTGTAAAGCATTAGCTCTCAGTACGGTAGGTCTTAGGTTCAAACCCCGCCACGAGTTTTTTATTTCTACAGCAAAATTACTTTCTTTGTAATTTTTTAACATGCATCGCCTACTGCTGCAGTTCTGTCACTGATCACTTAAAATTAGCTGTCGATAGATATTTTCACATTGCTGACACTAACTATTGGTGGCCTCTTCCAATACTGCAATGCTTTATATAGTATATTAACAGCATTTTTAAGTGTTTGTGCACCCCCCCCCCCCTACAGGCGAGTGTTACTTGGCTGCCTATGTGGCAACTCTGTAGTGCCATGTGACAAACTACAACTAGCAAGTAATTTTAATTGGACTATAGAAAAGTTTGGGGTGGTATTGCAGCCAAGAGCACCCCCCCCCCCCCAAAATCACAATACACATTGCAAGTACACTAATCACCCGGTACACCACATGCTGCTATACCAGATCAACTTTGGCAATATGTGGAAGCAGCATGGACTTTTATACTCAAACAACAAACCCAGAAGCTCTTTAATCCAATATTCCTTCAAACCGACTTTGCTGCATGAGAGATAATCTGAAGATGCCCTGCTAAAGGGCAAAACGCGTCATTAACTAATAAAAAATTTGCAATCAAGATGGTCTGAAGGAATATTTATTCTAACTGATTGCTTTTGTACACCATGGATTGGAAATCATCTTTAATCCAATGGCGAGTTGTGTAGCAACACTTATAGCCAATAATGGCAACAACACTCAATACTGATTTCACTATCTTCCTCACTTCACTAAGGGCTGTATTGTCTATTCGGCGATTTGTGTACATTTTATCTCCCACATAAATATGGCTGATGTTGCTACTTTGATGGCCAACCATGCCAGTGCGCGCGCACTTGTGCACGCACATCACAGATCAAATAACCTGTACTTACTGTGGTCATCTGTTGCTGAAGTTGTGGGTCTGCTTGTGTCAGGCATAACTGTAAGTGGCCTCATCAGTTCCTTCTCCTCCGAAATTTTTGCTGACCAGTTTTCTTCTACTTCAATTTTAATATCTTTACAAGTATCATCTTCAGTTAACTGCACTTCCCCAGCAGAAAGTGGCTTTGCACCAGGAATCAAGTTCTGTAATGAGAATTAACACCTTTGAGACCAACAAAATAAATACAAAAACAAGGGTTTACTTTATGATGTGTTATTACTGACCAATAAAAACCCACAACAATAATAAAAAAAGTTATACGGGTTAGACAGTTGAAAACCTGAAATATATGTGTGTGCACCAAAGCACAAAATTTCTCTTACGTTTTATTTTCTTGTCTTATTTTGTATAAAGCAGTCCCAAGACTAGCTGCTGATAAATGTGTACTAATTGGTGGATTAGTATGAATCTGATGTGATTTATTTTTATGAAACATGATACACAAAGATAGAAATAATAGTAAGTGAAGAAACAACATACAGTAAAAAAATCGATTTTACACTTTTCAAGGGAGTTGTGTTTTTCCATGTTACACGACAAGATTAGAAAATGTATGTATGAAGCATTTTTGTGGCATTTGCACGGGGTCTGCAACTCATATTTTATCCTCTTTTTTAGATCATACCAAAATGTTATGTATATTTTAAAAAATTTACACACAAGCAAACATTATTCTCACTGTTTATAAAACATCACAAAAAAATACGCACCTTAATATTTGCACTTCACAATAAGATAAAATTCTCAAAACATGTCACGCTGAGCATTAAAAATTACTAGTCACACGAAATAAGGTGATACTTGGCATGGTAGCTGATGGGAAAGATTCTCAAATTGGCCACTATGGTGCGAGTCATCTTGGCATGAACTGCAAGAAACTTTACTGCGTAATGTTTATGAACATGACTTGAAGGCGATAGCCATGCCAGTGCTAATTTTTGTCAATTACAATAGTTTTTTCTTTGTGAACATGGTTTCATAAGCTTAAATCACGGGAAAAATGTAAATAAACAAAAATGTTAGCAAATTGACATTTTGGACAAAGGGAATTTGACAAGATGTATAAAAAAGGTTGTAAATAGCAGGAAATCGTAAAAGCGGTGTTGTACCGTATACAGAAAGTGGTTAGATTGTAGTTTATGAGTCTCCGACCGGTGCTTGTCATACAGAAGTTGGCAACAGCGCGATGAATGTTGCAGATGAAGGCAGCCAATAAGGAGTTGTGTTCGCATGTCCAATAAGAAAAGCTTTAGTCTTTATGGTTTGTAAACGTGTAGTACTTACGAGAATAATTAATATACTCACCGGACAAGGGAAAATCAAGAACCTGTCAGCCAAAGAGTAGTAAATGAGTTTTGAAACAGCACATACATTTTCTGTTCACCAAAAAATAATACCGTTCCTGCTCTATGGTTGACAGATGGTTGATGTACCCTTCACCGGTGAGTAAATTAATTATCCTCATAAATATTATATGTCAACGGTCAGTTGTTCAGTAAGTTATATCACTCCATCACAATCCGATCTTCCATACATATCATAAAAATCAACACTTAGTTTGGATTATAAACGAAACATCAATTACATAGCCAAAAACGCTGCAGACAAACTCCAGAACAAATTTTAAAACTGACACCAAATTTGGTAGACAATGAAATGTGCTTTCTTATTGGCCACTCTAATGCGACTCTTGTCATTCATTGTGCTGTTGCCAATGACTATGACACTTTAACCTAGAAAGTGGTACTCAATGAGGTAATGTCATAGAATTGGAATAAATTGCGAGACACTCATAAAGAAAGAATATGAATTTTTTTTGTAGCGAATATTACTGTATCTTTCCTTGAATCTGATGGAGAAAACTATTGTTCATTTGTAGGTGTTGTTAAATGTCAGTACATTGCAAATTTTGTTACAAACAGGCAATAGTTCAATAGCTATTCCTGTAAACATGGCCTTGGACATTTGTGACTGACTAACATACCTACTCACAGGCGCAGAATTATTTTATTACCTTGAGAGAATCTGATGAAATTGAAAGTACAGGCTTCTTATTGGCTCGACTTGTCTTACTTGCACCCCAGCGCCTCTTTCGAGAAATGCTGCCAGCTGCTGCTACATCTGCCAAGAAAAACCAAACAATTTTCTTGGAAAAGCAGAATTAAAAAGACAATTAATAAAACTTTTGACTCAAAATGGCAATTAAATTAAAAAGCTCTACAACCCAAACAACATGGAGCATTATTTCTCTTCCATGTTTTCTAATAAGTCCTTTGTACTTACAATACACCTTCCTACCCTGAAATAAGTAATTGAATAAAAAAATAAAATAAAATAAATTACAACTTTTGCATTGCCTGTATTTTTACCTTCAAATAGGTAAAAGATAAATATAGGAAAGCTTAGTTATGTTCCACAAATAAACACATTCTGAGAAATTTGGGAATATAAGTTAGGCGACACAAACACAAACATACAGATATTACCTTTCCTTCTTCTTCTTCTTCTTCTTCTTCATTGATTTTGAGACCTATAATGTCATCTCTCAAGTAACTCAATCTCACCCTATCTCCCAATTTCAATTTAAAGGCTAACAATGATGTGTCATGACAAATTCATGGTATGAAGTGCTATTTAAGTGACTTTCGCCATTTCCAGAATGAATGAATAAAGATATGCAATAATTACACAATGAAGAAATTTAGAATTATTGATTTCATTCCACAATTAATACAGTTAATAATTGAATGAGTAATTGTAGCTTAATATAAGAAATATTTTATAATACTTTTCGAAACATATGGGGGTGGGGATAAAATTTACAGTAATCCCGTCATGGTTCTACATTTAAATATCTCTAATACAAATTATCTTTAGAGGCAACCATTTGTGATGAATATTTTTGCCTCATTTTGGTATTTTTGAAAAGCTATTACCATACATTTTTCATAACTTTTTATTTAATTTTATTAATAACTAGCTGTAAACTGGCATTGCCCGGGTCTTATCCTACCCTCTCTTAGTCCACCCCCCCCCCCTTTTCTGCATCCACCTCTTTCCTTCTCATCTCTCTGTTCATTTCCACCTTTCCCTCTCTCTAGGCAAAGTTTTCTGCAAGGTATCCTCTGTACCATACAAACATTTATGTACCCAGTGATCGTCCTCTTGGTTTAAAGATCGTGTGTGCAAAAATTCATAAAGATTGGAGCAAAACTACACATTTTGTAAAATTCTGTAAGTTAAGTACCCTCCACCATCCACAGAAACGAAATTTTCTACAGACAGTTGCATTTCTATTGTTTTTAAGGTAGTGTGTGCAAAATTTCATCAATATCAGAACAAAACTATAGATTTCTATGCAATAAAAATGCTGGGTCACACTGAAAAACACACTTTGTTGTCCTCAAATATTCCAGTTTTATTTTATACAATCTTTGTTCAGAGAATAACAAAAAAAGGATCTGTGAAATCGGTCGAGCCGTTCTCAAGTAGGCTCAACCAAGGTATTTAGGGATACATTTTTCTGTTGCGAAGTACCCTCACCCATCCACAGTATAAAAGTTAAGTTAGACAGTGACCTTCCTTTTGTTTTGAAGATCAAGCGTGCGTAATTTCGTGAAGATTGGAATGAAACTGTAGATTTCGTGAGTCTGTAGGAGACGTATGCTCCACCATCACAAAATACTTTCTTAGCTGACTTTTCTATCTATAAACTACATTCGTGCCAAATTTCAGCTTCATAGGTGAATTAGTTTTTGAGATTTCGTGTTTAGTCAGTCAGTGAGTGAGTGTCCTTTTGCTTTTATATAGATAGAGATTAAGAAAACAGAGTGCTTAATTTTGGGGAGTCTTGCAGACAAAAATAAATAGTACCATGCAAATCTTTAATGCTAACTTTATTTGATACAAGGTCACACCTGATGTGACAGTTTTACAGCATCAACAGCGAAACTGTTGAGAGCGGTAGACTTTTTTTCGTTTCATCATTTTGTGGGAGAGGGGGGACGGGGCGGGGAGGTCAGTTACAAAATGCTTCATAAACGTCTGAAATTACATGCAAACTTTGTTGCAGGTCCCTAACTACTCCCATTTTCCAATAATTGATGCATAAATTTGTTGGGTATTCCCATGCAATGACCTCATTATTTATGACGTCATATATCATGAGCTATGTGTCGTACTCTTTTGTTTTTGGGCCAGGAACCTTTGTGGGCGTACGGTCAATAGTTCACCAAAGTTTCATTGCGATCGAATGAATAGTTTTTGAGCATATAGAGGACATACAGAAAAACATTCATTCCTGTATATAGGTTCAAAGTGATGAAACGAATATTATAGAAGGAGACTTCCCTGGTGGGAAAAATATGTATAAAAATAAAAGATTGTTTGACATAGCCAAAGCACAGGCTCGCCGATGGACACAAAAATCACAAAAACACGCGCAAACATTCAAGCTTTCGCTTTTTGTTGGTCGCTTCTTCAGGAAAAGATGAAGGAAGGAGGGGAGAAAGGGAAGAATATGGGTTTTAGGAAGTGGAAAAGGAGTCATTCCAATCCCAGGAGTGGAAGGACTTACCTTAAGACAAAAAAAGGAAAGGTAAACAAGTGCACACACACACCCACACACAAGCACAACAAGATAGACATTTGTAGAAAGCAAAGAGGTTGGACAGAGATGGCAGAGGCTCTGTCCAGAGAACCGAGGCAAACCAGTGAAGAAGAACTCCAGGATTTCCTCTCTAACCTCAACTCCTTTGGTCCCATCAAATACACCTGGTCCTATTCCAAATCCCATGCCACTTTCCACGATGTTGACCTCTATCTGTCCAACGGCCAACTTCATACATCAAACCAACCAATAAACAACAGTACCTCCATTATACCAGATGCCATCGATTTTACATAAAATATTCCATTCCCTACAGCTTAGGTCTTCGTGGCAAACTAGTCTGCTCCAGTCCCGAATCCCTGAACCAGTACACCAATAACCTAATAACAGCTTTCATACCCCCATAGCTATCCTCCTGATCTGGTACAGAAGAAAATTGCCAGAGCCACTGCCTCATCCCCCAGAATTCAGAACCTTCCACAGAAGAACCCCAGAAGTGCCCTCGTCACTAGATACTTTCTGGGACTGGAGCAGACTCTGAATGTGGCTCTCCAGCAAGGATACGACTTCCTTAAGGAATGAAATGAGATCCATCATTCATGACATCCTTCCCACTCCACCGAAAGTGTCCTTCTGCCGCCCATCCCTATGAAATCCCCAAACTACCTTCCCTACCCTCAGGCTCCTACCCATGTAACCACCCCCATTGTAAAACCTGCCCTACGCACCCTTCCACCACCACCACTTACTCCAGTCCCGTAACCCTGAAGGTGTACACGATCAATGGCAGAGCCACTTGCGATAGCATCCACGTGATTTACCAACTGACATGCCTGCACTGTGAAGCATTCTATGTATGAATGACCAGCAACAAACTGTCCATTCGCATGGAAGGTCACAGGCGGACACTGTTTGTTGGTAATGAGGATCACCCTGTGGCTACACATGTCTTGGTGCACGGCCCACACATCTTGGCACAGTGTTACACCATCACCCGCTACATTCAAATTCCCGCCCACCATCTTTAACATCTGCCTCGGTTCTCTGGACAGAGCATCTGCCTCAACTGTTATCTCTGTCCAACCTCTTTGCTTTCTACAAATGTCTACCTTGTTGTGTTTGCATGTGCATGTGTGTGGGTGCGTGCGTGCTTGTTTACCTTTCCTTTATTCGCCTTAAGGTAAGTCCTTTCACTCCTGAGATTGGAATGACTCCTTTTTCACTTACTAAAACCCGTATCCTTCCCTTTCTTCCCTCCTTCCTTTTTTCCTGAAGAAGCGACCAACGGTTGCGAAAGCTTGAATGTTTGTGTGTGCTTTTATTTGTGTTTTTTGTGTCTATCGGCAAGCCTATACATAACTTACATTTATTTCCACTTTTCAGCAACATTCATTGCTTTCAGCTCACTATTCTGTTTGGCATACCTAATATCAGAATAATATTCAAAACACGGGGCCCAGAGAGGGAATTCAGTTTGATTTGAATTCCGAAATAAATACATTAAGTGATATTACAAAAAAAATAATGAGGGCTTCTCATTGCCAACATAGAAAACATGCAGTGATTGTATGTCATCGCAACCCAACTAGCATACATGTAAACATAGTTTCCAACTTCAATAAATTATTCAGAAACATAATACCTTAAACATTATAAAATCCTGACACTTTACAGTTTGGTTAGGTTGAATCAATCACTTAATTTACACACGTTATAATTCTTGCAGCATGACAGTTGGCAGAACATGGAAAGTCTGAATTTTCCTCATTCAAAGGGTCTCAGTTTTATTCTCTCTATTAAAGTGAAAATAGTTTTGTGTCAGGTTGGTCAGTTTAGGCAATCCTGAAGGAATGGTCTCTCTTCTTAGCAATATTTACCTATATATTTATGCATTTTTAATGACTATAGGAAAATTGTCTAGGTTACACAAACCCTGTAAATATTTGTTAATCACTTTCTCAGATTAGGATGAAGAGATTTTTTGTGTGTGTGTGTGGAATGTTAGCCTTGATGAAAGCTTCTGATGCTGATAAAATTCTTTAACTTTTTTACCTTTCATGCTGCTGCAGTCACGTCTGTAAAAGTAACTTGCCTTATGCCACATCATCATTAGTGTGGTCTTTTCCCCCCTCATCATCATGCATTATTATTATTATTATTATTATTATTATTATTATTATGAGCTGTTTCTCTGGCATTCAATTCGCACATGGCCATATTTGCATGTATCTTTCTAGTTTTGTCAAACACGTAAAACCTTTGTCTAGATGAAACATCACTATTATATTAATAAACTTATGGTAGTGTTAGTCGTAAAAACTATAGACCACCTCTGCTTGAGTGGTATATCTATGACCAACCAATAATGTCTGCGTGAGCCGCGTGTCGGCCACCATAGTAATTCTGTACCATTTCGTGTGTGTTTGTAAATGCAGTTCCAATAAAATGTCTCTTTTATACTTGGTGGTTTCTCTGGGGCTACAACACCTCCAAATCCCATAGTGGTTACCAGAACTGCTTTATTCTGCTCCTGAACGTACTTTTGAGTGTGTTTCGTGCCGCCGTGCTGTTGCCCCCTTTCCTTCTTTGACGAGTTGTGAACTAACGGCTTTCTGCCACAATAACTTTGCCAGTGTCCCAGGTCGAGCTACATTCTAGCTCCACAATGTTTCACAGCTTCGTCTCAACTACAGAACATGTTGAATTCTTACTCTTCAATGCCTCTCCAACCAGCCTGGCATTTTTCTCAAGACTTTTCTGCTTTGGATCTTGTTAATAGTAGACATTGAATCACGATGGACTCGGGCTTTGTTACATCGAACATTGCACACAGTGCCTAGGATTTGAACAGTTTCCACCCTCAACAGAACTATTTCGCATGTGCTTAACATCTGCCCGGCCATTTTTTCAGTGTATCACTTTAGGCCCACGTGCCTGGCCAACAGTTGCACTATACCTTGTTATGCCAAGATCTTGCTCGATCTGCCCCACCTTGTGCTACAGTCATTGATCATTTTTTAGACTCTTCATCTAGTTCGAATTATGGATAGAGCTCCTGCTCCCAAGTTTCCACTGTACCTTTTTCTTCGCGCGCAGTGTCTGATGAGTGGTGCCGTATGATCTACCTTCGAGCAACCACCAGTGCAGTTTCTTACTCAGGACAGTACTCTTGAACACTCAAAAATTCTGAGTGTTTTTCCACACATTAATTTTGTAAAAGAGTAACAATTTTCAGAATGAGCAGTCATACTCTGACTCTCTGTCCCAGGATGAACCTGCCGAGCCATGACCACATGTCGACCTCTTCCGTTCATATGACTAACACTTCTCAAAACTCTTTCATGTTCGCCGAGAACAAACCACCCATTTTTCCGGCACATTTCGGTGCTGCTGCTGGTGGTGGTGGTGGTGGTGGTGGTGGTGGTGGTGCTGCTGCTGCTGCTGCGGAGTCGGCCTACAGTGTCACCCCGGAACACCGTGTCGCCATGCACTTGCTCATTTTCCCTGTTCCACCGGTAACCTCTGCCATGCCGCTTGACACCGTGGTGTTGCCACTACAACAGGAGCAGTGAGATGTAGCCACCGCAGGAATCAACGCTCAAGCACTTCGCTTAACTCCCTCCCAACCACCTGGTTTCTATCAAAGCTGCCTCCCTTCTTATTCGACGTTCCAACAATGTGATTCGTCTAGATGGAACAAATCTTAGACCACTACTCACTCGACGAAGGGGCTCATTACCTCTGTTTGTAATGCATCTACACGAGCACATCGATGTCATCTGCGCTTTGGTCAGTTCGTCGCCAACCTCTCACCACTACCACTTGGCCAAGCAGACTATTATCGAGTGGCTAACCTAATGAAACCATTCGCCACATCCTGCACAAAGGACACCTCTGTGACAAGAAACCCTCGCAACTGTGGTGGCGCCTCTGCCTACTGGTCAGCGAACATGCTATGCCCGAATCAACACTTGTGGTGGTCTAACAGCAAGCTGCCACTCCCAGTCAAGACAGCACGCAACTACAATATACTCTAGTCACCTGCTGAATGCATTTGCATTGCAGACCGAGTGCAAGAGGCATACCTTTGTGAAGCACCCCACAAGCAGGACTCACAAGCTCAGCAATCTACCACTTGGGATTGCACCTTCGCTCGAGGATGTTCCTGGGTACCTGATGAACTGATTGAACCACCCAGCACTCCTTGTCGCTACACCATCGATATGACACAGCCACACCCTCCATGCGACACAAACACACCTGCCCCGTCTACTGACTGACGAGTGCCCACCTCCACCCATTCGCTACCTGCAGGAACAGGCTCCACTCTGTTATTTCCACATACTTTTCAAAGACGCTGCTCGAAACACCGACAGCCATGACTTCACCCAAACACAGAGCACAGGATGATGTAGGCGCCGCACCCTGCTCGGCTGAAACCAGCCGGCTATATACGCTACATTCCTCGAAACCTGTACTAGACATGGATTTCCTAGCTCACGACAAACTTTCTCCTGATGTTTGCCAAGCCGTCTTTCACCATGCCTGAAGCAGACACTTCCTGTTCAATTCACTGAGTTGTACCCCCCTCATTGAGTTGGAAAAAATAGTTCGTATGTGTTTAACAAATATTAAAGAGTTCAGCAAACTTGATGAAATGATTAAAGAGAAAAAAATAGTCCTTGAATGCTTTGACACTATTAAACAGTCAAATTTACTTGAAGTGGGCTACCGAACATGAACAACTGCTGTGCCTTCGGCGCGAGAGATTAGACATTGTTTCTTGCCTCCCTGATGCCGAATTCCAACTGTTATCTGCCAAGCAGCACCTTGTGTCTCTCCGAGCGATCTCAAAGGACACTAATTTCAAGGTTAGTACTTCTCTCAGTGCAAACAGTGATGATGCGCCCCTGCGCAAGTTTAACAACGATTATGACAGTTTGGTACCTCCTCCCCAATCCTACACCACTATATCTCAACAAAACTTGGTTGCAATGATGACCCCATGTGCTGTTGACACATTGTGTACATCCTGCCCTCTCGTGCTCGCTCTGTACACGCCGCGCCGTGCAGCAAACTTGAAGACTAACTTCCCCAGCCTCAAGCCAGCCTTTCCCCCGCATCACCATGGTGAACTAAGAAAATTGTTGCATCGCAAGGTAAATGTCCTTCTGCTCGAACTTTCAAACCTTGCTCTTAGTGTTTTGACCGATTTGTGTAGTGCTTCGTAGTTGTGTAGTTGTTAAAACTACCGAGTGATCGGCGTCTTCTGCTTGCAATGCAATGGCTCCCCCGCTCTTATAGGAGAACCCTTGAGAGACCCTGCCCAGCCACTATCTTGCCACTTCGCATGCGTGGCACCCACAAAAGCATCGGCAGACACTTGCTACTACCCAGCCAGCCAACCTGTCAGCTGCCACGGCTCAGAAGCTATCTTGCTCACACAAACCAGTGGCACTTCTAGCAGCAGCCGACACAAACTCATCACCACAACTGACAAAAGTCACTGCAGCATGGGGCACCTCCTGTCACATAAGTGCCTCAGACATACTTTCCACCACGCCCCCTGCATACTCTCATGAACCCGCCTTGGACTCTGCTGCTTCCTCTGCTGATACAGTTTCACAGCAGTGCCTTTCAGTTGTTACCAACGGTACTGTACACAAAGTACAACTAACAGATGACACTCCCATCATTAGCAAACACGCCGTTTGTATGTGGAGAAGTTTGCAGCAGTAGAGGTACAGATTCCAGCATTGTTGAACCTCCATCGAGCAATTGGTCTTCTCCCATCCACTTAGCTAAAAAAGGTGATAGTGTGTGGGTATTATCCTCAACGCCAAGACCATCATGGACAGGTACCCAATTCCGAACATTGCAGACTTTACCCATGCACTTGCAGCTGTCATTGACGGTAAACAAGCATACCATCGAATTCCAATGGCTCTGGAAGACATTAAAAAGAACTGCCATCACAACTCCAATTGGTTTATATCATTACTGCTTGGCAACGCTTCATAACCTGAGGTTCTCTTTCTGCTTAAATTCTGTTATGTTTACCTGGACAACATACTGAGTTTTAGTGCTTCTGTCTAAGAAAACAAACAGCACCTGCAGATCCTATGCAACACTAACTAGGGCGAGCATTGAGTTAGACCACAACAAAGACCAACTCCACCAAACCTCTGTCCGCTTTCTAGATTACACTTCTCTGTGCAGATGGCATCTCTACTCCAGTTGAGAAAGTGTTAAGAACCTACCCCGCCCTCCAAAATTCAAGAAACTTTGATGTTTCCTGGACACAATAAACTATTACTGAAATCATTTGCAAGGTGCCACAGACATTCAAGCTCCACTTGTGAATGCATTAGTGGGAAAACACACCTCTGATATTTGCTCCCTGCCCTGGACACGTGAAATGACTGACGCATTCTCAGCACATAAAGAAATTTTGTGCCCGTGCTGTTACCATTCCTCATCCCCACCCGGACATTTTTATCACAACTGACACCAGTGACACTGCTATCGGTGCAGTTCTCAGCCAGTCTCTCACTGGTGTTACATCACCCCTGTAAGTTTTTTTTCTAAAAACTTAGATGCTCAGAAAAAGTATTCAGCCTTTGACCATGAACTGGTAGCCACCATTATATTGTGGTGGCGATAGCAAAAAACCATCCCTCACTACCACTCTAGTGGTTTATTTACGACCAATAATCTTTGAGCGAGCCGCGTCTCGGTTGCCATAGTAATTTTGCACCAGTCTGTGAATGTTCTGTGAACGGAGTTGCAATAAAGTGTGTCTTATACTTGGAGGTTTCTCTGTGGCTACAACTCCTCTAAATCCCGTAAACTGCAGCCCAAAAAACAACACATAAAACTGAATCCAGAGGGAGATCAGCAATGATTTCAGACAAGAAATATGCCGCAATATCAACGAACGCAGGGACACTGGTGATAATCTGCATAAAAAATGAAATTAGCAGTACTCAATATGATATACCAACATTAAATAATTATTTTGCCCAAAGGTAAAAATAAAAACATTTTAATAAAATCTTTGCAATTTCGCACTTTACAAAAAACAGGTGCTTCTAATTACTGAAGCTCTGGGGTTTTTATAATTTAAGTGAAGAAGCTATGTTGGAGGTGAACCAAGGACATTGCATGGCAGTAGGCAGAACAACATGACTAAAGACAAAAATCTTCAACAAGGCAAAGACTACATGTAACAAAAACCATCACAATTTGAAGAAACCAACACTGTACCAACCATTCAGCCATTAGTCATCCATAAGCATTTGTCTTCATATTCAAATGTTCAACAAACAGGTAGATAAAAATCCTGCTGCATTGGAAAGGAACATTATGTGAAAGTTTCAAAGAAAACCATCAAGCACTTCAGGACAAATAGTTTTGCACAAAGAAATGTTACATTTTTGTTGGTATAGATTACATGCAATTAAGAAATTTTCACAGCATATATATATTAACACACCACCAGATACATACAATCAAACTAACAGAATTTTTCCCACCATGCTAGACTTGTTACAGTGCCTCTCTTCTCCTGGTGATTCCTACAATGGAAACACTACTTGGGCACTATTATCCACCCAAAACCAACGCAATCCCAACAATGAACCCAGTCTCTCCCAGCACACACCACCATTCAACAGCAATTCTGCCTCATTCCACCTATCCCCTTTTGGCAATGTGCAAGAATTTCTCATCCCCCAAATTGGAATCATTGTCTTTCCCAATTCTCTTCCGAAGAACACTAACCTTTTGACAAAAAAGGTCTGCTATACACAACCTCTAAACAGACCCTAAACGAATAATCCTCCCTGCAGGCTAGGATTTCACTATTGTTCATATGAATCACAGTAACTATTAACTATGTGACAAAGGCTTCCACAATTGTCCGACTCTTTCACCTACAAATAGTGCCAGGATGACAAAAGACTAATATGACCTACAATCCCAGCTAAAATCCTTCAAACCCACACATAAACACCTCTAAATCCATCACACACACACACACACAAATATTCAAGCTTTCGCAACCGTTGGCCGCTTCATCAGGAAAAGAGGAAGGAAGGAAGGAGGGGAAAAAGGGAAGGATGCTTGTTTTAAGGGAGTGGAAGAGGAGTTATTCCAATCCCGGGAGTGGAAGGACATAACTTAGGGAGGGGGGGGGGGGGAAGGAAAGCACCCACTCACACACATACACACACAAACACACCAAGTTAGACATTTGTGTGTGTGTGTGTGTCCATCCTTCATGACATCCTTCCTATTCCACTGAGAGTGTCTTTCCGCCACCCACCTAACCTACGTAACCTCTTAGTCCATCCCTATGAAATACCAAAACCACCTTCCCTACCCTCCAACTCCTACCCATGTAACTGCCCCCAGTGTAAAACCTGCCCTATGCACCCTCCCACCACCACTTACTCCAGTCCCGTAACCCGGAAATTTTACACAAGGGCAGAGCCAATTTCAATAGCACCCACGCGATTTACCAGCTGACATGCCTGCACTGTGAAGCGTTCTATGTGGCAATGACCAGCAACAAACTGTCCATTCGCATGAAGGAACACAGAAAGACAGTGTTTGTTGGTAATGAGGATCACCCTGTGGCTAAACATGCTTTGGTACATGGCCAGCCCATCTTGGCACAGTGTTACACCGTCCGGGTTATATGGACACTCCCCACTGACACCAACCTCTCAGATCTCCGGAGATGCGAACTTGCCCTTCAACATATTCTCTCTTCCCGTTGTCCACCAGGTCTCAACCTTCGTTAGTTTGAAATTTCCACCCACCATTCTACAACATCTTTGCCTCCAATCTCTGGACAGAGCCTCTGCCACAACTGGCATCTCTGTCCAACCTCTTTGCATTTTGCACATGTCTGCCTTTGTGTGTGTGTGCGCGCGCAGGTATGTGTGTGCGTGTGTTTGTTTACCTATCCTTTTTTCCCCAAGGCAAGTCTTTCCTCTCCCGGGATTGGAATGACTTCTTACCCACTCCTTTAAAACCCTCATACTTTCCTTTTCCCTCTCCTTCCCTGCTCTTCCTGATGAAGCAACCTTAGGTTGCAAAAGCTCAGTGTGTGTGTGTGTGTGTGTGTGTGTGTGTGTGTGTGTGGGGGGGGGGGGGGGCGCGCGCACGCGTGCAACACATCTTCAAAATTTCTGCCTTTTACTGGAATTAATTATTTACATAGTAAAACTCCTAAAGTTCCGTTCTTTTTGTATTTTTCGATGTTTCACACGACGATGTTAGAGAATTTATTCACGTTCGAGTGCAAATATATGCGTAAGTATTTTTGTGACATTTGTATGGGATCGGCATCTCTCACTATTATAGCTGTTTTGAGGTTATGGGTATTATGATATGCAACTTTAACAGATAATGTTCTTTATTAATCAGAAAAATGTATCACAAAAACAATGCAACACTATTCTCACATCAACAAAGCAACTGGTTCTGGTTGAGAACATGCCAGCCGCTCTGGCAAATAATCTGGCGGAAAGAGGAACTACACCACCACAAATCAGCGTGTACTGCCAACAACGAAACACGAAATATAAGTATGCATTTATTCAAAGTGTTCAAATGTTTGTACAGTCTATGGGACTTAACTACGTGGTCATCAGTCCCTAAACTTACAAACTACTTATGAACTACTTACAAACTAGGATGGCACAAATATCCATGCCCGAGGGGGGATTCGAACCCCCGACCGTAGTGGCCGTGCAGACCGTGATTGGAGCGCCTTAGTCCCCTCGGCCACCGAGGCCGGCTATTCAAAGTGTCAAGAAACTTGACTGCGAATAATTTTAAGTACCTATACTTTAAGGCAAAAGCCATGGCAGCGTCAATTTATATAGATTACGTAATCTTTTCTTCACGCACATGCTTTTGAAAAGCCTAAAGTGCAGGAAAAGCATAAATATGTTAATGAAAAAATGGGGGCGAATTAACATTGGAAATTTGACAGGACCGACAAAAAATGGTGTAAATGGCAGGAAAATGTAAAAACCGGGAATGTAAAAACGAGGTGTTACTGTATATGGTTTACTTACCAGGCAAAAGAGCACCAGTACGTAGACTGAAACATAAATAAAAACACACACATACACGCACAAAAACCATAGGTTGCTTCTTCAGAAAGAGCAGGGAAGAAGAGGGGAAAGGAAAGGATGAGGGTTTTAAGGGAGTGGGTAAGAAGTTATTCAAATCCCGGGAGAGGGAAGATTTACCTTTGGGGGGGGGGGGGGGGGAGATAAAAAAAAAAAAACACCCACACCCACAAACATATATACAAATATGTGTGTGTGTGTGGGGGGGGGGGGGGGGGGGCACGCGCGTGTTTATGTGTGTGGGTGTAGGTGTTTGTTTACCCATCTTTTTCCTCCAAGGTAAGTCTTTCCTCTCCTGGGATTGGAATGACTCCTTACCCACTCCCTTAAAACCCTCATCCTTTCCTTTTCCCTCTCCTTCCCTGCTCTTTCTGAAGAAGTAACCTAAGGTTGCAAAAGCTCAGTTCTGTGTGTGTGTGTTTATGTTTTTATTTATGTTTGTCTATATACTAGTGCTCTTTCACCTGGTAAGTATATATAGTTATATGAATTTTTTTCTCTATAATTGCACTCCTCTCACTCATCTTTGGGGTACTCCTGACAATACCCTTGTTTCTGATAATCACTGCTGAGATCATCATACTGGGTTCCATTACCTAAATAGTCTTCAAACCTCTCAACTGGGAACATCTAAAGCTCTTTAAGTGAGAAATATAACTGGCCTTCTCCTGACAAATTATATTAGAGTGGGAATTACACTTAACTGTTTTCCTTGAGATTAATTATATTCATTTTCTGATACAGAAAACGGACACTCCAAATATGCATATAATGGATTTTTTTAAAGTAAGCCAACAATAAGCTTTACAGTAATCTAGGAACGTGAACTCTTCTTGAACGGGTGAGAAAGGTGAGCCAAGTTTTTCATGATTTATGCATTTTGACATGGATAATGTAATGAACTTTAACTACAGCTACATATAAAGATGTATGACCAATTCAGAAAGAGTCAAGCAGTTTGAACAAAACTAGCTACCACAAAAGACAGATGCTCATAAAACAGTTTGAAAGTGTAGCACACAAACTGTAAAAAGCTATGATTATACCTTACGTTGCAGGTACATCCACTTACCTTTGTTTGAGGCTAATTTCTCATTCTCCTGCAACAAAATAGAAAAGTATTAATAATAAAAGTAATGGATGACTGATTCCTAGATCAATTAGTCCAGATTTCTTGCGTGAACAGATATTTTATTACCTTATTATCCTTGTCATCTGTTGCAATGTCAGGTTTGATTTCATCACGAGAAACAGTTCCTGAATCCTCTTCACTTCTTGAAAAAGATTTATCTGAGCTGCAAATAATAATAATAATAATAATATATAAACAGAAATGTGATATGAATGAATAACTAGAAGAGCATCTCCATCTATATAAGAGTGAAAGGTCTCTCTCTCTCTCTCTCTCTCTCTCTCTCTCTCTCTCTCTCTCTCTCTCTCTCTCTCTCTCTCACACACACACACACACACACACACCCCGACTAAACATGAAATCTTGACAACTACTTCACCTATGAAGCTGACATTTGGAATGAATGTAGTTTCTAGGTAGTAGACGTCAGCTAAGAAACGATTTTGCGATAGGACCGATAGTTTAGGAGATATAATGTCATAAACAATGAAAACTTCCCCGTCTTGCAGCACATGGTACTGTGACTTTATCAGTCCACTATTTGAAAAGGAGAACACTTAGCAACTTGCAATAAACTATAAACATTGTATTTAATGTGGTGGATTGATAGTTCTTACTTTCATTTAAAGTTGACTCCATCAAGAAAAATGGTCAAATTTGATGAAATTCAAAGTCCTGGATGGGTACGTAGATTGTTGAATCTGAACTTTATTTTTTGTTGAAATGTTTTCATGTTTGGTAGCAATCTTAAGGTGCAAAGAAGAATATCCTAACTCACTTCATAAATAAACAATAACATGAAAATGCCATATACATGTATCATTTATTTTCAACACAACTGGGTATTAAAAAGATTAAAACTGTGAGTATTCCTTGAAACTGTATTCTCAAACTGTACATGGTTGACCTGAAGGACAGAACTGTATACAAGTGATAGCTGGAAACAGTTATCAAGCATTTACTTAATAAATATATTTAACTTTTATCAGCTTAGGTGCCCAAATGCAACAATATATAGGGTATCCTTACTCTGTAATTGTATATTAAAATGACAATGAGAATTAGAGCAATAATGAAATTCATAAAGAAATATACATATATGTAACCTATACCAACACACACACACACACACACACACACACACACACACACACACATACTTTGCAAAGAACACACACAAGCATATTTGTCAAAAAAATGTTCAAATGTTTGTAAATCTATCGGACAAAACTGCGTGGTCATCAGTCCGTAGCTTACAAACTACTTAAACCTAGGTAAACCTAGGACAACACACACACACACACACACACACACACACACACACACACACACACACACACACCCCCAGGGAGGACTAACCTCCACGGCGCAAATTTGTCGATACAAAAATAAACACAAAAAGTTTACATAAAGGAGAGAAACAAGATCTTTTCGTAACACTTATCATCTAGCTTATACCGGGTGATCAAAAAGTCAGTATACATCTGAAAACTTAATAAATCGCAGTATAATGTAGATAGACAGATAAAAATTGACAGACATGCTTGGAATGACATGGGGTTATTAGAACCAAAAATTAAAATAAATAAAAAACAAAGTTCAAAAAATGTCCGACAGATGGCACTTTATCTGATCAGAAAAGCAATAATTATCATAACAAATTAAGACAAATCAAAGATGAAGTTCTTTACAGGATATGCTCAATATGTTCACCATCATTCCTCAAAAATAGCTGTAGCAAGACGAAAATGGCGGCTGAGCACATGATCATCACCAAACGACGTGCGCAAGAGAACTTGCACACGTCTAGCAATACTTTGCCCCCCCCCCCCCACCCAATAAAACCCCTTGTCATTCCAAGCTAGTTTATCAACTTATACCTCTCTATCTACATTACTCCATGATTTCTTAAATTTTCAAATTTATACTGACTTTTTGATCACCCGGTATAACTAGCTTTGCAATGATAGGACATTGACCTTGCATATAATGTTGGAGAATGGGACCCAAACTATGTCTTTCCTACTAGGCCATTTGAATAACTGTGACTCAACAGAAGACATACAGATGATTTCAACATCTCTAAATTCATGGGATACCTGGGAAATGTGACCTTTGTACCTATGTAGCCTGCAAGCTGGCTCTTCTAGGGACTGTAAAACACCTAGCTAGAAGAGCCAGCTTGCAGGGTACATCTCCATCTAATTACACCTTGACACCAGAAAACCTGTATACCTGGTAACTCAACAAAATCCAGGCCATTAATATGTTCTTTGTGACTTCACAGGAGATCAAGTTATACAAAGGTAATTTGTTGCTACTCAGTATTTTTCACATGAGCAATACTGCCAGAAGTGAAAGAAGTAAAAAGTGACAAAAAGCCTAGGACTTGGCGGGGATTGAACCCGCATCCTTAGCATTCATAGTGTGGCACTCTACCACTGTGCAACCGAGGCGCACCCAAGGTTATATCGAATATGTGTTTCTTTTTGTTTCTTCAAATTTGCTTGTGTGAGTGTTCTTTGTAAAGTACTTGCACATTATGTGCTGCTATAGGTTACATATATGTATATTTGTTTGTGAATTTCATTATTATTTTAATTCTCAATTTTACTTCATGGTCTTGTCATTTTAATATACAGTTATAGAATAAGGATACCCTATATATTGTTGCATTTGGGCACCCAAGCTGGTAAAGTTAAATATAACATATTAATTAAGTACGAATATTATAGAGGAAAAATTCCTAAAAGGAAAAATATACGTAAAAAATAGATGAAGTACACTTACCAGGCGAAAGGGCACAGGCAGTAATAGCAACAAATAAACACACAGACACACACACACACAAAAATGCTAGCTTTCGCAGCCTAGCTGCTTCATCAGGCAGAAGGGAAGGAGAGGGAAAAGGAAATGATGAGGGTTTTAAGGAAGGGGGTAAGGAGCCATTCCAATCCCGGGACAGGAAAGACTTACCTTGGGGGAAAAAAATAGAAGGTAAATAAATGCACATACACCCACACATTTACACAGACACAAGTACACTTAGGCAGACATACTGTAGAACTGTAGAATGCAAAGAAGCAAACTTCTTTGCTTTCTACAGTTCTACAGTATGTCTGCCTAAGTGTACTTGTGTCTGTGTAAATGTGTGGGTGTATGTGCATTTATTTACCTTCCATTTTTTCCCCCAAGGTAAGTCTTTCCTGTCCCGGGATTGGAATGGCTCCTTACCCCCTTCCTTAAAACCCTCATCATTTCCTTTTCCCTCTCCTTCCCTTCTGCCTGATGAAGCAGCTAGGCTGCGAAAGCTAGCATTTTTGTGTGTGTGTGTGTGTGTGTGTGTGTGTGTGTGTGTTTATTTGTTGCTATTACTGCCTGTGCCCTTTCGCCTGGTAAATATTAATTAAGTAAATGCTTGATAACAGTTTTCAGCTATCACTCGTATGCAGCACTGTCCTTCAAGTCAACCATACACAGTTTGAGAACACTGTCTCAAGGAATACTCAGTTTTAATTTTATAATACCCAGTAGTGTTGAAAATTAATGATAAATGTATATGGCATTTTCATGTTATTGTTTATCTATGAAGTTAGTCAGTTAGGATATTATTCTTTGCACCTAAGATTGCTACCAAATATGTAAACATTGCAACGAAAAATCAAGTTCAGATTCAACTGCTTACGTACCCACCCATGACTTCATAGGTCATCAAATTTTCTTGATGGAGTCAACTGTAAATGAAAGTAAGAACTATCAAATGAAATGCAATATGCTTTCCATTACTTTTAACTAATACTATGAAGAGCTACAGTATAAAAATTGAGGTCTGACCTATTTTCAGAGATAGAGTTATAATTTAAAAAAATCATGAATTAAAACTGCAGCATGAAAAAAGTATATTTTTCAACATTTTTCATAAATAATCTAAATGATGTTTCTCAGATTTTTATACCATACATCAACTTAGTGCTCTACATATGTCATGCATAAAAATTTGATGTCTATAGGTCAACTGATCACTACATAGTAGCCCTCTGAAGATAGGGATATTGGTGCCAGACTATCACATACACATCTTTCAGCCTTCAAACAATTTTCTCAAAAATGGTTAGAGATAGGACAGTGATATTTGGTAGTTTTTCTGTCAAGACATGTAGGTACCCATACACCAAATACGAGCAAATTCTGAAATGGTCACCTTGACATTCACCAAAATAATGTGATTTTCCATGGAATGACCCAAAATGGCAGAGCAGGAATGGCTCAAAGCTAAATGCAAATCTGTAGAAGAATGTATAACTAGGGAAAAAATGTATACTGCCTACAGAAAAATATGAGAGACGTTTGTAGAAAAGAAAAATAGCTCTATGAATATCAAGAACTCAGATGGAAAACTAATTCTGAGTAAAGAAGGAAGAGCTGAAACGTGGAAAGAGTATATAGAGGGGCTCTACAAGGGAAATGAACTTTGAGACAATACTGTAGGAAGGGAAGAGGAAGTACATGAAGATGAAATAGGAGATACTATACTGAGAGAAGAATTTGACAGAGTGCTTAAAGACCTAAGTAGAAATAAGGATCCTAGAGTAGATGACATTCCCTCAGAGCTACTGAAGTCTCTGGGAGAACCAGCCATGTCAAAACTGTTTCACCTGGTATGTAAGATGTATGAGACTGGCAAAGTATCCTCAGACTTTAAGAAAAAATTAATAATTCCCATTCCAAAGAAAGCAGGTGCAGACAGGTGTGAAAATTACAGAACCATCAGTGTAATAAGTCGTGGTTGTAAAATTTTAACACTAATTATTTACAGAAAGAGTGAATGCTGATAGATGATGACCTCAGGGACAATCAGTTTGGATTCAGGAGGAACACAGGAACCCGGGTCGCAATACTCACTTTATGACTTATCTCAGAAGATAGATTAAGAAAAGGCAAACCTATATTTTTAGCTTTTGTAGATTTGGAGAAACCTTTAACAATGTTGATTGGAATACACTCTTGATTAATATGGAAATTCTCCACAGATATGATAAATTATTATTCAACAGAGATAGATTGGCTGGCCAGTACTTACCTTTTTGCTGTACTGCTTATAGTTACACTCAGAAAAAAGGTGGAAAATAACGAGTTTTCGAAACTGTGTTCCTTCTTCAGGTGGAGAGAAGGGAGAAAAAGAAAAAAGGAATGGGAAGGTAATTGACGACCTAGGTCATGAGGATGGTGTTAGGATTGTGGAAGTCAATATCTCTGACTTCCACAATCCTAACACCATCCTCATGACCTAGGTCGTGAATTACCTTCCCCTTCCTTTTTTCTCCCTTCTCTCCACCTGAAGAAGGAACACAGTTCCGAAAGCTCGTTATTTTCCGCCCTTTTTTCTGAGTAACTGTCGGCAGTACAGCAGAAATGTAAGTACTGGAATACACTCTTTCGAATTTTGAAGGTAGCTGGGGTAAAATACAGAGAACGGGAGGTTATTGCTGGGAATAACTTTATGTTCCCGATTAAGCAAACAGCTGTTATTCGAGTTTAATGACATGTAAGGGACACAGTGAGTGGGAAGGGAGTAAGACAGGGTTGTAGCCTTTCCCCAATGTTATTTAATTTGTCCATTGAACAAGCTGTGAAGGAAATCAAAGAGAAATTTGGAGAGGGAATTACAGTTCAGGGCGAAGGAATAAAAACTTTGTGGTTTACCAATGACATAGTAATTATGCCAGAGACAGCAAAGGACCTGGAAGGGAAATTGAACAGAATGGACAGTGTGTTGAAAGGAGCATATAAGATGAACATTAACAAGAGCAAAAAAAGGGTAATGGAGAACAGTATAAGAAAATCAGGTGACAATGAAGGAATTAGATTAGGCAATGAGGCAATAAAAGTAGTAGATGAGTTTTGCTACTTGGGCAATAAAATAACATATGACAGTTGCAGTACAGAGGAAATAAAATGCAGAATGGCAATGGGAAGAAAAGTGTTTTCGAAAAAAGTAAAGAAAGGAAGAAAGAGTGAGGAAGTCTTTTCTGACGGCATTAGTGTTGAGTATTGCTTTGCATGCATGTGAAACTTGGATGATATACAGTTTAGACAGGAAGAGGATGGAGGCTTTTGAAATGTGGTGCGCTACAGAAGAATGCTGAAGATTAGGTGGTGTAACTAATGAAGAGGTACTGAACAGAATTGGGGAGAAAAGGAATTTTTAGCATACCTTGACAAAAAGAAGGGATTGATTGGTAGGACATATTCTTAGACATCAAGGAATTGTAAATTTAGCATTGGAGGAACGTACATGAGGGGAAAAACTAAAGAGGGAGATCAAGAGATGAATATAGTAAGCAGACTCAGATGAGTTTGGGTTGCTGTGGAGAAGCTTGCTCAGGCTAGAGTAGGGTGGAGAGCTGTATCAAACCAGTCTGCAGACTGAAGACAACAACAACAAGGGATGTGTAGGACAATAATCAATTTCTGCAGTTAAATTTTACTTACTGTGCTGACAGCCTCACATGATAATGTTAGCACTCATGTGACTGGCATTAGCTAATCATGTGAGAATACACATGTATGTTCTTGAAATCTGTTTTACAAGGGCTATTATTTTTACCGAGTGAACAAGGGTACATAAAAAAACCCGTTGACCATAGAGCAGTATCAGCATTAATTATTTACTTCATGGTCTGTATGAAACCCTAATCAACTCATTCTATGTGGAAATTCTCTGATTATTAACATCTTGACAATCACATGAGGCCACTGGGACGGTAGGTAAAATTTTACCTAATTCTACAACTAGGCACCGCAATTCCAGTAAGATAGCATTGGCAATGTGGTTTACACAAGTGCTCCCAAATGGGTGGGAGTGAAGGGAAATTATAGTGTGGTTAGTTTTTTTCTTCTTCAAGAAAACAACTGAAAAGTCAGTATTTTAATAACAAGACTAAATTTTTGATGAAGTCTGGATTGGGAATTCTTTTTGGCTCCTTAAAAGTTGCCATTTGTCTTCCAAAATATTAAAAATACTCAATTACTCAATTGCTGAACCAGATCTTGCAACACCCCCCCTAACCCCCCCCCCCCCCCCCCCCCCAAAGAAGTCATATGGGCACACTTAGCAGTCTAGCGTTGTCAGCAGTTGACAGACTTGTTCCCACAACTCAGTACATGAGATCTAACACCTGTAACAAAACGATTGGTTGGAGGGAATATAAAGGCTGCCAGCTCAGCTAAATTCCTTTAAAGCCATATGTTTCACTGTTCCAATCTATGCACAACACAGCTAAGCTACTCCAACATCTAGGTGAAGTTGTTACTCTATGAGCTGTCAGCTATGATAATGGGCTTAAAATTATTCCCATGTTATATGTACATTTATCACCATGATAAAGGTTTCAAGGTGAGCAGATACTGAATCAGTTCCACAAAATCTTAAACATTTACTGAATGACAACATTTAAATGTTTATAGAATAATTATGTTTCAAAACTGGAGATTCCACTTTACAAAACTAAGGAAACAGAAAACAAATTTAAATAGAGTACAAAAGAAACACAACACAGAACAAAACAATTTTAAGATTATGAAACACACACTACTTGACACTTATTATTCAAGATCTCTACACACACAGTGAAGTAAGTGACAAAATGTACAGTTTATGGTCCCATTAAGTATAAATTAATGGGAAAATATTACAATATTAATTACGAATTAGATGATTATGGGAAACTTACAATGATCTCCGTAAAACAACTCTTTCGTAGTGACGACCAGGACTGCGAGATTCTTGTGGATCACTTTCCCTCCTGCGAGTCTTCTGCGATGACTCTGGACTACGACTTCTCCTGCTCAGCTTTACAGGCCTTTGGTTCTCATGTGATTCAGGACTGTGGCTTCTAGTGTCTTTATTGGCAGCAGTGGAATCTCTACTTGTCCGGCATAGTTTTATTCTCTTTGGTTTCACTTTTACCTCTTCTGTTTTCAGTTGATCAGATGAGATACTGTCATTCTTTACAGAAGAATTAACTGTTTCATGGGGTTTCCCTAGATGCTTATCAGTCTTCTGTGAGTTTTTCTCATGTGCTGAGTCAATTTCCTTAGAAAAATCGTCTGTCTCAGATTGCTGTTTTTCAGATGGTGGAATAGTTTCCTCAGGTTGAACATTTTTTTCATCCAACAATTTCATTTTCCCCCCTTCTTCTGAGGAGTCACGCTCTCCCTCCTGCCTGTTCGACTGAAAATCTGTCGAATCACTACTACTGCGTCTCCTTGGAACAGCACTTTCCTTGGACGGTGTCTCTGAAGATGCTCTTGATGCACTACTGTCATCTTTGATCGCATCTCGTTGTACAGTACTTTCTTCCGAGTTTTCTCTATCACTTTCCACCCTACTTTGCATAGCAGAACTATCATCACCCAGAAGTTCCAACACCTTTTCTTTTGTCATGCCCTCAGAAATATCTTTTTGGAAGCTGTTATCACCTTCAGTTTCTGACTTATCACAAGAAGAATCATTACATATATCGGCTATCTTTTCTTCTATTGTTTTTTCTTTTTGTACTACTTCAGACAGAGTCTCCTCACCAACATCTTCATGTTCTGATCTATCATCGGTGGAATTTGTATGATCCTGTTCACTACATTTCTCATTTAATTTCACTCCACTCGCATTTGCTTCTGATACATCATTCCCCTGAACACAGTCTGAAACAACTCTATCCCTTTTACTCACTGACGCCTCCGTGCCATTGTCAGAGTCACTCACAGTTCTTCCTCTCTGTTCTTCCGTCTTAACTGCAGAACTGGCTGCAACTTCATCACTTGTTGTTCTGTCTGATGCAGTCTCTCCATCCTCACAGCCACTAGTATTGGATCTTCTACGTGTCCTGCAAAACGAAAAAAATTTAGCACAGAAACATGACAAAAGTGGGAGATTTATAGATTTATAACAGGCAGAATCCTAAATTCATTAAGATAAAATTTCAGGCCACTTGTAATTATGAGTGTCAATGATAAAGTTATACCTTTTTGACACTCAGCTTACATCTTCAAAATGCCAAGTACATCTGGTGTGTCATTCCTATTAATTTGGATACAGAAAAGGCACTTAAAGTAACGAGTTAAGAATAAAAGGCAGATCAACAGCAAAACACAGCCGGATACCACAGTATTTTATAGTTTGGTGACTTAATCAACAGCCTGGTACATACAAGACAACAAGATTTAGAAAAAGAATGAACAAATGCCAATTTGCAAAAGTTAAAGAGAGATTTGTGTGTCTGTAAAAAAAACTATGGGAAGCATAAAACTACCATAGTTGTAACCTAGTGAAAGATCCTGCCGAAAACCCAAGAAAATTCTGCTTCTTCTTGAAATTGATTATTCTGTCACACCATGATCAGTCTGGTGTGACAACTGAAGACAACAAAAGGAAAGCTAGTGTTTAAAATTGTACATTAAAAAAAGTTTTACACAGGAGGATAATACAAACATACCCTAGTTTCATCACCGGAAGGAAGCATAGGGTTTAACATCCCGTTGACAGCGTGGTCATTAGAGACCGAGCTTAAGCTCGGATTTTTGGGGAAGAGTGTGAGAGGAAATCGACCGTGCCCTTTTGAAGAAACCATCCCGGCACTTTCCTGGAGTGATTTAAGGAAATCACGGAAAACCTAAATCTGGTTGGCCAGAGGTGGAATTGAACCACCATCCTCCTGAATGCGAGTCCCGTGTCTTACCACTGCGCCACTTAGCTTGGTTGTCATAATTGCACGACATTCTTTGTGTAGAGAAGAGTTGAAAACAAATAAGCCTCTGGGTCTGCATGGAATCTGAATCAGTTTTACAAAAAGTATGCTACAATATTGCTTTCTTTCTTATCTTGCAGTTATTGTAAACCACATGACCAGAGCAAAGTCCAAAACAACTACAAAGAATTGCCTTTGGTACAAGTTTATGGAAGGATAAAATAACATACCTGCAAAATTACTGATCAATATGGGGAACATTGGTTTGCTGAAAAATTCCTGAACATGTCTCAGTTCTCAAGTATAATAAACTTGAAGATGGAAATGCTTCTGTTCACTCATCAGCATGAATTTAAAAAAGGTCCTTTTGTACGAAATTCATCCTGCCCTTTTGTCACACACTATCTTGTGAACCACAGATGAAAGTCAACAGGCACATTATTTTCTTAAACAGTTTTTGATGTGGTTCCCCACTACAGATTACTTAAAGAAAGAAACATTTTATGGGACATTGTTCCCAAATGAGTAATTGACTGACTTAAATAGATTCTCCTATGTTGTCCTTTATGTCAACTGTTCAATGCAAGGTTATCATTAGAAGTGACTCATGGTCGTGTGATAAATGCTCTGACAAAGAATGAGCAGCAATCTGCAGCTGTTTGCTGTGGTGTAGGAGGAGGTGTCAGCATTTAGTGATTGTAAAAGGATACAAGACAACTTCTTCAAAATTTCTAGTTGCTGTGATGAATGGCAGTTAGCTCTAAATTCATGGAAAAATAAAATATAAAGATGTAGATGAGTAGAAAAACCATCCCAGAATATTCAATTACAGCAATGACACAGCTATGTTGATTAAATAGCTTGGTATAATGTTGCAAAGTAATATGAAATGCAACAAGCATTTAATGACAGTTGGGGGATAGGTGACAGTCGGCTTCAGTTTACTGGGAGAATTTTTGATAGACATGGGTCATCGGTAAAGGTCACACAAAACACTAGTATGACCAATTCTTAAGTAATGTTCAAATATATCGGATACCCATCAAGTCGGATTAAAGGAAAACAAAAAAGCAATATACAAAGGTAGGTATTAAATTTGTTACTGGTTGGTTTGATCAACATTCAAATATGAGACTTGGATTTGTAATTGACTGCAGAATTATTCTCCTGGAACTAACTTTCATTTCAAGCAAGAACGGCAAGAATAAGATATCACAAGCATATAGACAGTTATTTTTTCATTGCTGTACTTGTAAACAGGAATAGGAAAGAAAATTAGTAGTAGTATAGTAGTAGTAGTAGTACAAGGTACAATAGCTTGAGAAGTATATATGTACATGTAGCATTAAGAAAGAATAATGCTTTTGGATATGTTTTTTGTTTTTAAATCAATTGAATTAGGCATTCACAGTTCCTAATAATTATTTTGGTCCACAAAATGGGCAAGCAGTAACATTTACTCTGACCCCCCCCCCCCCCCCCCAAATAAAAAAACAGCACAGCATTTAGACTCCTGACTGCATAACACAGTCCAAAGACATTCTGCAATTTGGGAGAAAGGAAAACAGTTACAGTAATAATGCTTTCATTAACATCTATCTTCTCCCAGGTTTGTGTGGTTTTCTCACATGGTGTAATCTGTCAGTCGCTATACAGTATAACCTGAATGGATGAACATGCTTGTAACAAATATTTCCTTTGGTTCCTGTGAAACTTCCATAAGCCTTCATAGAAAGAAGCTATCTGTCTTCAGGAAATTTACTATATTCAAGCTGAGAATATGCTCAAAAATTCTGCAGGAACTGATGTCAATGATATTGGCCTGTAATTATGTCGGTCAGTTCTTTTACCTTTCTTATAAATGCAAGTCACCTGCACTTTTTTCCATTCACTAGGAACTTTGCACTGAATTAATGATTCACGATAATTGCAATCTAAGGGGGGGGGGGGGGGGGGGGCAATGTTGCTGAATACTCTTTGTAAAACCGAACTGGTATTCCATCCGGACCAGGAGAGTTTTTTGTATTTAGCTCTCTCAGCCGTTTCTCTACACCGGAAATACCTATTATTCCATTTGTAAGTTAGTGCGTTGATCAAATGATGGTACATTTGTGTGGTCCTTCTGCGACAGATTTCTTAAAGGTTAAATTTAGAACTACAGCTTTCCTTTTTCTTTCTTCTATTACTGTCCCAGAATAATCAACAAGTGACTGGATAGCAGCCTTTGCCCCTTTTATCGATTTTACCTAGGACCAGAATTTCTTGGAAACTTCTTTTGCTAAGGTAGGTCTATGGTGAATAGTATATGATTCACACATAAATCTTTTTATAATGTTTATAGAAACAAATCACTACTAACTTTTGCCTGTCTCGATTTGAGTGTTCTTTTTTGAACTGAGAGTACAATAGCCTTTGCTTTCTTAGTAGCTTTTTAATATTATTACTACTAGAGGACCCATACGAATACTTTGCACTGTTAGTGAAATGACAAACAAGTTGGAAAACAATGGAAGTAAAGTTGAATGTTCACCCATAGCTTTCTTCAGAATCAATCAATGCAAGTGTTTAAAAGCACAAATGAAAGAGCTTGATCCGCTGAGTGTTGTTAGGTCAAAAAGAACTGTGTACCTTAATTGGAACCGAAGATATCACAAAACAAACTGATTAAAATATTGCATGGAAGGACAGAAGGATACCGTATTTGAATAAAGGATGGAGAGACTTAAGTTAATTGATACTTTATGACTAATCTGCAAATAAATACCTATCATTTAAGGCAAAAATGAAAGAAATCTGTTGGATAGAACAGCCTGACCGACTGACTTTAGTCTGCAGCAAGAACATCCCCATAAGAAATCTGTTATGGCCTAAGGGCCATTCATATCGCGCGCGCCGTCACTGGGTTCCGTGGCAGGCGCGGGCCCGGCCATGGTAGTTCCCAGCCGTGCCACAGGAGGGCACGGTCGGCCTAACAGCTGACGCGAGCTGCGCGCCGTCTGCTGGCGGGCCCCCATCAAACGGCCGACGTGACAGCGGGGAGAGTCAACAAGTGTACGGCGAACGAGACATAGCGTGCTTTGACCAAGAGTGTTTACTTCAAAATCTACAGAGGGAAATCGTGTTAGTATAGAAAAAGGAAGGAGAGAGTAGTGTAAATTCTGATACTTGGTGACAAATCTGTGGATGAATACCTTTCGTTTAAAACAAAAATGAAGGAAATCGGCCGGGTAGTTTGGTCTGGCCAACTGACTTTAGTTTTCGTATATTCTTTTAATATATAAGATTATACTGCAGTGGATCTTTTCCATCCTTAATCAACTTTATTAGGCACATATTTCTTTGACCATTTATTTATAATGCATTTAAATTTAGTCCACAATTCCTTTACATCCCTTGTACGCCAAGAAAGCCATACGCTTATTTACACTGGAATGTCCATTCATTTTCTAAGTGTAATACTAACAATTGATTATCGCCTCTTTCTAACTAAAACATATTCCTAGCCTTCTTGATTGCTTTAATAATTTTGGTCACCACTGACATTATGGCAATATCATGATCGCTAACTCCAGTCTCTACAATGACTTTGTTAATAAGGCTAGGACTGTTTGTAGCTATAAGGTCTAAATATTTCCATTGCATGTGGGTTGTCGTTTTAACTGCTGAAGACGTTGTCCGAAAACATGTCCAGTAGTAGTTCGCAAGACTGCTTGTCTGTAATGCCTGAAATTAAATTAGAGGGGTTCCGAACTATACTCTTAATGTTGAAGTCTCCCCTAACATTGCATGGCCTGGATAGCTACGCACTACCTGGTATAGACTTTTAAATGACTGTAAAACTGCTACAGAAGCACTAGTGGGGCCAGTAATAAAACACAACTACTAACTTCTATTAGATCTGTTACACGTGTCCAGGTAACTTTACATTCACTCTCAACTTCGACCTCGGTAGAAACAATATCTTTGTCCACTGCAATGAACATTCTCCCTCCAGTCGTGTCTGAACTGTCTTTCTGATATATATTCCATGCCTCACTAAATATTTCTGAGCTTCCCACATCACAATTTAGCTAGCTTTTGGTGCCTAAAACTTTCTGAGCACATTAATTTCAATGCAGCGCAGTAAATTCGGAAACTTTGTTTTCAATAATGTGAAAGTTTATGACTAATATTTTGATAGTCAAAGTCTTTTTATTTTAATCCCTGTGGAGTTTGTTCAGCCTGCCCCCGTTTACTAACAATCCCACATATTTCTATAACTATATGTAAATATAGTTATCATTAAAATATCCAAGTATAGTGTTGAGTAAGACCATAAAATTCATTTCAGAATGGAGACTAAAAACAAGCTTCCTTGTAAACACAAATGAAATGTTTTGTCAAGATTTTCAAAATAATTCTTCTGTTTCAATTCAAAATGTTTACCGTTTTGTTCTCTTTGTCTTTGGTTCAAAAACAACACCTCTTCCGGTCTCAGATAAAGACTGTGAACCTTCATCTGTTTCTGTCACCTCTGTGGTGGGCAAATTTTTCTGAATGTGTTCTGTAGTTTCATTAGGAAGCAGACCCTGAAAAGATAATATTCAGCAATACTACATTACTAATCAACACTTAAATTACTATCATTGGATTATTAACTGAACATGCATATTTATATTTTCACAAACCTGTGGATTGTCTTCTGACCAAAAAGCAGTGTCTTCTTTCCAATCTTCTTCACAGCCTGTCAAAGTTTGTTCTGTACTTTTGCTTGGATCAGTCTTCTTTTTTTCAGACTTTGGTGCTTCATTTGATTCATTAGAGCATGTGTTAGGCTCTTTTTTCTCATCTTGTTTTTCTGATCTACTCTTGCACTGGGACTCGTTATCATCTGCACCAGAGTCTTCCGCTTCTGGTGAAGATGAATGAGAGTGTTTTCTCCTTTTAGAATGTCTCCGAGATGACCGCCGGACTGTTTTCTTCTCTGGACTCTCTTTGTCTTTTTCTTTCAGCTTTTCACTTTTCCTTCTCATTTCCTACAGAGAGTTTTAAAACAGAGAACATTATAATTTGATACATGCAATCAATAGGAAGAGTAAGAAATGAATCAAAATGTTCAAATGTTTGTAGAGCTTATGGGACTAACTGCGGGGTCATCAGTCCCTAAACTTACAAACTACTTACGAACTAGCTAATACTAAGGACGGCACAAATATCCATGCCCGAGGGGGGATTCGAATCCCCGACCGTAGTGGCCGTGCAGACCTTGACTGGAGCGCCTCAGTTGGCCGACTAAGAAATGAATCTTCTGAGTTGCATAACTAGAGACATAACAGAAGGTTTGGCAAGAACTACTGGATGAGAGAAATTATCACTTCACAACAGAGACAATAGAAGTATACACGAATCATTACAATTGAAGTTTGCTTCCAGTTGTGAAGAAACTGTATGTAACAGGGTAATATCACAACAGACATGAAATACACTGCAGATTAATTTACAGCATTAGTAAATTGATTTGGTGCGACTACTGAGTTGTGATGCTATACTGTTGCCAGCTTTCAACAATGCAGTGCAACTGGTGGCAAAAACCTAGAAATGGCCATATGTGTTCTTACTGCAGCATGGATGTAGGTAACACAGTCAGCGGGTGTTGAGGGAGAACTACGATCGTGGAACTGTGATTTGTGTAGCTAATAACAATGCTGTAGCTTCTAATTTTAGATTTTAACTTGTTTTACCACATCCAGGTTTTCTGTTTTCACATTTGTTGATTTTGCTAACTCGCATACAAGCTGTTGTCTCATTAAATTAGTTTAGGTAAAAATAGAATCTCGATTTTGGTAATGGCGTGGTGAATGACGGACAAACATAAGTGTAATCGAGAGAGCCAATGAAGAAGCATCTTTCAATTTTGTTTTGTAAACAATGCTGTATTGTTCACATAAATGTTTTTAGTTGAAATTCATGATCTATTCATGAAATTGCCTAGTAGTGGTACAGTGTACCCTCCACCACCCACCTTACGGTGAATTGCGGAGTATGTATGTAGATATTCAAAGAAAATAAGTGTAATGTTTTTGCGAGTAGTACTACAAATCTGTGTTGACTTTTTTTAATTAATGGAATTTGAGTGCAATTCATTCATCAATAATACTCATTTCTTAACATTTAAGATGCTTTACTTCAAAGGTATGTAATGGGGGAAAATCTGTCACACTCTTGTAGTGACTGTTTCTCACTATTCTCCAGCGATTTTGTAGAAGTACAGTGAGGGGCAAAAAGTTTGCCTGGCACAACTAATTTTGAGAGCACTGCACAATTTCAGAAGTGCTAGTGTTCCCAAATTTAGTGTTCAGTCGAGATTCACCTTTGAGTTTACATCAGCATATAGAAGCAATATAATAGTTAGAATACTGTAGTGTTGAGATTCATTGCAATTTAAATTGTATATCACTTCTTTTGAAGATCATTACTCAAGCACATAGGAACAGTTGAAATATAAGGAGTCCACTTTGATGGCATTACTTATTACGAGATGAGCATTTCCCATCTGCTTCAGTGGCAGAATGGATAGGCTGACAGTTTACGAACATAAAAGACGAACATTCGAACCTGATTGGAGTTATTTTGTATTTTATTTACACCTGTGCAGGTAATAGCTATATACCTTAATTGGCTACAAATTAAGCAGTTATAGGTTATTATAAATTCCACAGTCTTACACAAGATAATCTTTAAACAAAGAAACAAACTGATAGATGTGAAGCATTGAATTAAAATTTGTGGTGCAGCCGGGAATCAAACCTGGACCTCCATGCTTACTAAATCTGTCTCAGGGATTATTTATTCATATTAATTGATATTTATATCACCATAATAGGATTGTTCCACCATGTCCATTGCTGAGATGCTATTCCGCTGCATGGAGAGCCTTGGCAGTAGTGGCAATTATCTTTGGAACAAAGAAGCTGAATAAAGTTTGTGTTGTGGAGGGAAATCGTACATAGACTATTCCAAGGCGCCTTAATCGTTAGTGGTGTCGTAGTCTAACGGTTAAGACGTCTGCCTAGTAAGCATGGAGGTCCGGGTTCGATTCCTGGCCACACCACAAATTTTAATTCAATGCTTCACATCTATCAATAATGTCTTTGACATATTTGAGACGTAAATCCGTCTCAGGGATTATTTATTCATATTAAAGAAACAAATGATCATAATAAAAAAAGATGTATTTATTTGTTCAATCGCAACCTGGTGTATGTATAGTTTTAAGCATAGAGAAACTTATCAACTGAATGGCTTACATCATAGGTCTGCATCAAAATGACTGATGTGAATGTTAATGAGTGAGTAATTACTCTTGTTGAAAAAGGTGTTTGTGCATCCAACAAGATGTCATTTTGTTGATGCATGAACAGGAAGAAGGATTAGATGATTTAGAAGTCATGGTGAGGTAGTGAGATATCCAAAAGTTGGAAGACCATGAATCTGCACAGGGACAAGATGAACTGGTCTGGGTGGTCCAGAATGTTCCTTTTTCAAACATTTGGGAACTAAGGAGAGCTTCACATTTCCCAGGCTCATGGAGAACTGCTCTCAGAAAATGGAAGGACCATGGAATCAGATCCCATCAGGCTCTTATCAAAGACCCATTGTCTGATGAAGAAGCAATGGGGGTCATCCATGTCAATTCAACACAGTAAAGTAACATTTTCAACTTGACCATTTCTGATTTCTTTCAAATTTGGTGCATTCAATGACCCAGATAAGAGATGGGAAAAATACCAATTTGCAGGGCTGTATTACAACTGCAAAGAAAGTTACAGGTCTGGAAAGTTTGGAATTTGTGCGAAATTTACATGTGTCCACCTCAACATAAAAGACTAATTCTGGTTTTAGTTACAGCAATGAAAATGGCACCATTGGAAAGCTAGTGAATAGACCTTTACACTGATATGGAACATGGCAGGTTTCTGAATATTTTTATTCTAAAGGTAATTGACCTTGATTTTGACCTTTATCTCAAAACACCCTGTCTTCAAATTTTGTGGGAAAATATATGTTGTTGTTGCTGTGATGGTGGTGGTCTTCAGTCCATAGACTGGTTTGATGCAGCTCTCCACACTACATGGTCCTGTGCAAGTCTCTTCATCTGAGAATATGTTAGGCAACCTACATCCTTTTGAATCTGCTTACTATATTAGTCCCACGGTCTCCCTCTACGATTTTTACCCCACACGCTTCCTTCTAATGCTAAGTTGACAATACCTTGATGTCTCAAAATGTGTCCAACCAGTCTATCCATTCTCTTAGTCAGGACATGCCAAAAAACTCCTTTTCTCCCCAATATATTTTATTGTTCCATTATATTACTACAAATATGGTACATATCAAGATGGCACACCAAAGGCATCATTCACAAAAATTATTTTGTCAGCATCAATACACTACCGAAATGAAGAAGGTAACTCTCATATATGAAACACAAATTATGTTACCATACAATCCATAAGTAATATTCTACAAAAATATGGGTTGCATTATAATTGTATTAGGAACCATTTAATTATAATTTTAATGAAATGGCAATGAAAAGTGATTAGATCTATCCTGACAATTCTCCAACTAAATTGTTAATGTTCGCCAGATCCGATCTGATCAGATCTGATTGTATGTCCTGCCAATTGGTGTCACTGGATTGACTCTTCTGATAATGTGATATTTTGTGATGAAACAAGTGTCTGGTTTGGCAGGAAACACAAATGACGGAGACGGTCTATGTGGATGCAAGAAGTTGATCTTTACTTCATCTGTCTTTTCACAAGTTTGTAAGACATATGCAACCAACCAATGATTGTCATACATACAGGCAACAAATCCATGTATATCTGTTAACAGCATTTAATTCGCCATAGCAATCTCTGACCTCTACTCAGTGAAGAAGCAGAATATGTCTTAGTCCTTACTAACCCTTTGTTAACAGGTATTACACAATGAAGCTTGTGGGTACCTGTAACTGTCCTTGTACTTTTGAAATGCTGTTTCAGCTTGGTTGAATCTTTATTATGATGGGAAACTGATGTATAATGGAAGATACAAGAAGGAAAATTTTCCTTGCACCACTCAAACAACTGTCCTGATGCCAGAATATGATTTTCATTAGTTGCTCGAGGCTGGCAAGTCTTGCTAATCTCTTTACAGTCCCTGCTACTCCATCACAAGGTCCTTTTCTCATGCACTGTAGCAAAAATCTTCCGGATGGTAGAACAGATTCATAAAATTCTTTCTGTTTTTGTTTTGGGCAGCACATTCATCTGAAAAGTAATAAATGTCCTTTGGATTTGAAAACTGATAATTTAAGAAATTGATGAAATTTTTCTGGAAAGAATAAATGTACACTGTATCATGCTGAAGGCAGCGAGATATTTCCATGTATGATACATGTCTTATTTCATTAGTGCTTCAGTCTCTGTAGTAAGCTACAGATGGGTGAATTGTAGCCTATGAATTATTCCAGTGGAATCCTTGTACCTCATCCTGAATGGTGAAGGAGTAATTTTCTGCAAAGTCACAAAGAACAAGATATTTATTTTGAGGCCTTTTATAGTGATTTTACAGAAATGTGACTGCTGCTGGGAGATAAATGAGTGGGCCAGTAAAAATCATGCACATGTTGAACGGTTTTCTCACATACTGTCTTACCTGGCTTTGGATTTGGTGCCAGCAATAAACCATTTTCTGCTATTAACTATTTTGCTTTCTGTACCATGAATCTGAAGCAGAAAATTCTTTCATAGTTTTCCTTATACTCAAACTTTTTGAAAGTACAGTTAGAATTTGTATTTTGTCGCACATATGGTCTGAATTGTGAAACTTATCTTTCAGCTGGGAAATGTTTTCACTTTCTCCATTTTCACTGTCACAGCTAGAAATACTACAGAATTGGCCAGAAAAAAGTAACTGCTATTGGCTGGTTTTCTAGAGGAAAAAAAAAAAAAAAAAAAAAAAAAAAAAAAAAAAAAAAACAAAAAAGGGATCTCTGCTAGTAGCTGCTTACTGCATGTTGATGGTGTACTTAAGTTGACAAAATATTTTTAGTGAATGATGCCTTTGGTGTGCCATCTTGATATTTACCATATTTGTATTAACATAATGGAACAATAAAATACATTTTTTCCAGAAAATTTGAAGATGGGGTGTTTTGAGATATTCAAGGTGATAAGTCAAGGTCAATGACCTTTAGAATAAAAATATTCAAAAACCTGCCATCTTCCATACCAGTGTAAAGGTCTATTCATTAGCTTTCCAATGGTGCCATTTTCATTGCTGTAACTTAATTAGAACCAGAATTACAGTCTTTCTGTTGAGACGAACCTATGTAAATTTAGCACAAATTCCATACTTTCCAGACCTGTAACTTTCTTCGCAGTTTTAATACACACCTGAAAACTGGTATTTTTCCATCTCTTATCTGGGCCATTAAATGCACCAAATTTGAAAGAAATCTGAGAGGGTCAGGTTGAAAGGTGTGTTGAACTTACATTGAATGACGTGTAGACTAGCAGTTATGAGTTTTTGAGATGTCAATTGCAGAAAAGTCATTTTCTTGAATGAGTGCACAATTGAGCCCATGAATAGAGGTCATCCCCCCCTCTTTATTTTTATTTGTTTTTACCGCACGGATGGGCAACAGTATGACATGCGCTTTGTGGTTACACACACTCTAGAAGCGGGCATGTAAGTGTGAAATATTGGGGGCTGGATGTCTTACACAGGTGCAAGAACTTTAGAACACATCACAGGCAAGTTGAATTGAGCATGCCATGAAAATTTACCTGAAAATGTAATCATCCCTGAAGCTCAACTTTGGTACCCCGAAGGATGTCCCACTTACCAACATGATAATCATTCATCACACACTAGCACTAGGATTCGGAGCTGGTTTCAAAGCACCTTCTGTGGCCTCCAAAAGTCACCCGATCTGAATCCCATAGAGCATTTATGGACACTTCTGGACAATTGGCCTGACCCTCCACCAAGAACTGTGGATGCCCTACAGTATTATTCTTCATGGAACAGAATTGCCATAGATGTGAACTTTTCTAATAGACTTTTAAATCTATGCCTTGAAGGATCCAAGCTTTTCTTGATATCAATTTCATATGGATAAAATACTGAATGTATACATAGTATATTATTCATTTAATTTAATTTTTTCTGCAAAAGGTCTACAGAAAAATAAGAGAACAACATAAATTGCAAAATGCAAACCTGTTCGCATTTTTTGGAGGTGAGATGAATATCACGCCACAAGGATGATTATTTTTATTGTTATGGAGGGTTAGATAAATTTTACCTTCCATGGAAGATTAGTTTTAGGCAAATTCACAAACCTTAACTAGCCTAGTTGTTTCCTGAAGAAAATATTGGCAAAAGATAAATAAATAAATAATAAAAAAAAGAATGTACAACTTAATACCAAAATTTAATGAAGCATGAAACATTTGTGACATGACAAAAAATAAAAATAAAGGTAATTGTGAAGAACGCTTGCACGGACGCCGGTTTCGATAAATCTCGAAAGTGCGACTAGACTTTGATATATGATGCATTTTGATATGTTCCAAGTAGGCTGGAGAATCTGATTTGTTGATGTACGAAACAGTGAAATTCTTGTTTAACCTACACCTAACCTAACTCCCACTTAAAATGATCACTGTTTCGCACATCAACAAATCACATTCTCTTGCCTGCTTGGAACATGTCGAACTGCACCATATATCGAAGTGTGGTCGCACGTTCGAGATTTATCGAAACATGCACCCATGCAAGCGTTCTTCACAATTACCAAAATAAATGCAGTGAGATTTGATCAGACATACTACAGCTCATCCATTAACGAGAAAACAAAAAGCTCCTTTGCTTGCAAAACTGAGGTGGAAGATTTTATTTTGTTTATATAATTTAGAGCAGGGCTTCCTAAAATTTTTAGCTGGCGGGCCTCTTTCTCGGGCGAAAGTCTACAATGGACCCTTTGTGAGTAAAAAGCATATAGTAGCTTGAAATTCAGCACGGAACTTATGAGAATTTAAAACATATCAACGCAAATGCCATTTTTCCACTAATTCCACAATGAATAAAAAGTCTATGGTTTAGGGATAAATGGAAACAACTTGAAGTCAAGGATGTTTCGGGTCAATCCATATGAAGTGGTACGGGATGGTTGCTTGACCATTTTTAAATATTTTAATTTTTTTATATGTGATTGCCCTATATTTGAAAAGTTCAAAACAGTTTTTTAAAGTAATTTATTTTGAACCTTTACTGAATGGTGGCCATTTTTATTTGTCGGTGCGCGCCGATTTTTCAGTCTGGAGACATTAGCGAAAATTTGAATATCTCTGCACTGGGTTAAGTTACAACATTGCAATTGACATGATTGTTTTTAGAAAAGTGTCCTCTACAGCATTGTTCCTTACACAAAATACCCTACATTCAAAAATAACCAGTCAAAATGACCTCCAAAGTTTGGCATCCAAATTTTTTAAAATACACCTTTTAGGCCCAAAAATAACAAACAAGGAGTGACTTATGAGAGTCTATCTTTTCCTGTAGTTAGATATCATACAATACTAGCCTCATACAGAGCAAGAACACTTACAAATGTTTCCTTAATTTTTTTAATGAATTTTTGAAATTTGAAAATTTCATTTTTTGTAAAGTTTGAGGCTAGTTATCTCGGATGGGACTGAATATAAAAATATGATTTTTGCACAGTTTGTACACCTATATGATAGCAACATACTGTAAAAATTTCAACATTGATATCTGCGTGTGAACAAAGATATGAATTATTGAAAATGAGGAAATAATTCATGTGATACTACAACAGTTATTATGACTGTTGCCTATTTAAATGGTTTATTGTTTCATTGTAATAAAATTTAATTGTGACATAGTGTTAACTAAATATATCACACAATATTCATTTAGTTTATTTATTTTTAATAATACAATATTAAACAATGGGAGTTTTCGGTTGTGTTTTATGGTAATAAAAATGCCCATTTATGTTTAGGTTTATTGTCAATAAAGAATTACATTATTGCTGGGTGTGGCATTGTAGTAGTCAGTCTGTTCTGATACCTCTGTTAGAGTGGATGTACATACTTCATTGAGTGTGTAGAATGTTTTATGTGCTTTGTTTTGTGTGTAATTTTTAATTAATTTTGAGAGATTAACTGGAATGCAATAACATGGATGTACAGTGCTCCGTTGGAGTGTGTCACAGAACAGTTCCTGGTTCAGTTTCAAAAAACTTGAAACATGCTATGTAACATCAGAACCGGAAATTTATTAGAATCATTGTGTCAGTAAAATTACATCTCTCTCTTTAACGTTGAATGACATAGTAGCTTGTGTGCATGATGGACAGTGGTGGCTTGTCGAGGTTGAAAAAATAAGTTTGGAAAACAATGATGTTTATGTGAATTTTTACCGCCCTGGTGGCCCAAGATCATCATTCAAGAAATCTAATAGTGACAAAGTTTGGATACCAATGAAAAATGTTTTAAGGAAACTTTCAGTGCTAGAACTTACCACAGCAACTGGGAGGTCTTATACTACATCACAGAAGCTGTCAGAAGAAATAAGTGTTCTTAACATTCACCACCAGGTTCAGGAATAGTCGCATCTCGAACGATGTTAATTGAGAATATTTATTTTAAGATACCGTATGTCAAAATAACATACATGTTAATTTCAGTGATGTTTCCACTTTTTGTATATAATTCAGTACCTTGCTTCAATAATAATTGATTATATTCCACCAATATAACACATGAATAGGTAACAGCCATAAGATCAGTTGTATAGTAATGTGAATTATTTCCTCATTTTCAAAAATTCATATCTTTGTTCACACTCAGATATCAATGTTGAAATTTTTACAGCATGTTGCTATCATAAAGGTGTACAAACTGTGCAAAAATCATATTTTTATATTCAGTCCCATCCAAGATAACTAGCCTCAAACTTTACAAAAAATGAAATTTTCAAATTTCAAAAATTCATAATAAATTAAGGAAACATTTTTAAGTGTTCTTGCTCTATATGATGGTAGTAGTGTATATCTAACTACAGGAAAAAAAGACTCTCGTAAGTCACTCCTTATTTGTTATTTTTGTGCCTAAAAAGTGGATTTTTGAAAATTTGGATACCAACCTTTGGAGGTCATTTTGACTGGTTATTTTTGAATTTAGGGTATATTTTGTAATGGACAATGTTGTAAAGGACACTTTTCTAAAAACAATCATGTCACTTGCAATGTTGAACTTAACCCTGTGCAGAGATATTCAAATTTTCTCTTACGTCTCCAGACTGAAAAATCGTTGCATGCCGACAAATAAAAATGGCCGCCATTCAGTAAAGGTGCAATTACTTTAAAAAACTCTTTTGAACTTCTCAAATACAGGTCAATCACATATAAAAAAATTAAAATATTTAAAAATGGTCAAGCAACCAACTTAATTTTTATTGTACCACTTCATTTGGATTGACCCAGTAAGAACAACAGTGGTGACAAGTTGCAGCCTTGTCTTACCACTGAAACTACCATGACCTTAACTGACAATCTATGTAAAGGTCTTTTAATTGCCTGCAAAAGTTTTATTTCTTATTCCATAATATTGTAGAACTTAAATAGCTTCCTCCCAGGAAAACAGCCCCGAAAGTTTTCTAGATCTAAAAGCCAGATACAATTCCATGTTCCACTCACAGCACTTCTCCATTATCTGCTGAAGCTAAAGATCTGGTCCTGGCAGCATTTTTGAGTTATGCCTACAGGCCTTGGAGCTGACTTTCAGTCAAGTTAGTAAAGACGATTTAAGTTTGACAACTGATTGCAATGAAATGGCTGAAACGATTTTGACATGTAAGAGGTCATTCAAGGCAAAATTTAATCCTCTTTCATTTTGATTGGGGGGTGGGGGGTGTAAATTAAGCTTGAAAATATTACCTGTGAAGGTGTACACGTATTATTAAAAAAGGCAAAAACTCCAGTCATATTTGAAAGCTCTTCAAAACTAAGGCAATGAGTGCAGAATTACATATTTTGAACAGAAGGTCAAGGGAGTGGACATTTCACTAAGATAAGAGCCACTGATTGTTTAGGACTTCACAATCACAATGTGGGGGATGCTTTCTGCAGAAAATAAAACTCAGTCAGCCTGGAATATCCAATACGGACATGAAACTGGACAGTGGATTTCCTCTGAGAAGGGCATAAGAAAGAACTCCGAGCTGCAATAGTAGCCTTGATGGAGCAGAGTTTATTAGATGGAGCAGTAGCCTGCCAGTTGCTGTTCCAGTTTTGTATGAGCAGAGATCTTATCTCTGCAAATCCACTCGGGATTGTCAAGGGGAATGGGCAGTGAGTAACTGCTGCTCTAGCCAACCAGTCAGCCCGTTCATTCCCTAGGATACCCATATGACTGTGGACCCTGAGAAAGGCAACAGAGCAGGTGGCACGACAAAAGTCAGCGAGAAGATCATGGTTAGAAGTGACCCAAGGCCGAAAAGAGTAGCACAGATTGATGGCCTGCAGATTGCTCATGGAGTTGGTACAGATTAAAACATGATTGAGTGAGGCCTGTTTGATAAAATGACGGGCTCTACTAATGGCCATCAATTCAGACAAACACACTACATGATTCTAGCAGAGAATGCCACTCCATACTGATGGGAGATGTAAAAGCATATCCTATATGACCGGTAGCTTTCGAGTCATCAGTGTAGAAGATAGTGTCACCCTGAAACCCTTCAAGTAATAGGTGCAACAAATACTGGAATATTATGGGGGGACTGAAGCTTTTGGAACTTGGAAGAGAACCAACCGGATTTGTGGCTGGGGCACCACCCAAAGGCCTATGCGCAGTATAGGACAGTCAAGGAAAGGAAGATAAGGGAGATGGCTCCCCAGCAAAGGGCAGCAAGCTTCAATCCAACAGATAATCAATCCCACTCAAAAGCGGGTCTCAGGAGGTTGAAACCCACAGCCTGCAATAAGAACACAATATGTGGGGTGAGCATGGAATTGTCAAATTGCAATGGTGTAGGGCTAATTCCGCCTAATCTCAAACAGCAGATTCCCACTCCGGCAAGGAGAATGTTGACGGAGCTGATCCGGAAGATGCCCGTATCCACGTGGACACCACAATCTTGAACTGGGTCTAACAGTTTCAGGGCAGAAGGGGCTGCTAAGCCATAAACCTGGCGCCCATAATCTAATCAGGACTGAATCAGAGCCTGATAGATACAAAGGAGTGTTGCACGATCTGCACCCCAGGAGGAGTGGGTTAGGAAAGAGAGGGCTTTAAACTTCCACATGCAGTTAGTCTTAAGGTGGCAAATATTGAGCAGCCAAGCCAGTTTCTTTTATCAAAAAGGAAGCTCAAGAAATGGTGATATACCACCACTTCCAGGGACTGAGTAACCAAGAAAAGTTCTGCATCAGGGTCAACTGTAGTAAGACAACAAAAATGCATTACATTCACAGAATATATGACATCAACTGCGGAAGCTGAAAATGTGTACCCAGCCGGGTTTCTAATCCGGGTCTCTCTCTTTCTAGGCAGTTGCGCTGACCTCTGCACCACTGGGGACACAGTAATCACCGCACCAGCAAGGACTACCTAAGCACAGCTCCCTTCAGATACAAATTCCCAGCTCTACCCTGCTCACAGTACTCAAATTCATAGTCACTATCTACTATTTCCCATAAGAGTAAGGGACTGAAACTTTGCCCCCCTCCCTCCCTCCACTAACGAAAGGTTCACTGCCCATCACCAGCATATTATACGAGGCGTGTCCAGAAAGTAAGTTCCGTTTGGTAATAAAATGAAATTTTACACAGATACAGAAGAAATTTTTATTGCACAAAATTCTACAACTCAAACTACTTTTCCACATAACTGCCGAAATTTTGTAGGCACTTGCCATAGCGTGCCACAAGTTTTTGCATGCATCCTTCACATCCTGTGTATTCAACCATGTGGTAACAGCTCATCATCATCGTTGACCACCAAGGACAGATTTTAGGTGTAAGAAGAGATGAAAGTCGCTAGGAGAGAGGTCCGAGCTGTATGGAGGATGATCATCAAATACGCGAGGAATGTCACGTGACATTGTTAATTCATTGGAGGGTGTCAAATCTCCGTTATTTTTGCAAATATGCCTCAAGCAATAAGAGAGATATAAAAAAAAAAACACCATAAGAGAGCAAAGATGTAGAGAATTTTCTCCTCTACAAATTGGGTTATTCAATTTTCGTGTCAGATGAATAGTTAAGCCGTTATTTTCATTTAAAATTTTGAGCTGTCAAAAGACGATCGCAAAGGCTCCCTTTTAGTGTTACTACCGTAACCTAAAGTGAGCCAAGAACGACTAGGAAGGCTCGGTGTAGACTTTAGAGTGACTAAGGTAAACAAAGACAACTAATACTGATACAAAACCCACTGTTGCAATGAAGGAGATGCAATAAATAGTTATCAAACTACACAAATTTAGAAATACGACAGAGTGGGCCTAATTAATCTTAAAACAAACGGCAAATGTAAGAAAACTCACGAGAAGACAAGTAAATTAAAATAGCTTGCTGGGACTTAACTTTTGAGCACTCTTAGTGCTGCATGTTGATAGCTAACAGTATTACACCAATTGTAACTTTGTACAAAAGAAAGACAAATAACAAGTGCGATTCACATGGTAATATGGCACAAAGGCCAACGACCCCACAGGTTATCTGGCTGAATACTTGCCAAGTAAATCGCTTGAAAGAAATACTGCATCACTGTTTCGTTCAGGTGGATAAACTTTATCCTCTATGAGGAGGATAAGTGACTAATATTGTGTGCCCTTCACCAAAATTAAAGTCCATTATGAACAGGTATGTGATAGCATCCTTTTATCTATTATTATACCATTCATATACTTTTTGTATGATAATCATACCTAACTCGTGCTCCCCATCTAAATGTTATCTGCTGTGTTGTAATTAATTAACTAGAGGTTAATACTGTACTCAAAATCTGCCTTCTGATTGGCTAATAAGACCCATTCCCTTGGCTTCCATTGGTTGACAAAACAACATAGCAAAGTAACTTCACTCAATGTCACTTGTGATTGGCCGCCTTTTGGGGATTGGTGTAGTAAGAGATACAACCCGACTGCTTTGAGCAACGGCGTCATATCAAAGATTATATATGAACAATCCATTTCTTTGTAAATGAAAACAATTGCCTGTTGAATATTGATCATTGATATATTTTACACTATAGCTACATGTTAATATTTAAGCTTCAAATTACTATGATTAAGTATTGCATAACGAAAAAAAATTTATGAAATAATCAGGAAGATGCGAGAATTTTTTTTTTTAAGCGGAGACATTAAAGATAAAGAGAATACTAGGAATGAAATAGCAATACATTAAGATCTGTAATATGAGTGAGAACTTACAGATTGTGATATGACATTGCTGCATCTATAAATGTGAGAACTATACAACAACTGAGCTAAATAATCAGTTTTTGGAAGTTTCAGAACCCCCTCCCCTGTTCAATTGTAGTATAGAATACACATTTAAAAATCAAATAATCATAAATGTCGATTTTGAACCTGTATCCTTTTGTAGAATACAGCCTCCCCGCCCAATTGTAGTGTATGATACACATTCAAGAATAGAATAATCAAAAATTTCTATTTTTAACCTGTATCATGTTCTACACTATAGCTTCCTCGTGTTAATTGTAGTAAAGGATACCCATTTAAAATCGAATAATCAGGAATTACAATTTTAAAACTGTATCCCATTCTACACTATAGCTCCCCCCTCCGCCCACACCGTTGTGGAATGGGAGACATTTAAAAATCGAATAATCAGAAATGTTGATTTTGAACCTGTATCCTGTTCTACACAATAGATGTTTTAATAACAACAGGACTGGAAAAGCTAAAGATATCCAATTTTGCACATTAACTCAATAGGGGCCACATCAAACAGCGACTGAATTAGTAGATATAATTTGAGAGTAGGATGTTCAAACAAACAAAATAAATCGGTAAATTATTATCAGTAGCCCTAAGCATCTATAATATGTAATTGATTATTTCAGTGAATTTATTCCACTACCATTACATTTTAAGAATAAAATACACTTAACATGTTAGATGACGCAAATAACTCAGTACACTTATATGCTGCAGAAAGAATATCGTGCACAATTTACAATTGCAACAAATGTATGTTGGCCGAGGAGAATATTTTTTCTCCAAAAACAAGAGCGATAATATAACAATACAATGGGATTACAAGGCAAACTCAATTTACATCACAACGGGTATAACCGGAATTACACTAACAATACGTCAACACTTAGTTGAATGAACTAAACGCAATTTTATAAGTACTACAGTACAAAATAAAAACACATTCAGTCACATAACCACGCCATTATTACTTACTTCAATATGAACGTAATTATAAAATCACGAAGAGCAGAGAGAGCCTATCAGCAACCACGACAATCTGCAAAGGGCATTAACTCATCCAAATGCAAACAAACACATAAAGGCTAATAAACGCCAAAACACAAATTCCAAATACGATGCCACACTTTTATGGTTCAAAGATAATCCATTGGCTTCACTAAAGACTAACCTCCGTGAGAAAGATACATTGTCTTTGAGAGATTTTACAAGATCGATTGGTTTGCGGAAGCTTGATAACTATGAAGTTTACTCACTCTCTGCGTTTAAATGCGAGATTTCTTCCGAAAGAAGAAAACCGCTTTTCGTAAACCGTTTTTGTGTTACACGTTAAGGCCACAAGTGAACTTGTTATACCAGTCAAATAGGACATCAGGAAAAGCACTGCTTCAATTCCTGTTTCTCTTTATTTAAACAAAACAATTTATTCCCACTCAAATATTTAAACCTTCTTTTCACTTTAAAAAATGTCACTCTGTCCATATGACCCGAAAATTCTACAATGAGAAGACGGAATCTGCCAAGACAAGAGCGTTTCAAAACAGTTGCATATACAAGGTATCGAAAATCGAGGAAGTGGAAAACCGCTTTACAGGTGAGGATTTCAGAAATCTACCATCCCGTTTACATGGGATCCCAAAATCGGATTTCGTAAACCGATTTCCCAATTCCGCTTTTGGTTGGTCATCTAAACACACCAAAATCGATTCTGGAAATCCACTTCGCTAGTTTTTTTCCAGTTCAACAATCGATTTTCGTAGCCATAGGTTCGTTCGAAGAGCTGCATGGATGCAGATCCTGCAGCAGCAATGCAGGCACTACTGCGCATGCGCTGCGAGGATGACGTCACATGCCGAGCATGCTGCCGGAGCTCTTCGAATACTAACCTGCAGCCTGCAGTTTGCGTATTACTTGTGTGCTCACTTGTTCTGTGTAGCATAAGAGAGCGATGTATTGTGCCAGCGTCTAAAAGTAAATTACTGTTTTACGTTTAAGGAATTGAAGTGTTCTTGTAATAGTTTTGTTTATTTTCGTGTAATCCAGTTTGAAAATTTCCATATTAAGTCTTCCTTTATTTGCAGGCGCGGAAGTTCCAACCTCCCGAATCCGCACCTACTCTTGTACCTGCACAGTTACCTGCAAAAGAATAGGAACCACCTACACAGGAATCGGTGTGGAGCACGGACGCCACATTAGCGTTAATAGAGTTTTACGAGAATAATAAAGAAACACCTGAAAATGTTCTACAAATTCATCTTCCAAATACTGCGGAACCACATATTCACTTTTCTGCCTTATATTTCGGCGCAAAATTTCATCGAAATCGTCATCACTGGACACAAAATCTGCATCGCTCAACATTTGGAACAAATGGAATTGGCAAATGCTCTTGTAACTATATTTGGTTGTGTGGCCATCTTCCGCAGCGGCTATTAAAGTCGAGTATATTACGTAATCCAGCTTATGCTGACTGCAATTAAAGACATTTGTTTTACGCTAGACGCGTTTCGATTTTTATTTTAAAAGCATCTTCTGTGGTCTGTAAATGATGTAAAGTTTTGTTTATATTCATAGATTGAAGACATTTTTTAAAAAAGTGTATGCACATTAGGCCTATGTGGTTTTAAATTTATATACGGTCTACTCACGGTGTTGTCTCTTCTTTACATCTCACTGCTGTTTTTCCGACTTGTTGGCTGGGTTGGTTAGTTCCTGACGTGTGTTTTTCGGTTTGTACGGCACTTTTCGCCTGTTTTTGTGGCGTTTCTTCCGTTTCATTTATTATCACTTCAGTTAAAACAGGCGAAAAGTTCCGTACACTACCGGAAAATGCACGTCAGGAACCAAACAACATCAGACAACAAGACGGAAAACAGTAGTGAGATGTAAAGAAGAGCCAACACCTTGAGTAGATCGAATATCAATTTAAAAACGCATAGGACTAACGTGCACAAAATTGTTTTTTAAAACTGTTTTTAATCTACGCATACAAAACAAACTGTACAACCTTTATATCATTTACAGTCCACTGAAGATGCTTTTAAAATAAAAAGCGAAACACGTCTGGTGTAAAACAAATGTCTTTAATATCAGTCTGCATAAGACGAATTACCTATTATAGACAATTTTGCTCTTCTAATTTTTAGAGGTGATTTCATACCAACGAAAATAATACTTATAAAATAAAATACTAATACATCAATATACACAAACAAATAACGAAGTTCCTTTAACAAACAGTAGAAGAAACGCAGAACGACAGAAGTAACATGTAGTACACTCATATACTACAATGGTGTGGACTTCCGAAAACTTTGAAGAAAGGCGCTTCTTATACCCCCACTACAAGCCCGAGAGTTATGCGCATGCGCGAGTCTGGCTGCATGAGCTGCAGGGAGAATTTCCTCCTGCAGTTCCTGCCTGCATGAGCTGCAGGCCTGCAGCTCTTCGAACAGCCGGCAGACTGAAGGCAGGCTGCAGGAGCGGCGCCTGCAGCTCTTCAAACAGGACTTTTCGTACTGTGCATGCGCTGCAGCATGAATGCAGCTCTTCAAACGAACCTCATGTAAACGCAAACGGTTTTGAAGCGTTCTTGGCTTCTGGGATTGTGTTTTCTTGCTAAGAATTTGCGACGGTATCGTCCGAATCGGATTTACTAGCCCACTTAATATGGAAGCCGAAAAAACAGTTGATTCAGGTTCTGATTTAGTCAACATAATCGCTATTTTTCTTTATTTAAAAACACAGATTCATGCTTTCTCTAATATTATACTTTTATTTCACGTAATAAAATATCACTCTGTCAATATGCGTCGCAAATTCTTAGCAAGAAAACACAATCCGAAAAGCCAAGAACAGTTTGTGTATATTGATGTATTAGTATTTTATAAACACGATAGGGATGGGAAAAACCGACTGGTTAAAACCGATACCGGTATTTTAGTTTTGAATAACCTTTTTTTTTCGGTATTTATTTGGAGTCGGTTGTAACCGGTTTCTTTTAGTTATTGCCAAGAACTGGGTAAAAAAAACAGTACGACTACATCCTGTAGAAATGGTTCAAAATGTGTTTTTTGTAAATAATTTAAAAAAATTAAAACTAATAGACCGTAATATTTAGGGCTATTCCTAAAATTTCCACTGCTGTGAAATATTAGGTCATCGCAGAAACTAAGAAAAGCGATCAGTGTTAATTTAAGAACAATCATAATGTTAGTCGGAACTGTGACTCCTGCAGCACTGATTCAAGTTTATTTACTGACTGTAACTTATATATGTTGTGTATATAACGAGATATTCGTATGTGCTGGCTCACAAGTCCAACTTACGGAGTGGATGGCTCAATATTCGCAACTGCTGAATGAAAATAGTAGGCCAGTAAATCTGTATGCTTCGTATATCGTCTTATATGGACTCCTGGCTAGGCTTACACACACTCAAGAAGGCGTAGTATTGGGAGGGGATCTTGCAAAATATGGAAAGACTAGTGATTTGTCGTATAACGTAAATTTACCTAAATATTAACTAAATTTCGTAAGTTTCGGTTTCGGCCGGAACTAGAATAACCGATGATTACGGTTTCTGTTTCGGCCGCAAAATATGTTTCGTTCGAACTCTACTGAAAATAATAGCAATAAAAACCGAAAACGGTTATTTAAAAAAACCGGTTATCTTGTGCAATTTTTATGGTGCAGTTAAACTGGAGATGAAAAGAACCGGTATAACCGAAAACCGGTTTTGTCAGCGATAACCGCCATCCCTAAAACACGACACCGAAACACGGTTTACAAAATTCGGTTTTCGTCTTCCAGAAGATGTGTTGCATGTAAATGTAGTGTATTTTGGTGTGTTTACATTGTCAACCAAAAGTGGAAGTGGGAAATCGATTGACGAAATCCGTTTTGAGAGCCCACGTCAATTGGTTGATTCTTATCTTCACACGCCGGGTTTCCACAGCCATAATATTCTTACATATGCTTTACCCCACCACCATTCCCTATATACATTCACAGGAGTTCTTATATCCCCAAGGTGGTTAGAATACAGGAAGGAGACGCCCCTACTCTGAAAAAGTGAAGCCAGTCTCCGTGTTTGCACTGTAGAGCTAGTGTTTTATGTCACTTAAAGTAGGAATAAAAAGTCCGACGGTTTTGCAGTGATGTACAACGTGATAAAAGAGTGCAAATTAGGCCGGGATTCCACAGGCATGAAATTCCACACGACAATGTAGGAAACGCGCTATTTACACGACTTTCAAGATGGCTCCTGGTGAAATTTTTCGTGCGGGAGCTGGACACATTTAACTCTAGAGATTATACAGAAGTTGACGAAGAAAAAAAAAAAAAACAGATGCGCTACTGCTGAATATAGAAGTGGGAATTTCGTAGGAAGTGTTTGGGGATGGTAAATTAAATTGGGAATAAGCTTTTAGTAATGGCAGTGTCAATGTAACGTGCTAATGTCACATCGTTTGATGTGACAAAACGAATTTGAAAACATTGAAACAGTGTTATCTTACTAACATTCGTAGTATTGCACAAAAGTTAATATTGTAAACTATATTCCATATCGATATAGGCCTAATAATAATTCATCATTGACTGTAAACATTTCGATCAAATGAAAATTTATATTTGGCTCGCAAATTACGCGAATTAAATAATAATTGCACTCTCTGTTACTTCATAGAATCATCTTATGCAAATATCTCGATGAAAAGTCGCTCCACCTTGTCAGAAAAGAGCATTACATTCTTAAATTTCGTGTCTCTATGCAGACGTATTTTGGAAATTAGGAATTTTCATTCATTTAAGAATTTCATTCATTTAAGAATACTTTTTAAACAGACTGCAATAATAATTTTTAAACAAACATACGTTTATTTTGTGCTTTATTTTGCTCTTGTTGAGTCTCATACACTTCAAATCACAACCCCAATACCGTACTAGGATTCTTCGCTGCAAATGGCGGCGATCAGCTGCTTTAATTTGGGGACAGTTGCTTCGCTTCTCCACTAGGGCATGGTAGGGGCTTGATCCTAATCAAACATTTCTTTTCCTCCAATGAAATTCGCTGTTACATTAGCCAATGAACGACGACTTGGAAAGTGACGTCAAAAGAATATTCAATTGTTCCTTCCATGTTACAGATGCCATCTTGATACGTGCCTTTATTCCTAGAACAGTCTTCGAGTGGTACTTAGGCTCTTCGGCTCTCAAAGACGTACTTTGGAGGCAACGGTAAGTATATGTCTAGCAAAAATTTCTTTCCCTCCAATGATAATCGCTGTTACATTAGCCAATGAACGACGACTTAGGAAAGTGACATGAAAACGATATTCACTTGTTCCTTCCATCTCACAGACGCCATTTTGATTTGCCGTATATCTCACAGTTTTGGTTTTACAACTCGCAGTAAACCATTTCAGGGCAATAGCGAATTAACAACGAATTACAAAATCATCTCTGGATGAATTTATTATAACTAAATGTAATTAAAATCAAATTAACATTAAGAAACAAACTTGTGGGAACGAGTATATAAAATTTGAAGGTAGCAATAATGTCGAGTTGCTGTGGTGTAATAGGTATCGTGCTGGAGTACAAAGCAAGAGGTTCTGCAAACGAATCTTGTCCCATGCAATTTTTCTTAAATCTTAACGTTTGCAACACATTGTTGGAGTTATTTATCCACACACTTTGTGGAATTTTCTTATTCACATTGTAGTAATACATTAATGATTTTTTTAATAACTTGTGCGATGCTTGTCGCTGACTTCTGCCCTCTCTCTGCCATCGATAAACATATGACATTTGTCACGTTCAATTTTTTTGCAACAAGCTGAAGGGAGAGAGCGGAACTGTTCGTCACTTACTTTCTCCTCCTTCATGTGCTAGGATGTGTCATGTAAGTGTGAGCTTAGTTTTTTTTATTAATTTCAATAAACCCCCACAGTTAATTTGAAATATCTTACTTACTTACAATCCCTTCCCCATTCTCACTAATTTTAAAGTTATTTATTTTCAGCAGATCCAGTGCTTCATGAAGTGATGCTCGGGTATTGTTGCGATTTGTTTCGCGATTGTACTAGAACATTCTCTGTGTAACTTTTATTTATTTCGTGTCTATGAATGGTTTATTACATTTGAATGCCTGCAGAAAAATCTTCGTAATGTTTATGAAGTCCGATAATTTGGCAATTTTTGGCGACTATCATGATTAATTTTCAACACGGTCATAGAACAATAGTAACCGAAACGCACAATCCCAGCATCAATTTATCGAAGTAATATTCCAGTCATCTCAGCTAGAATCACTACAGAACATGACCGAAATGTTTGTACCAGCCCTCAATAAGGTAAAATTTAGATTCCGCCGACTTCTTCTGTAATGTTGCTTTCTGGTGTTGTATTTGTCACCGAAATTACGACCGCTACCATTTAATGGCGGAATCCAATAATTTTGTTTAAATTGTCCCTTCCTTGTCAAAGTTGCTTAGTAATCTCATTTAAAAATATTTCACTACCTGGTTAAATTTCATTTGCGGTCCCCAACTTTAACTTTAATACGCAACACCCATTTTCATACGAAAGCAGCATTAGAAGAAGAATTGGTGCCCATTGTAACAGGACATGTACAAATAATATATATATCAGAAAGTAAATTTATTTGACATATTTACTTAAGATTTTTGTGAAGATTGCGCCTTTTCATGTCACTAGTCCTGATATTGTGTTTTGTTTCATGCGTCAACAATGAACTGTATGTGAGATGAAAATTAATGATTTTGGCAACTGAAGTAAAGTTTAACCAGCCGATAGCAGTTAGACTTCCAGTCCAGCCAACAATTTCAGTCACAATAAAGGTAAGATCAGACTCATTATAAAGCTTGTTTGGTGCTTACTAGATTCTTCTATCTGTCGCTAGTGCACTGTAGCAAATTCAGTATTTTCTATTAGGTACCGCGTTTTTAAAATTTCTCTCGCAGTTACATTTTTATTTCAAGTGAATATCAGGGAAAGTATCAATCTAATAGTTAATGCTGCGTGTAATTAAGCCTATCTTTGCTTTTCTCTCTCGAAGTTTCTCTCGCGTACGTGTGAACGATTCCACAAGTAATTTCAGTAATTTTCCGTGTGAAATTTATAGGATCCCCCTCTGTTATCAATTTTTGCCAAAATTCAACAAATATTATGGTTAAAACCCGCAGTCAGTTTAGCAACATGGCATGTGAACAACAATCTGTTCAGAACGTAGAAGACAACATGGCTGCCATCTATATCGAGCAAATTCCACCATTAGTGGAACAAAATCTGGCTACACAAACTCGCGAAAGTAACTTATCCCCACAAACTTAACACCATCTCGCGGATACACAGAATGATTGGCTAAAGCGTTTTGAGGAACTTTTGACTACTCAGATTAGCAATTTACAAGCTGCGACTAACACACAAATTACGGTTTTGACTAATCAGATCACTAATTTACAAACTACCACAAAAAATGAAATTGATAACTTGCAAGCCAATATGTCGCAACAACAAGCTGCAACTAACACACAAATTACGGTTTTGACTAATCAGATCACAAATGAGATTGATAACTTGCAAAACAACATGTCGCAACAACAGGTTGCGATTAATAATCAGATTTCAGCCTTAACTACACAGACCAAACAACAATTAGATCGCTTAGAAGAACAGCAAACAAAAACACAAGCAGTAATTGAAAAACTTGAGTCTGCTCAAAAGCATTTGTATACACGAATTTCCAATGAGGTAAATGAACAATTAAGTGCACAGATGCTCAGAGTCGAAGAAATCATAAATAGTAAATTTTCCACTGTACAAAAGAAAGTTGTCGACGAAATTATGGATACGGTAGACGCAAAAATTTCTTCTGTTGTCGACAATGTTGCTGATTGTCAGGAAACAGTAAAAACATTGCCATCTGCCATTGATAATATTGCGCAAAATCTCTCGGAATTAAAAATCAAACAGGAAAATTTAGAAACCACTGTTGAAAGAATTAACAGTCAAGCCGAGAATATTGTGAAAGGTAACCAAGAAAGAGTGCAGCAATTTTTGCATAATACGGAGGCTCAATTAAATGACAAAATAGAGTCAGAATTGGCCTCTGTGATATAGAATGTCACTGAAAAAGTATATGAAGGTCATGGAATCAGTCAAATCTTTACAGGAAGATTTGACGGCGGTAAAATCCATGTTATATTCACAAACAAAGTCTTCTCAGGGTTTCACGCCTGTAATACATGTACCGCAGAATCTGAACCCAGAAGATAACACAATGCATACCCCTCATTTTCCTGACAATCAGAGCTCAATTAATAAATTAATATCTGATCGAACACATACTGACTATCAACTGACGACTTCCTGTGACCTTGACAGACTTGGTAGAGAAATGAAGCCTAAAGTACAATCCAAATGTTCATCCCAGAATCAGGCTAACACAGAAGAACTAGATGAAAGTATGATTAAACATCATCAATTTCAAATATTTATTAATGAGAAATGCACAGTACATCCCGTGATCTTTATTCAATCTTTTAGAGGATTACTACCCGAGACCTGGTCGGAGAAAAGAAAAATCAGATTTGTTGTGGGCTATATACAAGGCGAAGCCGGAATATGGGCAAACGAAGCCTTGCAATTATATGACACCTACGGTGAATTTGAACGGGCATTTTTGTCCACTTTTTGGTCGCCCGTAGTACAAGAACGATTCAGGAATGAAGTGTACAATCCGCAGCCTTTCGATGGAAGAAACGGAAGCCTGCGGAGATACTTCGAGAAGTATCTCAATAAAGCAAAATTCTTTGACGACCCTTTTCCGCATCGGGAAGTACTTCGTGTACTTATTAACAAATTGCCCACAAGACTAAGGCTACAGCTGGCTAATGTGCAAACGTACGATCTGCAAAGCTTCCTCTCAATGTTAGACATGCTTGATATGATTTTTGAAGATGATCGAGCACGTCATTACAATAACGGGTACGGTTACGGGAACCATTTTCTCAATCAATACAACAATCGGCTGATTCCTGTCAGCCAACAGCCGCAAGCAGAAAACCAAAACATGCCACAATCCCAGCCAATATTCCTGCAACAGCCATTTATTAAAAACAATGGACAGTCGCGTCCCCAGCAAATGATAACACATCAGAACGGCAGTAACGTCGTACATAATGTTCCCAATGGTGGGCAATATTACCGACGCCACCGTGGTAATCGGTTTAATCTTGGCAATTTCAACAACAACAACAACAATAGCTACCGTAATAATACTGTTGCCTATCTGAGCAATTTTAATGTCAACCAGCAACCTCAGTGGCGTAACCATAATCAGTATGGAAATTTAAATGAGAATAGAAATTTCTTTCTAAATAATCCCAACAGTAATCAGCAATTTCAACATTTTCCTCCGCCTCAACCACCGCAGCAAACTACAAAGACCGTACCGACTGCAACTATGACCACTGACTGTTCGGACCAGACAAAGTGGACGACAAGCCAGTCGGCAGTGACAATAACTGACGTGACTGAGACAATAAACCAACCACAAGGACAGGCTAGCAGTATGCAGACGTCAAACCAGAGTGGCTCGTGTTAAGCCCACCAACATTAAGCGACAGCGACAGCGTGGGCACAATTCTTTCTGTCAAAATGCTAAGGTACAATGATGGCACGGACATTAGGGAAGACCTATTTCATTAACCAACACAGCAACGCAAAGTTATTGTAGTCACCTACCAAGCACACACTCCGATAAAAAAAAAAAAGTACGAGGTTTATACCCACACAAACATTTAATTTTATGGATAAATCCAAGCTGATTAGCTAGTATCTAGTTCTACTTTCACTAAAAATACTAAGACAGTGAGCAAAAAATCATTTTCTACAAAGGTATGTGCAATGCAATTGATGTTGGCTCACAGAAACTGTTGTCACGCGTGAAATTTAAGAATTATATAAGAAAATCTCACCTAAACACTTATGATGACACATACATTCATAAAAGGAGCATTAATTAGTATAGTATTTAGTATTATAGGGTATAAGAATATTTACAATTTTTTTATATGTCAAGGAGATGAATGAAGGAAATGATATTATTGCGGGGTGGAGCGCACTAGCACACCTTCGTCTACGATGACAGTTCAGTAAAAAAAGAAATATTATATTATTATAAGAGAAAGAGGTGATGAGGAAATAGTTATATTTTAGTTGTCTGTGGCTCTTAGTACACACACACATACACAAACACACACACGTACCCACACATACACACGTACACACACACACACACACACACACACACACGAATGCTGACATTACGGCGCGTGAGCAGTAACAAAAATAAAAACATTACAGTTAACTCTGATCAGCTGACCGACATTACAAATCTAACGATTCCTTAAATTGTTAAGAAGAATGTAATTTATACAAAACAACGAAGCTTGTTGAATTATTCTATCTGTACTGTAGGGTACTGACACGCTTAAAGGTTAACGTAATATTTTACATTATTGCCAGTAAACACGCACACCAGTTGGTGTGGAATATCTTTCTGCCCATGTGCCACTTTCAGATTTAGTCACCAAAAACATTACACTGATTGTAAACAAATCTCTTAGCGCTGCAGCTCATACAACATAATTATGCACCAATCTAAAAACATCAACGTCTAGTTTAAATAGTCTGTAGCATAAGCTGTAGAATAAGAATTCACTTTCAGCTGTGAATGAGCAGAGAATTGTGTCGCCGCTGATGCTATGAAGATCTACGAGTCGCTGCAGAGGAGGATTCATACGAACAATTTACATTAGACTAGATATGACACTGTAACGAACATTTCACACCTGATAAGTATAAGGTGCTAGATAAATTAACATACCATCCCCTAAATTAGTAGGCACAGGAACATTTATTCAGACATCAATATTTGCAAATGAACCCGCACATATTTTCATAGTCAAATGCGGCAGAACACACGTGAGCAAGAGACAACGAAGGAGAGAGAGGGGCAAAGAATGCTAATCTAGAATAGACCCACTGTTAATTTTATGAAATGCAATATTTTGTAGTAGTAGAAGTGTGCAGTAATTTTTAGAGTAATGCGTCAATATGCTGAATTTGTGTAATGCACAATTTTTTTTCTTGCGACTATTCTCTGGCTATTTTCTCTTTCTCTCAAACTGTATTAAAAAACTAACAGGCTGTTTTGCACCAGGTTGACTAACGGGTCTGACCTTGCCTGTGTCTGCCAAAACTGTATTTATTGTCATTTTATTTGTCTTGGACTGGTATGCATGATTTTATCACTCAAGTCGTTTAGTCCAATTTTATGAATGGTATAACATGAGATGTTAATTTTGACGAGGCGTACTAAAAGCTGTAAATCGAAATTTAGTATTGTATCAAAAAACTACCCAAGACGTTTCTAAAGTCATTGAATGTTTACTTACTCATGTCAAATGCAGTAACTTATTTAAAAGATATAATATTGCTGAGAATAAATAACTTTCCACCCAATAACTGACATGAACATAGGCCACGCCTTAAAAATAAATATGTAATACCCAATGTTGACAAATAATCGTTTAAAGCAAAAGAATAATGTGATCTGAATGTCACTCGAAAGAAACTGTTACATAAAGTTTTACAAATGAAATAGTCATTCTCAATTATCTGACTTTGTATATAGCCTTGTACATAGTTTATGTATAGTAAAATCATTAAGAATTGTAAAAAGACTGAAGTTTGTGTTAAACTAATAAGACAGTAAACTTTAGAGAGAACAAAAACAGTGACTGATAACTATCGAAAGGACGCCAACCAGCGACTTTCCTAACAAGTAGTGATTTTGTAATTAAATAAACTCTGAAACTATGTATATTCGCAAGCCACATGTTTGAGTGAAGTGAAATATCAGTGACGAGTATACACGTGGACTACGATACGTAGCAGGCAAACTAACATATATGGTGGGCAATATTACCGACGCCACCGTGGTAATCGGTTTAATCTTGGCAATTTCAACAACAACAACAACAACAATAGCTACCGTAATAATACTGTTGCCTATCTGAGCAATTTTAATGTCAACCAGCAACCTCAGTGGCGTAACCATAATCAGTATGGAAATTTAAATGAGAATAGAAATTTCTTTCTAAATAATCCCAACAGTAATCAGCAATTTCAACATTTTCCTCCGCCTCAACCACCGCAGCAAACTACAAAGACCGTACCGACTGCAACTATGACCACTGACTGTTCGGACCAGACAAAGTGGACGACAAGCCAGTCGGCAGTGACAATAACTGACGTGACTGAGACAATAAACCAACCACAACGACAGGCTAGCAGTATGCAGACGTCAAACCAGAGTGGCTCGTGTTAAGCCCACCAACATTAAGCGACAGCGACAGCGTGGGCACAATTCTTTCTGTCAAAATGCTAAGGTACAATGATGGCATGGACATTAGGGAAGACCTATTTCATTAACCAACACAGCAACGCAAAGTTATTGTAGTCACCTACCAAGCACACACTCCGATAAAAAAAAAAAAATACGAGGTTTATACCCACACAAACATTTAATTTTATGGATAAATCCAAGCTGATTAGCTAGTATCTAGTCCTACTTTCACTAAAAATACTAAGACAGTGAGCAAAAAATCATTTTCTACAAAGGTATGTGCAATGCAATTGATGTTGGCTCACAGAAACTGTTGTCACGCGTGAAATTTAAGAATTATATAAGAAAATCTCACCTAAACACTTATGATGACACATACATTCATAAAAGGAGCATTAATTAGTATAGTATTTAGTATTATAGGGTATAAGAATATTTACAATTTTTTTATATGTCAAGGAGATGAATGAAGGAAATGATATTATTGCGGGGTGGAGCGCACTAGCACACCTTCGTCTACGATGACAGTTCAGTAAAAAAAGAAATATTATATTATTATAAGAGAAAGAGGTGATGAGGAAATAGTTATATTTTAGTTGTCTGTGGCTCTTAGTACACACACACATACACAAACACACACACGTACCCACACATACACACGTACACACACACACACACACACACACACACACACGAATGCTGACATTACGGCGCGTGAGCAGTAACAAAAATAAAAACATTACAGTTAACTCTGATCAGCTGACCGACATTACAAATCTAACGATTCCTTAAATTGTTAAGAAGAATGTAATTTATACAAAACAACGAAGCTTGTTGAATTATTCTATCTGTACTGTAGGGTACTGACACGCTTAAAGGTTAACGTAATATTTTACATTATTGCCAGTAAACACGCACACCAGTTGGTGTGGAATATCTTTCTGCCCATGTGCCACTTTCAGATTTAGTCACCAAAAACATTACACTGATTGTAAACAAATCTCTTAGCGCTGCAGCTCATACAACATAATTATGCACCAATCTAAAAACATCAACGTCTAGTTTAAATAGTCTGTAGCATAAGCTGTAGAATAAGAATTCACTTTCAGCTGTGAATGAGCAGAGAATTGTGTCGCCGCTGATGCTATGAAGATCTACGAGTCGCTGCAGAGGAGGATTCATACGAACAATTTACATTAGACTAGATATGACACTGTAACGAACATTTCACACCTGATAAGTATAAGGTGCTAGATAAATTAACATACCATCCCCTAAATTAGTAGGCACAGGAACATTTATTCAGACATCAATATTTGCAAATGAACCCGCACATATTTTCATAGTCAAATGCGGCAGAACACACGTGAGCAAGAGACAACGAAGGAGAGAGAGGGGCAAAGAATGCTAATCTAGAGTAGACCCACTGTTAATTTTATGAAATGCAATATTTTGTAGTAGTAGAAGTGTGCAGTAATTTTTGTAGTAATGCGTCAATATGCTGAATTTGTGTAATGCACAATTTTTTTTCTTGCGACTATTCTCTGGCTATTTTCTCTTTCTCTCAAACTGTATTAAAAAACTAACAGGCTGTTTTGCACCAGGTTGACTAACGGGTCTGACTTTGCCTGTGTCTGCCAAAACTGTATTTATTGTCATTTTATTTGTCTTGGACTGGTATGCATGATTTTATCACTCAAGTCGTTTAGTCCAATTTTATGAATGGTATAACATGAGATGTTAATTTTGACGAGGCGTACTAAAAGCTGTAAATCGAAATTTAGTATTGTATCAAAAAACTACCCAAGACGTTTCTAAAGTCATTGAATGTTTACTTACTCATGTCAAATGCAGTAACTTATTTAAAAGATATAATATTGCTGAGAATAAATAACTTTCCACCCAATAACTGACATGAACATAGGCCACGCCTTAAAAATAAATATGTAATACCCAATGTTGACAAATAATCGTTTAAAGCAAAAGAATAATGTGATCTGAATGTCACTCGAAAGAAACTGTTACATAAAGTTTTACAAATGAAATAGTCATTCTCAATTATCTGACTTTGTATATAGCCTTGTACATAGTTTATGTATAGTAAAATCATTAAGAATTGTAAAAAGACTGAAGTTTGTGTGTTAAACTAATAAGACAGTAAACTTTAGAGAGAACAAAAACAGTGACTGATAACTATCGAAAGGACGCCAACCAGCGACTTTCCTAACAAGTAGTGATTTTGTAATTAAATAAACTCTGAAACTATGTATATTCGCAAGCCACATGTTTGAGTGAAGTGAAATATCAGTGACGAGTATACACGTGGACTACGATACGTAGCAGGCAAACTAACATAAATTTTAAACGGTCAGCATATAGATATGTTATAAAGTGTTCGTCGCTGTAAACTTCTCCATGCTGGACACTTTAAAGAGTGCAATGCATGTTACTATCACAAACCTTAAGTGCTACACACTGTTACGAACTGCTAACTTTGAACTTGTGCAGTGCAGTGCCCAACCAAGATACGCTACTAACTTACTACAAGTCGTATAAAGCCCAAATGCACCAGTGTTGTCTCAGCGAATAGACTATAATCGTAACTGCTGAGATAGCCGGACGGTGCAATGAAGGTCGCGCGGCATACGGACAGACTTAATCACTGTGGTATACATGAAGTGTACTCACCGCGCTGCGTCGATTTTAGTAGTAGCCCTGTCCAAAGGATGAAGTGCAGAAATCACACATGACTGAAGGAAAAAAAAATGAAAATCCAAGTGTAATGAAAACTTATGCAAATTCACGTGTTGCTACCGCCACGGACACACAAGCACTGGCGAGACTGGCGCGCGTTTACTACATGCCCATTATTGAAAACTTACTGTTGTGTCACGCAGCCGTCGGTCGACCCGACGGGTGGAAATTTCAAACTGACAAAGTCAACGACTCCACGAACTGAAAAAATAAAATGTTTAAAAAGTGATGTTAAAGAGACTGACTCTTCAGCCTTGTCACATCAAAAGACTGTGCTGTAGCACTTGCAAACGCACAATCCCTGAACTAATAAAGTAATGTCCTTGGATGAACCCTGTATATATGTATATGTAATATCTAAAAATGTGTATAAAGTAAAAGGTTAGATTTGCAAACAATTTTTTTACTAGTCAAATAATAATGCTTCATCTAATGAAAGTTAAATCATTTTCAATGCACATAGTGTATAGTAAGAAAACATATGCTTTGTAAATGGTTAATTTAAATTGCCAAAATTAGTTTATGTAAAAGACGTGACACATGTTCATGTCAGATTACTCAGATATTTGATGTCACAGAAATAAGCTCACACTTACAAACCAATAGTAATGTAACATTATTGCTAAACAAACAATTACAGAGACACTCGCGAGAACAAATGTGTAAAAAATATATAATAACTAACTGTGCCTCTCTTTTAGAAAGATGGACTGTAACATCTGATTAAGTGTCAAATTTTAATGTCTTTTATGTGATCTTTATTTCATGTAATCCACACTGAGATGGGCCGGCCTAGCCAAAGCGAGCGGGTGCACAATCCTGACGCCACTCCGGCTACACAGCCATCGCTGGGGGCCAGCAGCGTCTTCTCCCCACCACAATCACTGGCGTGCCACCTCACGTAGCACCAACGCCCAGGCATCAACAATCGAGGCGCGCTGCGGAACCGCATCCTACCACCTCGCTGCACCGCCGCGCTACTTGCCCACGCACCAACACTTTGCGTCGATTGAATTATAATAAAAAACAATGCAAAGCAAAAAGAAAAAGAAATTAATTTGTGATGTAATAATGAGACTAATTCAAAATGTATATACCTCAGACTGTGGTGTTAAAAAACATTAAATTTCAAAATTGTCAATATGCTATAAACAGAAATCAAATATAAGCTCACACAATATTAAAATAAAATGTAATGACATAAATTTCTTCTTGTGTAAGGTATACCAATACGAAAATTATAGTTTTTTCTTTTGACTTTGAGTAGGAAATCTTCATTTGCCCACTCAAAGCCAGAGGGGGCAAATGTAGGAATACATTAATGATTTTTTTTATAACTTGTGCGATGCTTGTCGCTGACTTCTGCCCTCTCTCTGCCATCGATAAACATATGACATTTGTCACGTTCAATTTTTTTACAACAAGCTGAAGGGAGAGAGCGGAACTGTTCGTCACTTACTTTCACCTCCTTCATGTGCTAGGATGTGTCATGTAAGTGTGAGCTTAGTTTTTTTTATTAATTTCAATAAACCCCCACAGTTAATTTGAAATATCTTACTTACTTACAATCCCTTCCCCATTCTCACTAATTTTAAAGTTATTTATTTTCAGCAGATCCAGTGCTTCATGAAGTGATGCTCGGGTATTGTTGCGATTTGTTTCGCGATTGTACTAGAACATTCTCTGTGTAACTTTTATTTATTTCGTGTCTATGAATGGTTTATTACATTTGAATGCCTGCAGAAAAATCTTCGTAATGTTTATGAAGTCCGATAATTTGGCAATTTTTGGCGACTATCATGATTAATTTTCAACACGGTCATAGAACAATAGTAACCAAAACGCACAATCCCAGCATCAATTTATCGAAGTAATATTCCAGTCATCTCAGCTAGAATCACTACAGAACATGACCGAAATGTTTGTACCAGCCCTCAATAAGGTAAAATTTAGATTCCGCCGACTTCTTCTGTAATGTTGCTTTCTGGTGTTGTATTTGTCACCGAAATTACGACCGCTACCATTTAATGGCGGAATCCAATAATTTTGTTTAAATTGTCCCTTCCTTGTCAAAATTGCTTAGTAATCTCATCACTAATATTTCACTAATATTTCACTACCTGGTTAAATTTCATTTGCGGTCCCCAACTTTAACTTTAATACGCAACACCCATTTTCATACGAAAGCAGCATTACAACATAACAGAATTATGTTATCGAGTACTCTTCTATGCTGCATCAGGAGCTGATAACATCGATTTGGTGATTTTTATGTGTGCCTGAAGAACGGAGAATGAAATTGCTGCTGCAATTGGTACGATCATCAATGACATTTATGTTCTTCCTTCTCACAAATATTTGACTTTGTTCCAACTATGTTGCGATTTTCGAGAATATGGTTGGAGACAAAACTAGGGGAACGTTAAAATTGCTGGTACAGTAAGTGAAATGAGTATCAATGACATTTAGGTCCACGCCATTCGCTAGTCAGAAAGATGTGGCTATTTATTTGCGAATATTTTGCTACTTAGTTTCGAATATATTGCGATTTCCGAGAGTGTGCTTACACCGATATTCCTTGTCACCAATATTTGGTTGTTTGTTTCTGAATGTGTCACGATTACAGTGTGTGTGGTTAACTAAGATCCTAACAGGATACATTTTATTTCTGTGCAACTGCATACAGAATATTCAAAACAACGTTGTATGCTGGCATCTCTAAACGTGCCTTTAATGGGCAGTCTTCAGGCCTATAGACATTGTGTTCATTGTCCTCTTTAAGATCTTAAAACGTAATCAAAGGCATTTAACTGTAAAAAAAGTATTTGTCGTAATTATTTAATGCACGTTAGCTTTGAAATTACATTGTTCAATGATACGCGAGCTATGTGCCTTGGAATTCAAATGCGAAACTTCCACTTTTCCAAATAATCGCGAGTCAAGTGCAGCATTCTGGCAGTGGATTGTAGTTTCTGAACAGGAAAGTACAAACAACATTTTACTTTCAACTCGGAATATAAATACATAACAGGTACGGAAATGCAGGTAGTACTTTCCAATTACACAACTAAACAAGTAATGAACAACTGGTTTAATTCGTCTGCTAGAATGGCTACCACAGACTTGACAACCACAGATTTATATTTAACGTTGCCTCCAAAGTTTGTCTTTGAGAGCCGAAGTACCACTCAAAAACGGTTCTACGAATAAAGACACGTCATCTTGATTTGCTCTATATCTTACAGTTTTGAGTAAACCGTTACAAAGGAACAGCGAATTAAAGATGCATTACAAAATTATCTCTGGCTTAATTTATTGTAACTAAATGTAATTAAAAATATATTAACATTGAGAAAGAAACATATGGGAATTGGTATTCAAAATGTGAAAGGATTAATGGCGTCGAGTTGCCGTAGTGATTGGGTAGAATGGTGGACTACCAGGCGAGAGGTGTTGTGTTCGAAACTCGTCCCATGTAAATACTTTTTTAATATTATCGTTTGAAACACATTGTAGGGGTTATTAATCCACAACACCTTGTGGGATTTTCTTATTCACATAACAGTTTTATGTTATCAAGTACTCTTGCTGTATCACGAGTTAGTAACATTGATTTGGTGTTTCATGTGTGACTGAAAAACAGAGAATGAAATTACTGATGCAAGTGGTACGATCAGCAATGCCATTAATGTTCCTCATTCTCACAAATATTTGACCTTTGTTCCAAATATGTTGCGATTTTCAAGAATATTGTTAGAGACAAAACATGGGGATATTTAAATTTCTGATAAGTGAAATGTCATTTAGGCCTACACTATACGCTAGTGGGAAAGAGTTGGCTATTTATTTCCGAATATCTTGTGATTCCAGAGGGTATGGAAAGGGTGATATTTCTTGTTCCTCCCCAATATTTTGCTGCTTAGTTTGGAATAAGTCGCGATTTCCGAGACAGTGTTACTGTAACACTGATATTCCTTACTTGTCACCAATATTTGGTAGTATTTTTCTGAATATGTCACGTTTACAGTGTGTGTAGTTAACTAATACCCTAACAGGATAACTTCTATTGCAAGTGTATACAGAATACTCAGAATAGCGTTGTCTGCTGGCATCTCTACATCCGTACTGCATGAACATTTTAGATCTTTGCATAATGCCAACAGGTAGTATCTCTAGGAAAGATTTTTTCGCTTGGGATATAAGCACACATATACATCCACAGGCCGATGTAGGAAACGCTATTTATGCGACTTTCAAGATGGCTAATAGCGAAACTTGTCGTCCAGGAGTTGTAAACCTTTCAGCTGAAAAGTTTATATAGAAGTTGACGAAAACAAACAAAAAAATATAGCTGCACTAATGCTGAATATATAAGTGGGGATTTCGTAAGAACTGTTTGTGGTGATGAAATAAACTGTGAATAAACGTTTAGTAATGGCAGGCTGGGCGTTAAATCCTGAGCTTCCTAGGGTCGCGAGGGTCGCAGTCGCAGAGAGCAAGGTCTTTAGAGTATACGTTAGCACCGGGAAAATACCATTTCCATTTTGGACCATAGACTTACTAAATAAAAACATTTTGGACCATAGAGTAGAGATATCTACTCTACGTTTTGGACCAGATACTATACAAAGCACGGGTAGAATCTTTGGCTTGATGTGGCAGGTGCCATTTTATATTCAACTCATGCAGAAACGGTGACGTTTAAACTTGCAGTATGCCATTGTGATGCCTTTAAGCTTAATCATGGAGACGCTTACCTTCCAAATAAATAATATTTTGTAACAAATTAATAGCCTAACTATTCAAGTTGAGGTATATATACTTTAAAAGTGATTTTTAGGCGTATGTGATAGTAGCGCAATGGATAGCGTTGTGGACTCGACATTCGATTCATTGTGAAGTTGTAGGACATGACAATAGTGGCGGTAAAATATACCAACCGGAAGTGCCTGTAATTTGGCAGACAGAATAATAGTATCTATGTCGTCAAGATCTTTGAATAGGCTACGTAACGCAAAGTGACAGCTTAGAATGTAAACAAAGCAGATGATCATGCTATTTTCGTTGACACTTAGTGTTTATCTCAGTCTGTTGATTACCCGCCAAATAGCTTGTTGTTTCTTTACTTATTGCTTAATTTTCTTTACTGTCCAAGTGAAAATTAACTGTTTCACAGACAGTATGGATGTTTTGGTGAGTATTCAACTACTTACTTTTAAAAAAAATAAATATTCAATAAGAACGTTCTTTAAACCATGTACGCAACTACAGTCTATATTGTACACATAGCCTGCTGGCTTTTGTCTTGGAGTTTTCATCCCACATTTGTTTGATTTTGTAACTGTCATTTCGCTACCACCAATTTAGACTCAGATTGGCTAGCACTGTTAAAGTTTCGAACTTCTCTGCTCTTGGAGGGTGAAACTTGGGCAATGACAGCAGCTCATACTGGGTGAAACGTCTAAAAAACCTCTAACTTCGACAGAAAATCTCGAGACAGATGCTAACGGACAACATGTCAACAAATGCCCATAAAAGGTGAAAATGTATATTAGATAATTCAGACACGTCTTTACAACATCTGTATTTCCCAGTGTCTTGAAGATGCAGTAGCTGCAATAGTTAGGGTGCGTTCACACTACCGGTCGGGCCGAGCCGAGCCGGGATGTGCCGAGCCGGCTGGTGCCTAGTCGGCGCACGCCGCTGGCCTGGGTGTTCACACTGCGCGCTGGGCCTAGCCGAGATGAAAAGAATAGGAAAAATCTAATTTTTCGATTTTCAAATTGTAAACATGTTGACGGTATATAAGATCACGCCACATCGTTTAATGAACTTATTTTTTCCTTACAAGCTTTGCCTTGCCTGTGAAAAAATAAAAGGTCTACTTTTCATTCTGGGAGAGTTTTTAGTTTCCTAACGCTCCTCATTCGATTTTGATGAACGTATGTGGTTAAACAATCTGGACACATGGTAGTACAACATATTAGCTATCGAATAAAAGACTCACCTTCTCGAAATTCGTAACAGTCGTCAAATCATGCTTCTTGTCAAGTATGCACACTTGATTTACAAATCGTGTATTGAAAAAGTTCGATAGCAGGGAACTTACTGATCTATGCATTTTAGATCATATATTACAGCGAGTGAAATGGAGCTAAATGTATGGAAAAGTTTTTGAAATAGCAGTCGCGCCGATATCTACCTCTTTTCACAAGTAATTGCGAGTTATCTGAGCGGCATCATGCCGTGATCGGAAGCCTATGAACTCACTGGGTGTTGAGCGTAGCTGGCCGCGGTGGCCGAGGAGACTGAGGCGCTCCAGTCACGGTCTGCACGGCCACTACGGTCGGGGGTACGAATCCCCCCTCGGGCATGGATATTTGTGCCGTCCTTAGTTGTAAGTAGTTTGTAAGTTTAGGGACTGATGACCCCGTAGTTAAGTCCCATAGACTCTACAAACATTTGAACATTTTTTTTTTGTGTTGAGCGTAGTAGTGTGAAGCACTGCAGTGACAGAAAATTTAAATTGCTGGCCACGTGTTTAGATCAGTCGTGACGTGTTAATGATCCATAACCAGAAAACAAGTATGAACTAATTTATCTTGGGTGGCGACCGATTACAATGAACAATGTTCTGCTATGGTTTTGCATCAGGTCATACTTGACTTTCTGAGAGGCATACAACTGGATTTCTGTCTACACCAGACAGTTTTTGGAATATGTATTTCATGTTTGGAACTAGAAGAAAAATTAATGTGCCGGCCGCGGTGGCCGAGGTGACTGAGGCGCTCCAGTCACAGTCAGCATGGCCACTACGGTCGGAGGTTCGAATCCCCCCTCGGGCATGGATATTTGTGCCATCCTAGTTCGTAAGTAGTTCATAAGTAGTTTGTAAGTTTAGGGACTGATGACCCCGTAATTACGTCCCATAAGCTTAACAAACATTTGAACATTTTTTGAAAAATGAATGTAAACTGCTACTTTACTGTTGATGGATTGAAATAATTTTTTCTGAAATTACACTTAATGGCTTTCTAGTTGGTGATGATAAAACAAGAGGCCCAAAAATACACTTATATTTTTAGATGTATCTACTCCTAATAAAAAAATATATACCTTTTTTATTTTGCTTTTGTAGCTCTCGTGCACCACAACATTAAAATGATTGTCTACAGCATGTCCTACTTAAAAGCGGTACCCTCATGTCTAAGATTAAATTAAGAATGAATTAATTAAAAAACAATACAGAATAGTGACATTAAAAACATGTAAAAATTTTCCAAGTGAGGTGTACTGTGCTATACTATACTGTACTATATTTCAGTCCACCTGCACGTTGAAGGAACTCTACACTAGTCACAGAATTTTTTTAAAATATATATATTTTTTAATGATCTACTCTGAGGGGAAGTAAGTTTCTATGAACATTTTGCTGAATCATCTGATGACAATTTTCTTTTTCTGGTACTTTCGAGTTTTATACGTTAACTGAAAGAAAAAAAAACGCTGTTTTGTTTAGTCTCAGGGTCTACAGGACGGGTCAGAAACGATAGAAGCATGTGTCACTTTTGTTTCTTTTTGTTCTTGGTGGGCTTGTCCCCAGCAACAAGGAATCCCCACCCACTGTCAGCAGAAGATCCAAGGGGAACACGGGGTGACCAAAACTTTTTCATTGGCGTCTTATTAACAGTCAACTGATTTTGATATTTTAATACTATTATTCTTACATTGCAGCGACTCATCAAATTTTAAACACTTAAGAAATAGGTGGTAATGGACTCATCCCACGAATTTCGACTAAAATTTAGGACTTTTTCCTTATGTGAACGACTAAAATATACAGTACTGAAAAAGAAAAATATTCATATTACAGAATTGATAGTAATATAATTAAAAATAAACAACATATTTTCATAACAGTGTAATTGAAAATAAATATGCAGAGTGTGGAACATCTGTATATATTGTTATGAAATATCGGAACATCTTTATATTGTGAAATATCATTATATATATATATATTTTAAATGTTAATAAAACTTAGCAAAGAAGAACTGCAGTCAATATTAATAAACCTCAGAGAAACCGTAGAATAAACTCATGTAAAAATACTGACAGTTTTCAAAATGTCTTCTTATTGTTGATTGCCTCATCACATCTCAGGGTCATTAAGTGGTTCACTTTAAGGCCGAAGTAATGAACTAAGACGAAACTTTTCACTCTTGAAAAGGATTTGTATTTTTGTAAAAACATTTACATCTCAACTGAAAGTTTATACAGAAGAAAAAAAAATGAGACAGCTCATCACTTCTAACTGCTCGAGAAGTCAAGACAAGACAAAACTGCTAATTAAAAAGCAAAGATACTGCTCTTCCACTTTTTTCTTTTAGTTCCACAGATGATTTGTTTTTCACAACATTAATTAATAATTGTCAATTATTGTTATTATTAATAATAATTTTCTCTCTCCTTTTTTTAATAATAATAGAAAATTAAATTAAATGAAATTAGAATAGAAATTCACTTCTTACTGTTCTGATACCCCAACACTCCATTCCTGGTAACAGCACATCCGCCCCCATACTTTTGACGAATGTACTCCGTTACATGAGGCAGAAGTATGTTATATATCAGAACAGTAAGATAGCTTTCCTTATTGGCAAAAGAGTAACCTTTAATAAGAAATATTTGTCCGTGGATTGGCTCACTAGCTGCTAATCTAATTGAGAGGCCGTTTATCTACCTTTTCATTGACATATTTTAGAATCTGGTAAGAAAAAAGTCATCAAAGCACACATATAAGAAATTTACACAGAAATATACATCTACACATAAATTGCATAGATCAATACCTATACAAAGAATTGTTTACAAGCAAAAAAATTACAAATTTTCACGCCACGGGGCGTTGTAACCTTTTAGTCTCTTTCTTTTCCTTTTCAGGTCCATTGTATGTTTAAATTATTTATCGTCACTTGTGATCGTCCATTTTTTCCACTCAAATGTCCCGCTACGCACAACAAGTGTCCAGCGATATTGCATTGTCATGCAAAGAGTATGCGATCAGTTACTTCTCTGTCCGGCAGTTAACAATACCTGTACCTTAGTCTTTGTTATCTTGCTCGATCGCTTGGCGCTCAGTTCAGTAGCTTGCACTGTTGAGAGCATATTGTAGTTCGTGCTCTTGTGTGAGGGAGGATACAGATGCTGCTGGCGTCGTTGTTACATCCCCCTCTCGCCGTTTATGCTAAAGCGTCTATTGGGATATAATCACGACCACCGCCCGTGTACGCCGTGCTGCTGATTTGCGGTAAGTACTTTATATTGAATCACTTCACCTCTTCGACTCCACACGCGGCACAACATCGATCTGCTATCCCCTCACAGTCACACGAATCACCCATTTTCACTAATGAATTTAAATCCTTGTCTGCTCGTTTTGTCATCTTGGCACTATAGTTTTCGTTATAATTAGTATTTTACCAAGACATTTGTTCAACAGTACATATCGTCCTGTCGACCTTGGTTTATACTTCCTACATTTAATAGTCTTCATGGTTTTTTTTTGTTCACAATTCTTAAATTATGAATTTTACATATATTTCATCCTTAAAACAACTATAATATTACTCCTTTTTTTCATCAGAAATTATACATAACCAGAAGAAAACATACATTCCACTCTTTTACTACCTATAGTATTCTAACTTTTTTTAATACCTCTCGTAAAAAATCTTTCCTTATACATTTATACGCCATCCATGGATTTACTTAATCTATTTATGTTCAGACCTATTTATTCGGATATAAATATGAGATCAGGCCAGGTTTCTGGTCTCGCTTTTATTGAAATTTTTTTCTTTTTTTCTTTCAGACTCGTAAACGTCTCATGAAGGTATAAAGACATATATATATATATATATATATATATATATATATATATATATATATATATATATATATATATATATATACACACATCCTCCAAGGAAACAAGAAATCGGCCCACACTATCCTCCAACCACGATAGAAGGAAAGAATCCTACATCATTTATCGTGTGTATTGTGGTTAGTTGTGTAGTAGAGAATAGCTGTGAGAACTTTGTCTACTCGTGTTTCAATGGATAAGCAATTACTATATGCATAGATCATAATTGGGAAAGAATTCTCTGTTTGTATATATAGACTTTCTAGACTTCACTTGACTGAACTGCCATAAAATATTCATCCTGTTCATTAACACTAACCGTGTTAAGAACTTTATAGCAATATTAATCTCCACTTTCTTGTATAAACGGAATATGATTCGGAACCCAAAATTCATTTACCTACTGATTTATATATGGATGGTTTGACCTGTTAACCATTAAGTTTGATGAATCAGAATTGCCAGTGTGTTCCTGCCATCTGTATCATTGCAACCCCTGCTTCAATATGTTACTCAGTTATTTCTTGTTTTTCTCAATCAATATTTAATAATTCAGTATAATGTAAATTAATAGGCATGAAGTTCGTTTTAAGACACTTCGCATTCATTCATCATGACATTCATTCTTCCACATTCGTCTTCGTAGCATAGGGTTAAGAGAAAAGAAAAGTCGGAGTTGCGGAGGCCACAATTATTCATTTTAGATACCATCGCGCAAATATCCGGCCGAAAGCGCAAATAAGCGCCACGTGCCTTGGCACAAAACAATTCAATAATCCCTATCTCAAAGTACAATGTAGCCACAATTTTTTTGTCAGGCAATACGCCTTCCACAAATACATTCTCATTATTATTATTATTGACATGAAGCGCGCAAAATGTAACCTATGCCTATTGAATTTCTCATTTACATATACTTTAATACTTATCGCAGCTTTCCTTATTATCTTTAGAAAATTTCCGCAGAGGTTTTAATTGTTAGTAAGCAGTATAGTTGATTCTTTTTTTCTGATTTAGTTAAATTTTAGGAATTTAGGAATTTTAGGAATTAGCCTGTCGTTAGTGTAGTTAGAGTATTTAAACAGTAGTTAGTAGTGTAGTTTAGATTTGTATATATCCAGCTAGCTGTAAGGTATCGTTGTTTTTAAACAGTTTTAATTTTCGTTTGTATATATATTTTTGTATTTAATTTCGCGTGTGCATGGTTCGTTTTCTCTCGTGAACATAGCGTATTTTATTTCCGTATATATATATATATATATATATATATATATATATATATATATATATATATATATATACATCTTTATATCTATCTCGGTGTTTATCCTGTTTATATGAACCGGTTCAAACTGAGCACGCCCCTACATCTGTTTTGACACTCCCCCGTATAAATCAACTTTGACAGCTGGCGGGCGTTGATCATCAGCTGTCTCAACGCTGTGTGCCAGTGTTTATGATAGCCACGTAAAGTAGAATTCAACTTAGTGGCACGAATTTTTCGCGTGCATAGCAGTGGGCGTACGCATACTTAACACCGTCATATAAACATCTTTATCAAATTAGGTGAATGTATCTTGTCTGAGTGTTATTGGATATATGGTTTTAGATCCTTATGCGGATGCAGTCCTTTTATTTTTCCCGATCCGGGATATGCTAACAGCTACCAGATTTCCCTTTTCAAATTTGTGAATACGACCTAGCTTGTTGCCATACATACGCTTTCTTCTCTGTGCCTCCTCATTCAATACATTCTGGTTTTGTGCATTGAGAAAATTATTACGCTGTTGCCCGTTCTGGTAGACCGGGTTATACCTATTGTCGTTCCGCATTCGGTAACTGTTATTATTATTGTTACTACCACCGTTGTAATTACCGTTTCGGCTAGAACTCGTTCCATTTTGCCTAGGCGGTGAGTTCCGATCAGAATTCCCATGGTTCACATTGTCACCATAATTATCCCTGTTAGAATTGCGAACAAAAATTCTCTCCCCTTCATGGATCAGGTCGTAATCGTCTAAAGCATCCAAAAAATTTGGCAAATTATACTCAGGCACCCACATAATTTTTTCAGCAATATCAGCGGGTAATTTTGATTTGAGTATCCTAATTACATCCACGTGTGACATTGGTGTCGTCCAGTACAAGGTTTTATTCAGATATTTTTCGAAATATTTACGTAGGCTGCCCGAGCGTCTGTTATACGGCTCCGGGCTGAAAACTTGCCGTCGTAGACGTTCTTGTACAGACTGTGACCAAAATCTTGCAATGAACTCCTGCTCAAATTGAGCATAGGTTTGGCACCTATTTATGGCGCTTGCAGCCCAAGCAGAAGCATTGCCTTCGATGTGACTAACTATTTCTTGAATTTTCCGAGCATCCGACCAAGAATGTTGCAATACATTCGGAAATGTTTACAAAAATATGATTGGATGACTCTTTTTGTTTTCTTCCGAAAATGTGGGAAATTTTCTCGATCCACCTAAACCGTCTTCAATAACAATATTGATAACCTGGTCCCCATTTTTTGCTGATTGGGTGTGGGTTACAACTGTGGACAAACTGGGTACCGTATTTGTACGCGGCCCATATGATTGTGTTGGCATAGTTAAATGTTCCAGAGGTGATCCATGACTTTGCTGCATATTAATATTTTGGAAAATTGGCGCCGTCGTTTGCGACCTTGTAAACGATACAGACTCCCTATGCTCGTTTACTAAATTATGTCCCGGTGGCACGGTATTACTTGCTAATGTGGATGATTGAGCCGGTGTGTTTTCTCCGTAAATCTGACGGGTCATACTGCCAACTTCCCTTTTTATTTTCCGCAGTATTTGTTCCCCTTTTTCACTTACCCATTTTTCCACTTCCTCTCTACAATTCCGATGCCCTGAAGTGCTACTGTCGCATTCATCGTCTTGCATTTGCTTTTTTATCTCTTGTAATTCTATGTTGGAATTCTTTTGTTCTACCTTTAAAGATCCTACTTCACGTGTTAGCTGTTCCATTTTATCGGCTAACGGATTGTAACCCTCGCTCAGCTCGTCTACTCTCTGCTCAATTGAGCTTATGGATCCTTCGGCCATTTGTTTTGCTGCTTTTAAACTTTCACAATCCTTGGCAATGTGATCTACTTGAGTGCTCAAATGGGTTTGCCTAACATTTAAAGCCTCAAATTTAACATTGATTTCATTTACTTCCTGTTGTATGTCAGCTCACATTTGCGTGACGTGTGTTTGTAAATTTTTAACAGACTCCTTTGTAGCCTGTACTTCAGTTCGCAAATGTTGCATTTGTTCTAATTGTTTGTGTGACTGTTTGTTTATTTGCTCTGATTGTTTGTCCATTTTCATTTGCAAACTTTGTGATTGTTTGTCTATTAGTTCCATTATTTGGTTAAAAAGAGTGTACATTTCTGACGAAGATTTATTTTCCGTCTCTACTCGGGTGTTATCTGAAATTTTTATTCCTGCCGGGTGCACGGTTTGTGCCTTTGAAGAAGTGGGGGTCTGCCAGTTATTAAATTCAATTGTGCGGGCGTTTTGTGAAGTTCATCATCAGCTCCACACAATTGCTCTGATACTCCAGATGATTCTATACTTATAGATATATTTGAATCTAACAGAGGATTCATCATTGGGTCATTGTTTGATATGAAAGGGGTATTGTTATCACCATTGGAATCATAATTTAAGGCTGGGATCTATAATTCGGGATTTTGGACTAACTGATTATCAAAACTAACTTCGCCATCACTGCTAGATTTTCCTGATAGTTCACACTGTTCACGTTTATCGGACATTTTGGCAAACTTTCACTTAAGGCCTCGGCAACAATGACCATTCCCTTCCTCAAAACACTATTTAAAAAAAAACGCTTCAACAATCACAATTGAACACTTAAAACCAATTTCATGCCTTATATCCCACAAGAAGTTAATTTTAGGATAAATTTAGATTAACACTCAAGCTACATCAGCAACTACGTGAAGTTACACCATCCAACTACGTTAATTCTGAGTAACTATTGAAGCTAGGTGGAAAGAGAAATTTCAAAAAAATTGTTAGGTTTTTTTTTAATTTTTTTTTATTTTTTTTACTACCAGAAAGATTGTTAATGAAAATTTCTTTCGAGTTGGAGTATAGATAGGACACCTCTTCCACCATGGAAGCACCAGTATATATATAATAGATTATCTTCTCCTACCTTTTGTTGTCTTCTTAATACCGCTTTGCGTTGTTATTTGTGCATTCCTTTCCCGTTACCTGAGTCGATCTCATCCTTGTATCCTTTCTTTTCTGGCTCCATAAAGTACGATACATGGGAAAGTAAGAAAATTTACATCGATTAGTAATTAATACCATACTTGGCCACCCCGTTGGGCGCCATTGTGGAACATCTGTATATATTGTTATGAAATATCGGAACATCTTTATATTGTGAAATATCATTATATATATCTTTTAAATGTTAATGAAACTTAGCAAAGAAGAACTGCAGTCAATATTAATAAACCTCAGAGAAACCGTAGAATAAAATCATGTAAAAATACCGACAGTTTTCAAAATGTCTTCTTATTGTTGATTGCTTCATCACATCTCAGGGTCATTAAGTGGTTCACTTTAAGGCCGAAGTAATGAACTAAGACGAAACTTTTCACTCTTGAAAAAGATTTGTATTTTTGTAAAAACATTTACATCTCAACTGAAAGTTTACATAGAAGAAAAAAATGAGACAGCTCATCACTTCTAACTGCTCAAGAAGTCAAGACAAGACAAAACTGCTAATTAAAAAGCAAAGATACTGCTCTTCCACTTTTTTTCTTTTAGTTCCACAGATGATTTGTTTTTCACAACATTAATTAATAATTGTCAATTATTGTTATTATTAATAATAATTTTCTCTCTCCTTTTTTTAATAATAATAGAAAATTAAATTAAATGAAATTAGAATAGAAATTCACTTCTTACTGTTCTGATACCCCAACACTCCATTCCTGGTAACAGCACAAGAGGCTTCCCTTGAAAGCAGAGAGGAAATGTGATATTTGTGCTGTAAAAGCAACACCACAGCTCAATCGGCTCATGCTGGCACTGGATCGCCATGGAAATATTAGACATTCCGAATGTCATAGGCTCGGCATGAGCCGGCCGAAGCAGAGTCGGCTCGGCCTGGCCGGCAGTGTGAACAGCGCAATTAAAAACAATGTGTTTAATGTAACTTCCTGGCAGATTAAAATTGAGTGCCGGAAACAGGACTCGAACCTGGGACAATTGCCTGCGAAAGGGAAAAATCGCAGGTTCGAGTCCCGGTTCCGGAAAACAATTTTAATCTGCCAAGAAGTTTCATATCAGCGCACACTCCGCTGCAGAATGAAAATTTCATTCTGGAATGAGTCTAATGTCTCTGCTCGGCCTGGCCGGCAGTGTGAACACAGCCTTACAGTATTTATCTTATCATTGCCAAACCAATAGATGTTTTGATTTGTATCTACCTTGCACTTACAATAAAACATTTTAATGCACACTTTGTTGCAGTTTTGTCCCCTTAAAACATCCAAAAACGGCAACAACCACTGCACACTGTGCCATTAGATCATTTAGAGCCCCTTTTCTGCAGAAGCTGCTTATAAAATATTTGTATTAACACATTACTCAGACAAACCTGAGTTAGGCTAGCAATGTTTTCTTTATTAATGATCCCACCAATGAATAATGTCTACTGTCAAGTCTCCCATACAGAAATATTTATCCTTTTCAGTCTACTTTGTTAAGTGATGTCACCTATCCGAAAAGATAATTACATTTACAATGGTTTGTTATTTAGACATTATTTCCCTAAACATACACTCAGAAATCGTCACATATTCGGAAATTACTAACAAAGTAATTGTTTCACCTTTATTTTCTAATCAGTTGTAAATGTAAATAAAAAAAGAAATGTAGAGCAAACTTTTAATACATTCAGAGAAATTCAATTAAAATGAAAAGATGAAATAAAAAATTTATAACACATGATGATTTGAACTTACGACCACAGAATGATTCAAATAAGGATTCCACCACACTATCCATTACACTATTATTACATATGCCTAATACTCACATAAAAAGTATATATACCTAAACTTGAATAGTTATGCTATTAATTTTTTACAAACTATTATTTATTTGTAAGTTAAGGGTTTTTGTGATTATTCTTAAAGTGATCATAATGGCATACAGCAAGTTTAAAATGTCCTTTTTTATTAATAAGCTGAATATAAAATGGCGCCTGTCATATCAAGCCAAAGATACTACCGTGCTGAGTACAGTCTCTGGTCTGAAACAGAAGTGGTATTTTTCCGCTGGTAACATATACTAGTCATAGGCGTACATGATGCAGATGATGGTGAGGACAGAGGGACTAGACGGTCAACAAGTGGCATTCTACTCAAGTTCCATGGAGGGCCAGTTGTGTGGAAGAGTAAATTACAAAAGTGTGTTTCTCTTTCTTCAATGGAGGCAGAATATGAGGCTGCAAGTGAAGCCTGTAAATCACTTGTGCGATTGGATCAACTTCTGAAAGAAATTGGAGCCATTGATGAAACTTAAGTTCCTATTTTACAAATAGATAACCCAAGTGCTATCAAATTCATTAACGGTTCAAGGTTTAATGACCGTTCGAAACATATAGAAACAAGGTACCATTATATTCGTCAATTGGTTGAAAAGAATAAGGTCAATGTGAATTACATACCAACTAATAGACAGGCAGCTGATTTTCTGACAAAAGGCCTACTGTGTACAAAGTTAAAATTGATGAAGGAACTTGCTGGTATGGTGTCTACTTCACAACATATATGAAAACATTGTGGGAGAGTGTGAAAGTATATGATTTATTTATTCAAGAGAAACAGAGGAGATATCAAATATCCCAGAAAAATGCACTTCCTGTTCATCAGCAGAGCGTTCTCCACATACTAATCGTTATAATTGGAAGACTGGATTTAAAAATTCTGATGGCTGTTGTAACATAATTTTCCATGCATATGAAAGACAGACTTTTTATTCACCCTCTTTCCTACTAGACTTTAGCCGCCGACTAACACTGGAAGTGACGTAGTTAGCACACCCCAAATTTGGGAATAGTCAAGAATATGATACAACATGTCAGATTTGACCAATGACGTCATACTTGAAGCAAAGATATGGAAGTAATAACATTTGAACATCTGATGTCTATCAAGGAATATATCGATTATTAATACACCAACATAATACTATAAACGACTTTACAGATAAAAAATATGTATAACAAAATGAAACACATCACATGTATTATTGTATTTTTATTTATTAAAAAAACAGCGAAACAATTACTAATAAATGAAAAGTATTGATTTTTTTTACAGGTAACAGTTCCAAGAGTGGCGTCTGAAACAAAAACAAAACAAGAAGTTACAACATTATATACAAGAAATACCCTTTTTTCATTCTTACATTAACAAATACTACTACAAATGTGTGCAATTGTTAAAAACTACATGTCAATAATATTCGCATAAAATTGTAGAATAATAATATGTTTCTGTTCATATGTCAGTATTTGAAAAGATATGTATATTGTATTCTTGACTTGAGCAGGGGGAGGTCAAGTCTAGTTTATGATACAATTTTTAAATGTTACAAAAATACGCTGTTTCATGAGACATCTGTATCGTATTCTACACTCGATCAGGAAAAGTTAAGTAAAAAATTTCAGCAATTAATCCAAAAAAATTGTAAAAATTTAATTAGAGACAACATGTCCTCACAAAACATTAATGGAAGTTGATCTTTATTAATTTTTTCTTTATTATCCATTCCTAAAAGACCAATAAAAGAATTAAATACGGATAAAACTCAATAATGAATGATATAAATTCACATAAAATATAAACGAACAATAAACTATATTACTTATTGTCAGATGTAAGCAATTAATTTCTGAATTAAAATATCTATTTTTAAATTATAACAAAATCGTGAAATCTCTAGATCAATACAGCATGAAGGTATCAGTTGTCTATCTTTAATGTAATCAACGACTATATGCAAATAATTCCATATCTTTGATACTAAAATTATTATCATCTTCATATATATACATAAACATCTTTGTCTAATGACGTCATTGCTCAAAACTAACGGGTTGTATCATATTCTAGACTTGAATAGTCAAGAATACAATACAACATGTTGGCTTTGACCAATGATGTCATATCCGAAGCAAATATATGGAAGTAATAACATTTGAACATGTGACATCTATCAAGGACTAAATCGATTATTAATACATCAAAGATAATACTATAAACGACTTTACAAATAAGAAATATGTATAACAAAATAAAAAAAACATCATATGTATTACATTATTGTATTTTTATGTATTAAAACAACAGCAAAACATGTTTAAATAACTGAAAAATTACTAATAAATGAAAAGTATTGATTTTTTTGAGGTGATACAGTTACAAGTGTGCCGTCTGAAACAAAAACAGAACAATAAGTTGCAACATTATGTACAAGAAATATACTCTTTTTTTATTATTATACAACAAATGATACTACAAATGTGTGCGATCTTGTTAAAAGCTACATGTACAATAATATTCACATAAAATTGTAGCACAATAATGTATGTTTCTGTTCATATGTCGCTTTTTGAAAAGATATCTATATCATATTCATGACTTGAGCAGGGGGAGGTCAAGTCTAGTTTATGATACAATTTTTAAATGGAACCATATGACGCTATTTCATTTAGATAACTGTATCATATTTTTAACATGAACAGGGGGAGGTCAAGTCCAGATTATGATACAATTTTTAAATGGCACCATGTGACGCTATTGCATGAGATAACTGTATCATATTCTGGACTTCACAGAGGATTGTGTATGGTATATTTAATATCCTTGAAAACAATGTCTATGTGTATCTGTAGAGCTTGAGGAATGTGAAATGAATAGCGAATACTCTTAAGGTTGAGGTTACTAATAGAATAACAGAAATAATGGACAGTCATCATTATTTCTACTCAGTACTAATGATGATATTAGTGGAATCTATCAATAGGCCTAGTGTATCACGTGTAATTAAAACAGCAGGCAGTGTGTAGGTTAGTTGCAAGAAATTCATCTCATTCATACCACAAACATAGAAAACTAACTATTAAGTATATTTCTGCTGATATTGGAAGGCTTATCGGTGTCTAATACAATATTACGAGTTATCTATTCTTATCAGAAATGTAGGCCTAATCTCGAAGCTCCAATAAAAATCATTTGAAATTAAATCTGTGCTTAAATAACATGTAAATTTAATATTATGGTTAAAATGGTAAACGGTGATTTGATAATTGTAGATTCTTGATGCACAACATAAAAGAAGGCGTTATATTTTCATTTATATTCCTATACAAGATATTCTCTTTAAGAAAACTGAAAGAACAGTTCCTAATAAAGTTCTACATGAAAATTGAAAAACTCCTAGATTTCTGCAAAATTTTCTTCATTTAATGACAGCAAATTTATTTTGAAGTGTAAGGGTAACTACGTTTCTCCAAGTCCCCAGTGTATTGTTTCAACTCACATTCAACGTTGTTTATGCAGAAAGCTAATAAATAAATAATGAATGTGACATTATTTATATTCACCCATCATGTACCTGAGCACCAAGTTTTAATTAAAAAACTTTCTTCGTTTGTGTGGCCATAATGTCCGTAGTTGCTTTCATAATTATGAATAGTAGTGTTTGTCCGTTTTTGAAACTGCAATAAAAATGCGATTTTTTCTCACCATGAGAGAAAATCGCATTTTTATTGCAGTTGAAAAGACTGACAAACACTGATATTCATTTTTAATTAAAAAACTATTCGCTGAAACATTGATCATCTGTAATGGCAACTTCGTGGAAGAGGAGAGGAAACTTTCTTTGAGAAGTTTTATTTTATGGTTATTGTTTTGTGTTTTGCAGTGTTTCTTTCCCGCTTTTTTCTGTTGGTCTGTTCCCACCAGCTAGTATCCAATCCTTCATTATTGCCCATTTTATGCTAAATTCTAGAAAGGGTCACACTAAACTTGTTCATAGTGCAAATGTTGGCTGCACCTCTGTTAGTATGGCAGCCAGAAAATAAATCGTCTGTTAAATATTAAATTTACATCGACTTTCTTCCACTCCATTTATATTCCCTACATGCCAAGTTAGTGTGATTCTCAACACACGAATAGAACTCAAATAAATCCAGTAGTTATTCTTCAGAAATTTCAGGTAAACCCCTAACACTCATCAGATACCTAATCCAGTTTGACCTGTTTTATTTCATAATCATAGCTATCAGTAAATACAAAAAGGCCTTGTAGTATGCACATGTAGCTACAGTTGCAAGTGTGATTAAATGTTACTATTGTCATCCTACTAATTGAAGTACGTGACAACAGTTGCAAAAATCGCACATTCAAAATATGCCTCCATAAAGTGCTAAATTTGCCATACATAGCCCTTGTCCTAAGTGTGAATATGTCATACCGTTTTTGTGTAGGTTGAAACTGATGTGCACAGTATAGCAGAAAATGTTAGGTCTATGGTCAAAAAGTAATTAGGGCTACCACATGTAACTCATGTATACCATTTGAAAAGGCCCTGTCACTGTTTTCTGGCAGTAATGTCACAGAACGAAGTATCACCTACTAATCACATAAGTGTGTTGTCCACTGAAATGAATATGATATACTAGCATTTTTATAAGATTAGTGTGATACCACACTGGAAGTTTTCATCAGAATATCATCTTAAACACTGGGTATAGGCTATAATTAAAAATTGTTGACAGTCCTTACAATTTTGGGTCTCCTTCACATCACACTTTATCAGGTGTCAAAACCTAAAATAAATTTAACCTAATCCATGCCGTTACTGTTTAAACCACGTCACAGCTGTGTAGGCCTTCTACATGGGAGGTATCAGAAAATATAAAGCACATTTTTGAAATTGTTTGAGATGTATCATGTTGCTTCTTTTCCATTTCGTCCCAATAATGATTAACACAATCTTACAGAAATATTGCACAGCTGTACAACATCTCTTCGTTTAATGTAAGAGAAATGCCATTCTTCCTCCGTTAATGAGAGCAGTGCATGATAATATAATCTGCAATGTGGTAATTTCAACAAATTGCCCGAGTGCAGTAAAGAAATAAGGGGAAGTAAAATGTCCACTTAAGTAATGGATAAAATTTTTAAAAAGTGTATCCAGTATATGTTCGATTATATATATATTACTTGACTGTACTATACAACAATACTAAGAATTTCTAACTCATCACAGTATTATTTAAGGAGAAATAAATGGGATAAGATGCCAATACAGACTGAGCACACATTCTTATATCACAAGGATGGAGAAATATAAGGATACCTATTAAAGAGATTTACCTGTCATTAAATAATAACAGACTGTATCTGCTTAAACATCATTATAGAATCACAACCACCAACTTGTGACATCTGTAGCATTGCATATTGCGAAACCTTTCTTAAAACAGATTTATCTTCTGTGATACTAAGATTGGCCACACTCTGGATGACGCTTCATTGGTAAGATTTGTAAACTACAGTGATTCCATACACTGTCAACATAATACGATGAGAATTCTATTCCGTATGGAACTCCGAAGATTTTAAACGGTAAAACTTTACTTATGGCAGCTGCAGTGGAGTGTACTAATTTTGGTTAAATTGTACTAGGTTTCTCGCTGGCCTGCAGTGGTTATGTTGGTACCAATAATAATGATGGCAACTCAGATGACCAATAAATGTTTTTTCGTGACAACTTGAATTAAAACGAAAATTATTTTTTTCTGAACGAACAAGGGTACATACAAGAACCTGTCAACCATAGAGCAGGTACTGTATTAATTTTGCTATGAGTGAAACGAGCAGCAATAACATTTACTCTGTAGGTTGTGAAAAATATTAACGCAATTCTACAGTTCATTGTTCATCTGTTGCCAACATAAGCACTGGAGCCCGGCAAGAAGCGTCGTAAAATTTTACCCTTATTTTGCCAACTTTGAAAACTTAATCACATAGGATGAGAGTGGATAACTATTCCTGTTGCCCATGAAATAAAATCGTGCAGTCCCTGCTCGATCAATAACAGGTTCTTGTTTGTACTCTTGGTCCGGTTAGTAAACTAATTGTGCTCGTAAAGCGAATACATCATTGCCAATGTTTGCACACTACGCCGTCGATGCTGCAAGTAAAATATACACCTTCTGATATAAATGAAGAAATCTCGCTTTCTTGACATCTGCAGTACACGCTGCACGTCTCGTTTCTTTCCAAATACCACACATTTACGGGTTAATTATCAGAATGTTTTCGACAGAACTTACAGCAAAGGACCTGAAAGAAGTATTGAACGGAATGGACAGTGTGTTGAAAGGGACGTATAAGATGAACAATGGGAAAGCAAGGGTAATGGAATGCAGTTTTAGAAAATCTGGCGATTCTGAAGGAATTAGATTAGCGACACAGTACGCCATTCACTTCATCAGCAGTTCACGCCGGCACAAAACAGGCCAAATACAATCAAAAACGCCTGAAACGCAAAGATAAAACTCTCAGGACATCCAATGATGTGCTAACTTCTGTGAACGAGTCACTTCCAGTGTTAGTCGGCGGCTAAAGTCTTGTACACAATCCAAAGTATATCAGAATTCAGGGTGTGCTAACTGTTTCACTTCCAGTGTTAGTTGGCGGATAAAGTCTAGTGGAGAGAATGCCTAATTGTTCTCTGTGGTCATTCTTTATGAGACGTAATATGATTCAGACACAAATTGGATTTGCATCACAATCTTTATGTAAGTGTATCTCCTTTAAGAAATTCATTAAAAGAAAATCATTTAAATTTACCTTATTGGTGTTATTATTTCAAAATATCCTCTCTTTGAGTGGTAACTTTCTCATTAAAATAGAATATATATAGGTCATTTGTAATTGCACCATCAGCCCCATTACTCTGAAAATAATTTCAGTGATATATTTCTCGGTATACATTGCCATTATCTTAAAGCAATTTCCTAAAGTAAAAGATTTTTTTATGGTTGAATTGCCTACTTTTCGAATATTGTGCAGTGGACGCTAATACCGAGAGTGCCGCCGGAAGTAGTATGCTGGGAATTCCGTTGAATTGTCTATGTGGTCATTTGGAGCAGTAGTGTCTGCGGCACAGACATATATTACTCACAGACATATATTACTAGACTGGCAAACTTGCCTCTCTGAAGCTTGATACCACCATCTTGCCTCACCTCACGTCAAAAAGTTTCCATACAGTAAAATTGTGATCTTGTGACATTATATGATGTTGTAAGCTTTAGGCTACTAGTTGGTTTGAACATGATTTGCATTTGAGCTAACATATCCGCAATACTTGAATTTAACAGATAGGTCTAAATTGTCAAATTGTGTTTTGAGAAGAATGTGTTACATACGATTAAATTTTACTGTCAAGATCAATAGCTAAAATCTGGTTTTATATTTCTTAGTTGAGGAATTTTATTTTAGTACGAAGCACAACACAAACATCTTTCTGTCAAAAAGCAACTTTATTTTTGTAACCACTGTTTGTTTGTTTGTTTTTCTTCCACAGCAAATAGCTCACACTACCAACATAACACAACAAATATAGTAATGCCAACTGTGGCTTTCATTAAAAAAAACATATTGTCTTTGATTACTGATCTTTGTCTTTAAATATCAACACACTCCCTTAAACAAAACAATATGTTAATAAAAAAATATTCAAAATTCAAACACTGTCTCTTTATATGTATCTGTCAAACATCAACTTTTTCTTTAGTCTTTTGAAAGTAATACTTTGTAGAGGTTTAGTTAGTATGTCCGCAAGTTGTTCTTGAGTTTCACAGTACTGTATCTTGAACCAGCCATGATTCAGTTCATCACTTATGAAATGGTACTTTACATCAATGTGCTTGCTTCTTCTTGACATTTGACCTGATTTTATCATTGCTATTGCACTTTGGTTATCCACACACAGTGTCATTTTGATGTTTTCACTCAGCAACTGTTCTAGAAAAGTCTTAAAAACCTTCATTTCTTGACAACATTGTGCTGCAGAAATGTATTCTGCTTCAGTTGTAGATAATGCAACCACACACTGTTTCTTGCAACACCAAGAGATTGGAGCATTATTGTACAGAAATACATACCCTGTAGTGCTTTTTCTGTCTCTCCTGTCACCTGCAAAATCTGCATCACAGTAAGCTACTATTTCTTGATTTTGTTTTCTTGATGGATAGAATATTCCACTCCCTGTTGTTGAATTCAGGTACCTCAATGTTCTCTTCAGATTTTGAATGTCGGAATGATTTGGATTACTCATTGATCTGCTTTCATAATTTACTGCATAAGCTAAATCCAATCTTGTTTTGCATGCTAAATACAATAGACTGCCTATTGTTTCACGATATGGGAAATCTGACTTTGTACCATTGGCTTTTTCAATGTCTCCTTGTGATGAAATTGGAGTTGTCACTCTTTTTGAATTTTCCATTTGATACCTTTTCACTACTTCTGTAGCATATTTTTCTTGATGGATATAAATACCTTCTTTTGTTCTTTCAATTTCTATTCCAAGATATACTGTTGGATCTTCATCAACTGTAATGTCAAAATTTTTCTTCAGTTTTTTTAGAAGATTTTTCATTTGACAGATGTCTTCTCCAAATAGAATCCCGTCATCAACATGTACAGCTAGATACAATTTTTTTCCAGTATTAGCTTTATACACACATTGGTCAGATTTCAGTTGGATGAGATTTTCATGTTTAAGAAATTCATTCAGTTTCTTATTCCACTGCAAAGGAGCTTGTTTTAATCCGTACAGTGCCTTTTTTAACAGACAAATTTTCCCAGGTGCGTTGTATCCTTCTGGAACTTCCATGAAAATTTCTTCTTTCAGTTCACCATTAAGAACGGCTGTTTTGACATCAAATGTCATAATTGTCAAATCATCATGTGCAGCAAGTGCAAATAGGTATCTCAGTGAATTAGTTTGTACAACAGAACTAAAGATATCTTTAAAATCCAGTTTTCCTTGATCCTGTTGACATCCTCTTGCAACTAGCCTAGCTTTGTACTTTCCATTATCCTTTTTCTTGAAAATCCATTTTCCTGTAACTATTTCTTTTCCATGAGCCATTTCTTTATCCACCAGAGTCCATGTTTCATTTTTCTTCAGTGATTCTTTCTCTTCATTTATATCCTTCATCCACTTTTCTTTGTCTTCATTTTCAGTGCACTCCTTGTACGTGAGCATGACATAATCATTATATCTCTTTGGCAAATGTATCTGACGTCTTGGTCTCTGATATATTTCTGTATCTTCTTCTGGATCTCCTCTTGTTTCTTCATCTGGGTTATCTCTTCTTTCTTCGTCTTCATCACCAAAATCTTCTGGTATTTCTTCTTCTTCAGTTAGATTTATTCCTTCATCTTTGCTTTCCTCTTCTCTGTCTTCATACTGATGAGTAAATTCAACATCTCTTGCTTCAGTGAATTTTCCTGTCTTACGGTTCCATATGACATAGCCATTGTCTGTATATCCTACAAGAACACCTCTTTCACCTCTTACACTCAGTTTTTTTAAATATCCAAGACATTTTGTGAACACCACAGATCCAAAAATACCCAGTCTAGACAAATTTGGTCTTCTTCCATACCACATTTGAGCAGGAGTCACATCAACAGCAGTAGTAGGACTTCTGTTCATAAGATAAGCTGCTGTCAGAACTGCATAGCCCCACATTTTATTTCCAATTCTTGAATCAAACAACATGGCCCTTACTTTGTTCATGATAGTAAGATTAATTCTCTCTGCTTTGCCATTCAGTTGAGGAGACTCTTTAATAGTATAGTCTATTACTATCCCCATCTTTTTACACCATTCTTTAAAATTAGCACTTCTGTACTCTCCTCCTCTGTCACATCTTATTTTTTCAGTCTTCAGATTGAAATGAGCTTCACTTTCACTTACATATTCCTTGATGTAATTTTCTGTTTCATCTTTAGTATGCAAAAGATACACTTTCAAGAAATGTGTGTAATCATCAAGACATGTTAAAAATACTCTTCATTATGGTAAGTTGATGGACTTATTTTACCACATACATCAGTGTGAATAATTTGCAGAGGTCTTGTTGCTCTATACCGCACTGTGTTGAATGGTTTTCTTACCTGTTTTGCTATGACACAAGTTTCACAAAAAGGCATTTCTTCTTCTAACACAATCTTGTCCACTCCATCACACAGTTCTGGTATTTTCTTTAGATAATTGTAGTTCAGGTGTCCTAGTTTTTTGTGCCACTGAATGTTTTTCTTCTTTTGTGTCAGCAGTACTTCTTTTATAGGGTCCACTTTGATATTGATGATATACAGTCCATTTTCTGTTTTATTGCCTTCTAAAATAACATTTCCATCTTTCACAATCTTCACTTTTTCTTTGTCAAATATTGCCACTCCCCCTTTTTCAGTAATGGCATTTACTGACAACAAGTTTCTTGACAGTTCTGGAGCATGTATTACATTTGTCAACATCACCTGCTGTGATTCAACTGTGCCAACAAGATTCGAATATATAAAATTTCCATCTGCAATCTTAATTTTTGTACCTTCACAGCTCTTCACATTTGACATAATTTTCATTTCGTGTGACATATGCTCATTACTCCCACTGTCTACAACAAACTCTGTATCTACTTTATTAATTTCCTTTTCTTGATTTTCTGTCACAAGGGCTTCTGTGAGAAAAACTGTCTTCGGTGCTTTCATCATCTTCTCATGGTCTTCTTTAAAGAAGCATTTTTCTGCTGGATGATTTGTTTTTTCGCAGTATTTGCATGGAGGCAGTTCCTGTTTCGCCCAAAACTCTCCCACATGATGTTTTCCACATGTAGAACACTGTATTTTCTTATTGTTATCAATAAGTTTCTTTTTACATTCACTTACAAAGTGACCTGAACCACCACATCCAAAACACTTCACTGTTTTCTTACCTTTTTTATTCAGGTTTTTCTTCTTGAAAACTGCAGCCTTAAAAGCAACACGTATTTCTTCATTTTTCTTTATTTTATCCTCTTCAGATTGAAGTCTTGATTTCAGGTTTTCGAGTGTTTTTTCCTTACTACAAGTAGAGTCCCAAGCACTTCCAAAATGTTTATATTCATCCGGAAATTTCGTCATTATTCTAGTAATTAGCGCTGTTTCGTCAACATTTTGCCCTAGGCGGTTCAACCTGAAAGCTAGGGTTTGCACTTTAGCAATATTGGACATTACATCTTGATTTCTGTCATATTCATAATTGTAGAACTCGCCAAGTAGTTGCGTCTTCTGTTGATCTGTATTTTTCTGATATATCTTACTAAGTGTATCATACATCTGTTTTGACGTTTCACAGGTAAGGATGTGTGTTTTTACGTTGACATCTATTGTTCTCAAAATGAAATATTTTGCAAGTGCGTCTTTTTGTTCCCATGCGGATACTTTTTCTGTTTCGGGTTTCACGATTGCGCCACTGACGTAACCACTGAGGCCTTTTGCCATGAACATCACATTTATTTCTAATTCCCATAGCGGAAAACTTGTAGCATCTTTTAATTTTGGAATGTTGTTTAATGTTGTATCATCTACTGATGAAGCCATTTTTTTAAACACAACACTCAAGCCGTTTTCACAGAAAGACACAGTCTATTAACACTCGTAAAGTTTCACCGTATTTTTTCTCCAGATTTGTAGCACGTCCTGGGCCCATAACCTGTCAAGATCAATAGCTAAAATCTGGTTTTATATTTCTTAGTTGAGGAATTTTATTTTAGTACGAAGCACAACACAAACATCTTTCTGTCAAAAAGCAACTTTATTTTTGTAACCACTGTTTGTTTGTTTGTTTTTCTTCCACAGCAAATAGCTCACACTACCAACATAACACAACAAATATAGTAATGCCAACTGTGGCTTTCATTAAAAAAAACATATTGTCTTTGATTACTGATCTTTGTCTTTAAATATCAACATTTACTTACTGCCATGGCGGTCTCACGTGATTTTGTTGTCAGTTGTGTGACATTGGCATTAGCCATTCGCTTGACGATGCAAATGTTTTGTCATGACAACTTCATTTTACGAGGACAATTACTGTTACTAAGTGAACGAGGGCACGTACAAAAATCTGTCAACCGTAGACAACGGACAGCATTATTTGTTTACTTCATCATCTTACGAAACACTAATCAACTCACACTGTATGGATTACTAAGAATATCAACATCTTGGTTAGAGCTTTCTACCGTTTTGTTGATGTTGCCAACATAATCATGTGAGGCCACTGAGATGGTAAGCAAAATTTTACCGCTACAAACATTTAAATAAGATTGTAAATATGGAAGAAACACCGAGAAAGATAAAGATACCTGTTATTCATGACAAATGGCTCCAACTTTTAACATTGTTGTTTCCGCAATTCCAGTATTAAACTATGACTTTCTACATAAAAGATCGCCACTCATAAACTCACTTTGAAAATCGGGTATTAGGATTACGAATTGACGTGATGGACAATGTGAATACAACGTGACGTGACGTTGATGGACTGTGTGAATTGGCCTTATATCTTAGGTTTGCCGTATGAAAAAATACAGCTACATGCAACACATGAATCAACCAATATATCAAATCTCTAAAGACAGCATAGTTACGCGGGTTCTATCGTATTTTTACGAATGTTTTCTGTAAATACACATACGACCGCTCACACGTTTGTAGTATAGAAATATGGTGGCGAGACTTCAGTGACATCCATGATACTGTATACAGCATTGTCAGTCTAGTAATATATGTCTGTGATATTACTAGACTGGCAATGCCATATACAATATCATTGGTATCAGTGAAGTCTCGCCACCATATTTCTATACTATAAGGCCGGATCCACACATTGGACCCAACGTTGGCGCCAACAGTGTTCGTCCAATGTGTGGATTGGTGAAATAGCGTTGGAGCCAACGTTGGCGCCAAGGTTGGTACGGCGCCGTTGCTTGTCGGTATTTCGATCAAACATCAAAGGACGTTGGGCCAATATGGGTACGTCGTCCACACATTGGCGCCAACGTTTCATTCTGTCTTTGTCGTCTGCTCATCTCGAAACTGTTACTTTCTTCGTTCGTTCTTCGTCGCCGTTTTAAAGTTTCGAAATCTCTTTGTAAATATTAGAACTGTGTCAGAAAGTGATTCATTTGTGAAAGAAACCTCAAAAAACGAAATGCAACAGCAAAACTTAAGCGTTAACTGTGAAATTAAAAACTATCAAGACTTTCGACACACTCCATTACTGAATTTAATTTTTAAAATTAACGGTACAGTAATTAATATTTCATGTCAAGTTTTAAATATCGTTTTGCAAACTTCAAGCACTACTAGTGATATCAATTACATAGCTATTTAAAAAGGGAAGTGTAGGCTTCTAATATTGTCTCCTTTAGCAAGAAATCGAAGCGTAATACCAAAAGAATAGCATCCCTCCAAAACATCTTTCTTTTTTTAATTTTTATTTTCAATCATTTAAAGTAGCAGGTCTAAGTTTTTATAATATGTATCATTTACTTGTAGCATATTTAAAAAAAATAATGATTTCGTACCGTAATTAATGGTCGGTAGGAATTGGTACAACACCCCATCATCTTTTACGTATGTTTCCCAATTTGATTTACAATGACAAAATGTAATTATTCAGACTCAAAAGCGTTAATGCATTGGCCGCGATTTGTGCGTCATAGATGTTTTCGTTGGCTCTCGACGAATTCAACTGAATATTGGCTCCAATGTGTGGACGCTGTCTCAAAAATATTGGCCAATGTTGGCGCCAGCGTTGGTACCAATGTGTGGATGCGGGGTAAACGTGTAAGCAGTCGTTTGCGTTATTACCAACAAGCTTAAATTTCATAGAGTGGCGATAGGACCGCCATGTTTGAGGCAAATTGAACTGCCCTCCGCCATGGTATTTGGGGTATCGGCTCACAGCTGGTGTGACACACCCAGCTATTGAATATGGATTACATCAAGTTACGTCAGACTTTTTCGAAGCTACGAATTGACGAGCCTGGTAGTAAATTTCCTAAAAATGCGGTAATAAATTATCGCGAACCTGTCAGTAATACAGTTCCAGTTCGAAGTATATCAGTTAGCTGAGGTTTGCAATAACAAAGAAGGTGCCATTGCGACAATATTGGTGTTGATTTTAAAGCAAGTACATGGTCTAAACGAGCTGTGAAACATACAGTGAATAGTAATCGTTATGGTGAACAAACATGACCATGGATTTGTATCTGCTGTTAATGTGTTGTAACAACTGTTTTCATAAAGTCTAGTATACATTTATCTTATGTTTAGTAAACCTGTTAACTCTACAAACTTGTAAAATTGCTGTTAAAGGGTTTGGTTGTAAAGTTCGGTGGACGAAATTTCAGTACAAAGACGAAAGTGACAAAAAAAAAAAAAAAAAAAAAAAATGAAAAGACTTCTGACTCAAGTTAAAACTTCATTTCACATTTAATAGACGAAACTTTTACAAAATGAAACTCCTACAAGATTGGCTTTCTCCCATCACTTCTGATAATTAAAGAAGACCAACTCTACTCTTATGTTTTAAAACATACGAAAGAAGCACTCTTTTATTTCTATCACTTTATGAATTATCTGTGGTCTACCAACTGACAATAAATATATCGTAAATTAATTAGTTACTTAATTAATTATAATTTTCTTTTTTAAATTAAAGAAAAAATCCATCTTCTTTTTACCCATATATCTCCTGCCTCATATATCATCACACTATTATGGCTGAAAAGTTACAATCGAGATTGACAGTCCGTGTTACAGTTTGGACACTTGAAATTTGAAGGTCTTTGAGCAGAGGCTGCTCCCTCCTTCTGTCTTGTGCTCTTCATTGTTTCTGTTTGTAGTCGTTCGTCCTCTGCAGGCATGACCCCTTTGTGTACAGCTAGTCGCCACTTGACACGGTCATCAGTGGCATGTTTCCATTGAGATCGGTTGATGTGGGCCTTAGTCAGATCTCTCCTGCAGACATCCTTGTAGCGAAGGTGCGGTGTTCCCACTGGCCTCAAGCCATCATGAAGTTCTCTGTACAGCAGTTTCTTTGGAGTTTTCTTAGAATCCATGCGCCTGGAATGTCGCAGCCATCTGAAACAACGGTGGCTTAGGCTCCAGTGACAGCGGAGATGAAAGCTGTTCAGTTGTGATTCATGCTTAGCAAGGTTTGTCAATGTCACACAGCCATAGAGAAGGGTGCTGATGACTCAAGCAGTGTATACTTGTAATTTAGTTTTTATTGTCAGCATTCTGTTGTTTGATACTTTGTTTTTCAGTCTACCCATGATAGCCGATGCTATAGTGATTCTGTTCGTAATCTCTGTGTCCACATACAAGTTGCTACGTATTGTAGATCCCAAGTATGTAAACTACTCAACTACCTGGAGAGGATTACCATCAATGCTGATGGGTGCCCTGCAGCATGATCTTAGTTTTTTGGAGGCTCATCTTCTGTGTTTGCTACCAGAGCTGCATCGCCTGCATATAGCAACTCTCGAATAACAGTTGTATCTACTTTAGTCTTGGCTTTAAGGCGGGCATTGTTGAAAAGATTTTCTCATATGTAAATACACTCCCTCCTCACAGTCTTCAAAGGCAAATCTCAACAGAAGGGAAAAGAAGATCTCAAACAGAGTAGGCAATAACATACACCCCTGCTTTATACCACTATTTACAGGGAATGCTTCCAATGTTATCCACTGAAGCAAACTGTTGCTTGCATTTTCTCACAGAAGGAGACAATTATTTTTAGTAATTTAGGTGGGCATCCAATCTTTTGCAGCAACTTGAAGAGCCCATGTCTGCTCACTAAATCAAATGCTTTAACAAGGTCTATAAAAGCAATATACAGAGGTCTTCACTGCTCATGGCACTTCTCTTGGTGCTACCATAGAGAGAATATCATATCCACTGTTGGTTGGCCAGCTCTAATGCCGCATTGAGATTCTGGGTAGTGTAGTGGTATGTAATTTTAATCGTCTACTCATTTCCTAGTTAAGCTCAGTTTTGCAGTCGAATTACTTTATTAATAATGTGTTTATTATGTTTGTGATGATAATTTAAAAATATTTAGAACAATGTCTTTGTGTAATATGTTTGATTTTATCTGTTGCATGTACACCATTGACTATGCAGTCACACACTGTGGAAGTTTCTCCGCCAATGACAGATATATGTACCTGGTCACTGCCTGATGTTTGCCGAAGGCCGACAAGGTATAGAAGCTCTCACTGTATACTGTTGTACATTGAAGTCGATAAGTTTGTTTATTGTTGATAATGTTTAAAAAAAAAGAAAAGAGTTCAGTTCTGAATCTATATTCATGAAGTATTATTGATCTTATGTGAACGTTTTGATTAATTTTATGTAATCAGGAATTGAAATATATTATTTATTTCAAGAGTAATTTGAATTTATAATGTGTTATCAAGTGATTGACATAGTTCGATGGAACTATTTGCTACTGACGAACAATAGAATTTTGTTCGAACAGTAATGAAGGATTTGGACTAAGTTGTGTTTGTGCAAACTTTGAAAATATTTTGTGCAAGTATGTTGTGCAAGCAATATAACTTCTCTGACATTAATTTTCGTGACGAATTTTAATACATAATGAAATAAGTTCTGAATGAGATGATTATTTTGATGGAGTCAGAAAAGAATTTTTAATATGAATTAATATTCCTGAAAGAACCTGCAAAGACTTTAATATGAATTCATATAATCAAGAATAGTTGTATATTTTATTATTTTCTCTGATGGTATCAGTTCATGGAGACGAAGTCCCGAGCTAGTAGACAAATATAGGACTGGTTTCACTGCAGTAGGTTCTAGACATTACGATTTGCAGTCCCATTAGGACGACTCTTGCATAAGCCCTTTCGGCTACACTTAGCAGTGAAATGCCTCAGTAATTGTTGCAGTCACTTCTGCCCCTTTCTGTTTATACAGAGTGACTATCTTTGAATTCTGCATGTTCAATGGGATGTAACCCACTTCCCAGATGATTGTGAGAAGTGAATGTAGATGTTTGAGAAGTACAGATTTGTTATACTTGATAATCTCTGCAGTGATCCCATCTACACCTGGAGCCTTTCCATTTCCAAGAGAATCTATTGCTTTACTGAGTTCTTCCATATTGGGCATTCCACCTTGCTCTTCCATAACTGGCATTTGTTGGATGGTGTAGAGTGCTTCCCTGTTCACATCATTCTCAACTGCATACAGCTCTAGGTAGTGTTGAACCCAGCACCCCATTTGCTTGCTGTCATCAGTGATCTCCTGTCTTGGTCTTCAGAGTAGCTGCTTTTTTTATTTATTATTTTTTTATTACCTTGGTCCAATTGCTTTTTAATTCCTTCATACATTTCCTTAGTGTCCCAACAATCGGCAGCTTTCTGAATGTGCTGTTTCAGGCTTTCCCAATGTAATATATTCTTGAATGGTTCACAGGAGTACCGTCAGATCTTATTGTAATAATCACACAATATTTCATTAATAGAGACACGGGGTTCCAACTTAGTAAAGCATGGGAACCGGCCTTCCGGCCTTGGCAGTACTGAGGCAGCATCAGCCGCAGACAGATGATGGTCACCAATCGACGCAGATGAGTCATCGAAGTCAAGACGCGTAAAAACACGCATTTTTCCTGCGGTTGGCGCACACACAAGGGGTCTGCCGCCAGCGGCCGCTCTTGTCCACACCGCGCGTGCACAGACCACCAGCGGCCATTCAACGGCCCTCCGGTAGAGGGCTCTCCATGTTTACTCCGTCGACGTTCTGGTCTGCGATGACGTCACAGCAGGGGCGTCTGCGCTGTGGTAACAAGCCAAAATATATATTGCGAGCAGAGAAGCAACAGCGGCAGTACACCTGAAGATGGCGAGCAGCTGTCAGCAGAAATATTGTGTGATTATTACAATAAGATCCGAGAGTACTCACGTGAACCATTCAGACTTTCTGAATACTTGCACATAAATTCAGCCAATATTTATTTTCCACGCCTCCTTGATGTTTGTTGTGCCCTGTTCTTTGCTTCTCACAGGTCATCCTGAGTTCTTCGATTTGGGTTTTCTTTATAAGCAATCAAGGCTTTTCGTATAGCCTCAATGACTGGTTCCTTCTCCTCCAAATTCTGCTTGAACCAGTCCTTGTTTCTATTATCTTGTATCCCATAGGCTATTACTGCCGACTTGTAGATGGCATTTGAAAGTGGTTTCCATTTGGTGTCAATATTCCTTTCTGCTTGTACGTTTACTGATAAAGCATTTTCAAAACTACTGGCAAATTGCTTTTGTCATTTTGGGTTGTGAACATGATATGTGTTACCTCTCTGTTTGGTGTGGCGAAGTTTCTTAGCGGTGAGCCTGAGTTTGCTCGCCACCAGAGCATGGTCTATGTTGCAGTCAGCACTATGATAGCTTTGTGTCAGTATGACGTTCTTGAGATCTGTTCGTCTAGTTATTCAAAAGTAAATTTGATGCCAATGATGAGATCGTGATGTCTCCATAACACCTTTCATCGATTCTTAAGTTGAAAATGTGATGCATAGTCCATAGAAGCAGCACGTCTCAAGATGTCTCTGGCTATTTTCATTCATTTTTCCCACTCCATGATGACCCAAACAAGTCGGCCACATGTCATTATCAAATCCAATTCGAGCATTAAAGTAACCTAGAATATATAGTGACTCTGAGCCTGGTACTTTGGCTATTGTGTCACAAAGTAGGTCATAAAACCGACCCTTCTCTTCAATGCTGGATGTTAATGTGGGAGCATATTCATTGAAGATGTTGATATTGCCACTTGAAGAGCGCATTTGTAAACCAAGAATCCGTTCTGTTTCCCCAGATGGTAATACAATACAGTTCAGGAGTGTGTTTTTAATCACCAATCCTACACCGTGAGGTCTTGGCTAATCCTGGAACTTCCCCTGCCAGAAGAATGTGTAATTAGCTTCTGTAATAAAGCCCAAGTCTGCAAGCCATGTCCCCTGCAGTCCCACAATGAACAAATTCAAGCACTGAAGCTCTCTGTCAATTACTGTGGTCTTGTGAATGAAGTCACCTTTTTGGGTATCATTAGTGTGTCTTTGACACATGGTCCTGATATTCCAAGTAGCAATACGAAATGGTAGTTTCATTATTATTTCCTTTCTATTTTTGGTAGGTGTACTACATCAACCCGCTTGTTGAAGATACTTCTAAAGGTACGTTTACACTGGGATATATGTATCGCGATACATCACCTCAAACCAAAATCCACAGAACTTGCATGTGGACCCTCAAGCTCATACATTTCACATATACAATTTGGATATCGCTTTTTGCTATATACGCAACATGTATGAGCGACATTTTGCAGAACTTGCACATGTGCAGTTCTATTATTTATTGTCGCCTAGTCGTCTGTCGCTTATTTTGACAAACAGAAGAAGTAGCGCATACACATTACCAAGCTATTTGGCGGCTGTTAGAGTTTGGAGGTGCTGAGTGTCGTTTGTGAGGTGTATTGTGTTGTGTGTTGTGTTTGTGTAGTATTATGTATTTTGAAATTTGCCGTGACTTGTTGGTCGAAGTAAAATACGTTAAACTTCATAGAAGCAGAGCGAGGGCATCCCTGTATTTGGGATATGAAATTAGCGGAGTACAAGAATACTCAAAAACGTACGATAGGTGGGAGGAAATTGGTAAAGCATTCAACATGTCAAGGCAACTGAGGAACTGATTAATGCAGTCCCAGATAGACCATAATATATGCTTTAAAAATGTATAAATGTTGAAACATTCCTTAGATTTGTACTGTGAGGTAACACTTAATAAAACTAAATACAAATTAATGTTGTTGGACCCCTTTCCTGTGCACAAAGTGTCCTCAGAAATTGTAATACTTTATTACTGAGTGAAGCATGTCAATCGTTCCAAAGAACTAAAAACTAACTCATTTTTGGCAATAATTCAGAAAAATATGTTGCAAAATGTATGTGCCGGTAAAATTTTAGTTCCTATCTCAGCGGCCTTCTGTGGTTATGTTGGCAACAACAACGACGCGGTAGAAAATTTGTGCCGCTGTTTCTGATTGACACGTCCTTCTATGTACCCTTATTCGCCCTGTAAAAGTAATTGCCCTTGTAAAATGAAGATTTAATGACAAATCATTTGCGTGATCGCTAATGCCAACGTCTCACACACATGACTGTCAGCATTCAGCATCCATTGCCAAAATTATCACGCGAGACTGCCGGGATAAGAATTAAAAATTAATATATGTGCCAACTGCATGAAATTTTTTTAAATAATGTATTATATATTCTGGCTCGTCGATAGAAACAAATAAAATAAAATAAAATTACACACAAACACACATACAAGCTTTCGCAGCCTAGCTGCTTCGTCAGGCAGAAGGGAAGGAGAGGGAAAAGGAAATGATGAGGGTTTTAAGGGAGTGGGTAAGGAGTCATTCCAAACCCGGGACAGGAAAGACTTACCTTGGGGGGAGAAAGGAGGGTAAACAAATACACACACACCCACACATTTACACAGACACAAGTACACTTAGGCAGACATACTGTAGAACTGTAGAAAGCAAAGAAGTTAGAAGTTAGACAGAGATGCCACTTGAGGCAGAGGCTCTGTCCAGAGAACCAAGGCAAAGATGTTAAGATGGTGCGTGGGAATTCGAATTTAGCGGAGGTTGAGACTAGGTGGGCAACGGGAGGAGAGAATAAGCTGAAGGGCAAGTTCTCATCTCCGGAGTTCTGAAAGGTTGGTGTCGGTGGGAAGTATCCAGATTACCTGGACGGTGTAACACTGCGCCAAGATGTGCTGGCCGTGCACCAAGGCATGTTTAGCCACAGGGTGATCCTCATTACCAACAAACACTGTCTGCCTGTGACCGTTCATGCGAATGGACAGTTTGTTGCTGGTCATTCCCACATAGAACGCTTCACAGTGCAGGCATGTCAGTTGGTAAATCACATGGGTGCTATCTCAAGTGGCTCTGCCCTTGATTGTGTACACCTTCCGGGTTACTGGATTGGAGTAAGTGGTGGTGGAAGGGTGCATAGGGCAGGTATTACAACGGGGGCGGTTGCATTGGTAGGAGCCAGAGGGTAGGGAAGGTGGTTTGGGGATTTGATAGGGATGGACTAGGGGGTTACGAAGGTTAGGTGGGCGGCGGAAAGACACTCTTGGTGGAGTGTTTTGTGTCCCAGCTTCGTCGCCGCTTTTGTGTCCCAGCCTCGTCGTAGGTGTCGGTGGCCGAGTGGAATGAGACCGACACAGGAATATAGATAGCACGCTGGTGCAGGTACGGAGGGGAGCAGCCAGAAACTATAAACACTAGAGTAAATTAGAAAGAGATATATATTGCACAGAATGTAACAATACTTAACTTTTACATAGTACTGCAGAATGTTGATACATAGTTGTTAGAGGCCTGCCTAGTGCCTGTACGATAGCAAAGTCTTCACTGGTGCCTATCTGATTACGAAGGTCCTAACTGGTTGCTAACTCAGTCCCAAGTGCCCGGTGTCTTTCCGTGGTGGCCACGAGCGGGGTTGCAGCAGAGGGCGCTCGTGGCTGTCGTCGTGAGAACGCCGCGCCGTGCATGCATGGCGGCGCGCGGCGAAAGTAGGTGGCGCGCACTTTGTACTTGTGCGACACCTCACCCCTCCCCCCCAAACCGCAGCGCCGTCGTGGCGTAGGGCTGAGGGCTACGGCGACGGCACTGGGAGGAGGGCCTGGGCGGGGGCGTTACTGGTGGGACAGGCGTCGTAGCTGAGGCTGGGATCGAGACGCCGTCCGCGCCCCGGAATCCACCTTGCGATCCTCCAGGGAACCCACCGAAACCTGGGGAAGGGCGCACCCCCCCACCCAGAGGGAGCAGGTCATCTTCTTCTGAGGTGCGTCGCCCAGGCGGCGGCGGCACGCACGGTCCCGGAGTCCCTCTCGGTGACGCTGTCATCTGCGGCGGCGACAGCGGCGGCGTCGCGTCGATCTCCATCGGGACGATCTCGTAGTCCGGGGACGCTGGACCCGTTGACGAACGATGTGTTTGTGCTCCCTGGCGGTGAACTGGGTCTGGAATCTAGAAACCGGAGACAGGATCGCGCGGCCTATGCAGACGCAATTGGTTTGCGTGGCGCCGCAGCTCCGACCCTGTGGAAGAACGTACAACATACATATTGCGACCGAGCACGCGCTGAATGGTGCCCGGCATCCATAGTTTCTTCTTGTTTCCAGCAAACACCCTGTACAGCACCGGCGTGGAAACCTGAAAACGCGTAGCGCCATACGAACCGACTCGGTGCGTGGGAGGCTGCAGCAGGTGAAGGAGAGTGCGGTGACGGCGGCCGTGTAGCAGCTCGGCAGGAGACGGGCCGTCACGTGGCATGCACCGATACGTAGACAGGAAAATTTGAAGAGCTTGCTGCCTGGAGTGCTGACCTTTCATCTTCTCCATGTGAGACTTGAATGTTCGAACGATACGTTCTGCTTCACCATTGGACTGAGGGTGAAAAGGTGCGGTGGTGATATGCTGAATGCCATTCACACGACAAAACTGTTGAAATTCCGCACTAACAAACTGAGGTCCATTGTCACTGACGATAGTTTCAGGCAAACCTTCGATGCAAAACACTGATGTTAAGGCACTGATTGTACTAGAAGCTGTCGTCGAGTTCATGGCAATCACAAAAGGAAACTTGCTGAAAGCGTCTACAACAATTAACCACAATTAACCAGCGCGTATTCCAGAAAGGTCCGGCAAAGTCAATATGTAAACGTTGCCATGGTCCCTTGGGGCGTGGCCAGTCTGAGAAACGCTGTGGAGGAGCCGCCTGATGCTCCGCACAAACTGTACACTGTGATGTCATGCTCTCTATTTGAGCGTCCATACCAACCCAGGTACAATGACGTCTGGCCAGTTGCTTTGTCCTAACAATGCCCCAATGTCCTTGATGCAGGAGGCGTAACACTTCTCGTTGCAGGGAACGTGGAACAATCACTCTTGCTTGGTCGTTGTCGGTATGCAACAACAGTACACCCTGACTTAAAGATAATGCATGACGTTGTGCAAAATAACGTCGAACCAGAGGCCGATCAATGTCTTTGGCTCTGGCAGGCCACCCTGAGCGAACAAAACGTGCTACCACACTTAGGTCTGCATCCGCAGCTGTTTCCTGTGCAACCCGACGAGAGTTCAAAGGGAAATCTGCAACAGCGGAAGCATCTCTGGAATCTATCTGACAACATGCCATTTCCGAAGAATCAAACGACACATCCTGCCCAACCGGAAGTCGGGAAAGTGTGTCCGCGTTGGCGTGTTTAGTGGTAGGTCGGTACAAAATCTCATACTGATAATTAGACAGTATTAAGGACCATCTCTGAAGCTTTTGTGCCGTTCGTGGCGGAATTGGCTTTGTGGGTGAGAACAACGACGTGAGAGGCTTGTGGTCTGTCAACAAATAGAACTTTCTGCCATAGAGATAATGATGAAACTTTGTGACGCCGTAAATTATTGCTAAAGCCTCCTTTTCTATCTGACTGTAATTCTGTTGCGTTGGCGTCAGTAGCTTGGATGCAAAGGCAATAGGACGATCGTGACATCCAATACGATGCGACAGAACGGCACCCAGACCGTACGACGAGGCGTCAACTGCTAACACTACAGGCTTCTGTGGGTCAAAGGGAATCAAACATGCATCACTGAGTAGTGCAGACTTTAATTTGTCAAAGGCAACCTGACAATCTTTAGACCATACAAAAGGAACATTCTTCATACGTAAGTGATGCAGTAGAGCTGCAATCTGAGAATCATTGGGAATAAACCTGAAATAATAGTTAAGCTTTCCCATTACTGCTTGCAATTCATGGACATTCTTAGGAGGAGGCAAGTCTTTGATTGCTCTAAGATGTGACTGTAAGGGATGAATTCCTTGGGCATTAATCACATGGCCTAGGTACTCTATTTCAGTTTGGAAAAACGAACACTTTGCTTTATTACAACGTAGACCTGCTGCAGTCAAAACTTTGAATAGGCACTCCAGGTTTGCTAAATGTTCTTCAACTGTACGTCCGGATACCACAATATCATCTAAATAGTTCGAACAACACGGTACAGAAACTGTCAGCTGTTCCAAAAAACGCTGAAAAATAGCGGGGGCGGAAGAACTGCCAAAGGGTAGGCGCTGAAATTGAAAAAGGCCCATGTGAGTATTAATGACGAAAAACTTTTTTGACTCGTCATCAAGCGGAATTTGTAAGTATGCCTCTGCCAAATCAATCTTAGAAAAGAAGCGAGACTGTCCTAATTTGTCCATAAGTTCCTCAGGTCTGGGCAGGGGATAAGTGTCTACAGTTGTTTGACTGTTCACTATTGATTTGAAGTCCGCACAGAGACGAAGTTTTCCTGACGGCTTGGGTATAATTACTATAGGCGAGGCCCACTGACTCGCAGAAACAGGAGAAATCACCCCACTATCTTGCCAACGTTTAAGTTCTTCGGCAACTGTATCACGCATTGCGATAGGCACTGGTCTAGCTTTACGAAATTTTGGAACTGCAGATTCTTTTAAAGTTACATGTGCCACGAAGTCTTTTGCACAACCTAGTTCCGGCGAAAACAAATCACTGTATTTTTCACATAAAGCATTGATTTTGTCCTGAGGCACTACTGACGAAATCTGAAGCACATCCCTTTAAATTGATAATCCAAACAAGTCGAATGCATCTAGTCCAAAAATATTCTGCGTAGATTTGGCCTGAAGAACTACAAAAGCAACTGTTTTCGTTACACCTTGAAAAGAGGCAGGCAGGCTACACGTTCCTAGCACGGGAATATTTTGACCTGTGTAAGCTGTTAGCACTTGTTGTGACGGCGACAATTTTGGCGAACCCAGAAGTTCATAAGTGTCTTTATTTATTAATGTGACAGCGGAACCAGTATCAAGCTGAAATTGCACCGTCTTATTTTCTATGAAGAGAGTCACAAACAGTTTTTGCTTGCGGCGCTCGACAGGTGCGCGAATGTGGGCAACGTCTGCTACGGTTAGTTTACTGCGCTTGCGCGGGCCGCGTAGTGAAGTAAGCGGCGCAGACTCGGCACGCAGCGGATTAACAACACTGTCACTAGATGGCACTACCGCCGGATCGGCGTCCGCGCAATGCGAGGCTACTACAGAGTCACTAACTACTGCACTACTCTTTTGAGTAGCTACTTGATGTCTACTGTCACTAGCTACACAGTACTGGGCACTATTACAAGGAGCAGTTGCAGAAGGCACTATTTTCACTACAGGATTGCACTGTACATAATCATGTTGCTTGTCCCGAACCCTTTTCCGTTGCACTGTTTTACGCGCTCGTCGGCGCTTGCGGCGTGGCGCACTACATAGTTTTGCCGTAGGCACAGAAATATTCATCGAATCCCCCCGACTGTAGCTATTGCCGGGCTGATCTCGGCTACTTCAGTTGGTTTCCTGTTCACGCTACTTCCTTCCGTTCCTGCTTTGCGCCGCCGCCGCCGCCGCCGCCCAGGCCCCGCACCTGGTCCGCCGCCGCCGCCGCCGCCGCCGCCGCCGCCGCCACCCAGGCCCCGCACCTGGTCCGCCGCCGCCGCCGCCGCCGCCGCCGCCGCCCAGGCCCCGCACCTGGTCCTGCTCCTCCGCCGCCGCCGCCGCCGCTGCCGCCGCCCCCCAGGCCCAGCCCCTGGCCCCCCGCCGCCGCCGCCGCCGCCGCCGCCGCCGCCGTCGTCTTCGTAGCAGCACCAACGTCCACGCTGCCGCCGCCGTCGCCGCCGTCATCGCTGCCGCCCTGCCGGTCTCCGCTCGTCGCCCTGGACTGCGCCCCTGTCGTAAGAGCTGCCCATGGCGACCTCATCGTCCACCCCGTCAACTTCCTCCTCCCTCTCCGCAGTTCCCACAATAACCCTGCCCCCTGTCCATACTGCACCCATCATTCTTACTACCACCCCCTCCCTCGCCTCCACAACAATCACCTGGAGCCCCTCCAGCCTTCCCCAAACTACTCTCCCGCTCCATGTCATCCTCTCCGCTTCACCATCCCATGAGGTCCCCCCTCCCCCTCCGCTCTACCTCCCCCTCACTACCCCCTACACTGCACCGGTCAATTCCGCCCATGTGACGCACCGCCGAGCCACGGTGGCAGATACGCCGCTGTCGCCCCCGCCCCCTTCTCACCTTCTACCCCACCATCCGCCTCCCATCGAAATCCCACTTGATCGTGTTTCCCTCCCAGCCCCTCCTACCTATGCCTCCGTCACCGCCTCTGCTCCAGTATCTCTACCTGCCTCTACTGGCGCCATCCCCAAGCGCACCCAGAAACGGGGAAGTGCGGACCCTTCCCCCGCCTCCACCAAATCGAAGAAAGCTCCCCCCCCTCCCCCGCCCCCTTCTCCTCCCCCTCTTACGGACTCTATGGACACCGCCCCCATTCTCCCACGCCCCCAACCCGACATGTTCACATATGTACTGTCCCATCCTGATCCCCGATTCCTTGAACATAAAAACCTCTCCCTCCAAATTCGGAAGTATTTCCCCTCCGCCCCCATCTCCCAAATTATTCCCCGCCGAGACTCTGTCCTCCTGAAGTCCCCCAGCCCCACCCTCCACACAGACATCCTCGCTCGCATCCCCAAGGTCCTTTTCGGTCCTCATGCCTCCCTCACCCCCTACTATACAGCCTCCTCTGCCCGCCAACCACCTCCCCCCCGCCGCCCTCCGACCCTCACCGCCGTGATCACAAGGCTTAGTCCTTTGATTACGGAGGAAGAGGTGTTGGAGCAACTCAACTCTCACCCCGACATCTCCATCCGTTCCGCCAAGCGGATCAACAATGACTCTGGCCCCACCCGTTTGATGCGGATATTTACTGAATCCGCATCTTCCCTTGACCACCTCTTCCTCGAGGGTGCGCTGATCTATGATCGCCGCCACACGGTAGAACCCTCCCGATCCCCCCCGCAAGCCTACCGCTGCGCCAGGTGCCTCGTTTATAATGATCACCTGACGCAGAACTGCAAAAACCCTCCCACCTGTCCCCACTGCAAAGACTCCCACCTCCATAAACACTGTCCCAACCTCACCTCTCCTCCCACCTGCAACACCTGTGGCGGCCCTCACCCTACCTACTCCTACAAGTGCAAATCCGTCCCTCCACCTGCTCCCTCCAAACCCGAACTCACCGTCCCCATCCGCCCCATAGATCCTCCCATGCACCCCAATCAATCCTTGGTCCCTCCCCCCACCGCCGAAGACGTTATCCGGTTCGTCACCACCGTCCTCGCCAACATCCACCCCTTCCAGCGTCCCCACACCCTCCAACAGATTGCACTGGCCGCCAGGTCCGTGTTCAATCTGGACACCTTTGCCACCTTCTCCCGTGCCCACTCCCACTTCGCCTTTTCCCGCCTCGAGACCCAAGTTTAAGTCCCTCCGGTCCCCTTCCTTTCCCCACCCCTCCTCTACCCTCCCCAACCCTCCCTCTATCCCATCATGGCAGGCCCATCCTATACCCTCCTCTACCACAACATCCGCTCCCTCCCAGCCAATAAGAACCTCTTCCTCCACACTCTCTCCCAACACCGCGTGGATGCCTTCCTACTCAACGAGACCTTCCTGCAACCCCGCCGACCAGTCAACACCAATCCTTACCTTCTCCACCGCACCGACGGACCCCCACCCCTGGCCCGAGGCGGAGTGGCGATCGGCCATCTCCGTCACCACCCCGTCCGGCTACACCCTCTCCTCAATGACCCCACTGAACACTTGATCCTCAGCCTCTTTCTTCCCTCCCTCACTGTCACTCTCGCCACCATTTACATTCGCTCCACCTCTCCTCTCCCGTACGATTTCCTCTCCCATGTCGACCGCACCTTCCCGACCTATGTCATTGCCGCTGACCTCAACCTTCATTCCCGTCACCCCGCTGAACTCCGGCGGTGGCGTCAGTTCGTCACCACCTCGCTCCGGGGCGACGTCCTTCCCCTTCCCCGCCCAACCCGCCCCGAAAGCAACACCACACCCGATGCAGTACTGGTGTCTCCCAACCTCCTTGGGCGCATCACGGCGGACGTCCTCGACCTAATAGGCAGTGACCACGCCCCTGTCCTACTTACCTTTGACCACCGCCCCCGCCCTGCCCGCGCTCCTCATCCCATGCCCCCTCCCAAACTCGTCCATGATTATTCCCGTGCCGACTGGGATGCCTACCGTCGCTCCATTGACACCTCGGTCGAAAGCCACCCACTACCCCTCCATACTCCCGCCGATATTGACCATGCCTCCTCCTTTCTCCAGCAGACCGTTGCTGACGCGGTCCATGCCCACATCCCTACCCGGGCGATCTATCCTCACCGCCCTACCCTTCCTCCACAGGCCGTCCTTCTCCTCCGCGAATCCCGCCGTCTGTACCGCTCCTTTCTCCGGACCCGTGACCGGGATACTCTCCAACGCCACCGGCAACTCCAACGACACATAAGAAACCTTTTGACCGCGAAGAAACGCCGGGACTGGCGTCAGACATGCACCCGCCTTAACTCGCTCCTCCCGGTCTACTCCGCCAAGTACTGGCGTGCCTTCCGCCGCCTTACTGGCAGTCACTCCTCCCCCCACTACCCACTTCTCCATGATGATCGTCCTTTCCCTGACAACGCCAGTAAGGCAGAACATTTTGCCTCCTACCTTTCTGATGTATTTTCCATTCCTGATGATCCCCTCTTTGACTACTCTCTCTTCCCGGATGTCCATGAGCGCACCGACACCTCCTCTCCTCCGCTCGCCCCTGGCTTCCAGTACTTGGACCGCATTCCTCCCTCAGAATTGAACACTCCCATTACTGCCCGTGACATAATAGACACTCTTCGCACGAAACGAAACACCGCCCCCGGTCACGACCGGCTAACCTACCGCCACCTTCGCGCATGCCCCCTCTCATTTCATGAAGTCCTTGCCAAACTCTACAACGTCATCCTTTACACTGGCTTCTACCCCGACCTGTGGAAAATCTCCCGTATTCTCATGTTCCTCAAGCCTGACAAGCCCCCGTCCCAGACCTCATCCTACCGTCCCATCAGTCTTACCTCCGTGTTCAGCAAGGTCCTGGAAACCATCCTTTCTCGTCGAATCCACCAGCACCTCCACCGCCACCAGTTTCTCCCCTCCTCCCAATGTGGCTTCCGACCCTCCTTCTCCGCCGACGACCAGCTCCTTCGCCTGACTCATCTCCTCTCCGTCCAACTCAACTCCCGTCGCTCCGCAATTTTTGTATCCCTCGACATCCAAAAAGCCTACGACCGAGTATGGCATTCCGGTCTCCTCTTCAAGATCCAGCTCTACGCCCTTCCCATTAATTACGTCCGCCTCATCGCTTCCTTCCTTACCCGCCGCCCCTCCTACGTCACTGTCTGCAACTCCAACTCCCGTATTTTCTACCCCTCCGCCGGGGTGCCCCAAGGCTCAGTCCTCTCTCCCCTCCTCTATCTCCTCTACTCTGCCGACATGCCTCAACCCCAACCTCCCGTCTATCTCCTCCAATATGCTGACGACACCGCCTTCCTGGCCCTCGCCCCCTCCCTTGCCCGTTCCCAGGTTTTGCTCCAGTCCCACCTCACCGAGTTCGCCTCCTGGTGTAACCGGTGGCTCCTCTCCGTCAATCCCGACAAATCCCAGGCAATAGTCATAGGTCGTACTACCCGCACCTTCCGCCTCCACGATTTCTATCTTACCCTTCACAACCGACCCATCCGCCACACCCCCACCCTCAAGTACCTTGGCCTTACCCTTGACCGCCAACTGTCCTGGACTCCATACCTCAAATCCCTCCGTGAGAAAGCTCTGTCCCGCCTAAACCTCCTAAAACTCCTCACTGGCCGGACGTGGGGCCTCCACCCTTCCACTGTCCTTCACACCTACAAATCAATCATGCGCCCCGTCCTTTGTTCCTTCCACCCCGCCTGGATATCAGCCCCTCCTACTTTCTACAAGTCCCTCCAGATTCTAGAACGCCACGCCCTCCGCCTCGCATACCGTATCAGACTCCCTTCCCCCACGCGGATCCTCTATGACCTCATCCCCTTCCCTCCTCTCATACAACACCTCGAACATCTCCGGCTCCTTTACGCATCCCGCAAAATAGAGTCCCAAAACCCTCTGGTCTACCCTATTCTTACGAATCCCGGGCCTCTGCCACGCCTCCGCCAAACCGTCCCTCCCGGCCTTCACCTCCATACGCTCCGTATCCTCTCCCAAGGCAATTTCCGCACCCTTCCTCTACCGGATACCGAACTTCGGCCCGATATCTACCCCTCCTACCAACTCTGATCCCTTCCCCGTAGCATCAGCGCCCCTCCCCTCTCTCCCGTCCCTTTTCCTTCCCGCCCGCTTGGCTACCCTCTCCCATGCCCAGAGTCTCGTCACTCCTTCCCTCCTTACGCTCTCTTCCCTCCCCTTCTCCCCCTCCCCCGCACTTCCCCCGTCCCTGCCCCACCTCCCCCCCTCCATCCCCTCCCCACTCCCTGCGGGGGCGTCTCGACTTTTTATCTATGTGTTCAGTGCAAGTGTCTCCAGTGTCGTGTGTTTTACTCAGTGCCTCCATAATCGCCGTCCCCATGTTTTATTCTTTACGCCGTCAGCTGTCTCCGTGTGTGAACTTCGTGTCTCCGCAATGTACTTTTAAACTTGTCACCGTGGCCGGTTGTTTTTACTGACTGTGTGTGTGTTTTATCACTACTCGTCTCTTTTTTGTTCTCTGCCATATGTTTTGTCCCGTTTATACATGTCCGTTTTACTCTGTCGAAAAATCTGTCTGTCAAGTTTTTTATTTCCCCAATTTTGTCCATCTTTTTATATTTTATCTCTTCTTTGTCATGCTTGTGTATCACATGGCTGAAGAGCAGCCACCGCAGCTGCTGCCAGCCTGCCAGCTGTTTCTACGGCTGGCTTTAAAACAACAATAAAGGAAAAAAAAAAAAAAAAACAGAAATATTGTCTTGCATTTTAGAATCAAGAGAAGCACTGTTCAAGTCCACAGCGTGTATAACATTGACTGTATGCACCGCTCTCGCACTTTGCGAAGCACTGCTTCTAACGTTACTGTTCTTTGAGTTTTTAATTTGCATACCCACAGACTGCACATGTCCTGATTTGCCACATTGATAATAGGTTGCGTAGCGACTAGGGTAATGAGCACGCTTGTGGCGAGATACACACTGGGGGCAAGATTTACGTACATTTTTCTGAAATGAGCGTTGGCGCCCGTTATTCAAATTACTGTGTCTAACACTACGGGGCGACCTTTGCGTAGCACTTTTACACTGGCTACTGTTCACTGTCTGTTCAGCACGGCCTGTACTATTGTAAGAATCACTAGTGCTACACTGAGAATTACGGCTAGGAAAGCGACCGTTGCGGCGCACTGAATTAACACTGTGGCTTTGCATTTCTACATCTGCTAAGTCAAAGGTATCATGCGCATCTATAAGCTGCAGTACACTGTCTAATGAGGGGTCAGACTGTTTCAGAATTGCTGCTCTAATTCTGGGGTCCTGAATGTTCTGCGTAATCGCATCCCTCAACATCACGTCACTATACGAAAGTCCACAAGAGCAAGTAAATTTATATTGGCGGGTTAAGCCCTTCAATTCCGTAATCCACTCTTGGTGTGACTGTTCCGGTAATTTTTTCAGTCTGAAAAATCGGTATCGTGCAGCGGCTACAAGAACTTTTCTCTCATAATGAGCATTCAGTGCATCTACAATTTGTTCAAATTCTACATCACGAGGAGATGCGAGAGGGAAAAGTTTTTGCAATAATACGAAGGTCTGGGGGCCCACAATCGATAAGAAAAGGTTCGTCACTCTCTGACCTGTAATTTGATGAGCCGCGATGAGTTCTTGAAACTGTGCGAAATAATCGCTCCATTCTTCGTCACGTTCGTTGTACTGGCGAAATGTAGGAAGAGGTGCAGCGGCAGGTGTGGGCTGCTGATGTGACGACTGTTGTTGTTGGTGAGCAGCCTGTGTCGTCAACTGCGACACCGCTTGCAGTAGTTGAGTGATTTGCACCATCTGTAACTGAATAATTTCCATTAAGTTTGGGTTCGGGGTAGTGGCCATGCTGACCGATTAGGCGCCGCGTATACAAGTAACTTATAACAAAACACAAATGCAATATGAAAGAGGACGCGCTGCAACAAAAAAGTCCACAAAACACGTAACAAAATATCTTCCCCCAAAATTCTTATAATAAGGGTGGGTGGGCGGGAGCAATTTCTGCGTGCTCCGACTGCTGCTGTCTGGCTGCTGGTCCAAGGTTTGTCTATCACTCTTCGTCGCCACTTTTGTGTCCCAACTTCGTCACCGCTTTTGTGTCCCAGCCTCGTCGTAGGTGTCGGTGGCCGAGTGGAATGAGACCGACACAGGAATATAGATAGCACGCTGGTGCAGGTACGGAGGGGAGCAGCCAGAAACTATAAACACTAGAGTAAATTAGAAAGAGATATATATTGCACAGAATGTAACAATACTTAACTTTTACATAGTACTGCAGAATGTTGATACATAGTTGTTAGAGGCCTGCCTAGTGCCTGTACGATAGCAAAGTCTTCACTGGTGCCTATCTGATTACGAAGGTTCTAACTGGTTGCTAACTCAGTCCCAAGTGCCCGGTGTCTTTCCGTGGTGGCCACGAGCGGGGTTGCAGCAGAGGGCGCTCGTGGCTGTCGTCGTCAGAACGCCGTGCCGTGCGTGCATGGCGGCGCGCGGCAAAAGTAGGTGGTGCGCACTTTGTACTTGTGCGACACCACAGAGTGGGAAGGATGTCATGAAGGATGGATCTCATTTCGGGGCAGGATATAAGGAAGTCGTATCCCTGCTGGAGAGCCACGTTCAGAGTCCGCTCCAGTCCCAGAAAGTATCCGGTGACAAAAGGGGCACTTCTGGGGTTCTTCGGTGGAAGGTTCTGGATTTGGGAGGATGAGGAGGTGGCTCTGGTAATTTGCTTCTGAACCAGATCAGGAGGATAGCTGCGGGATGTGAAAGCTGTTATTAGGTTATTGGTGTACTGGTTCAGGGATTCGGGACTGGAGCAGACTCTTTTGCCACAAAGACCTAAGCTGTAGGAAAGGGAACGTTTGATATGGAATGGATGGCAGCTGTCATAATGGAGGTACTGTTGTTTGTTGTTAGGTTTGATGTGGACGGATGTGTGAAGTTGGCCATTGGACAGGTGGAGGTCAACATCGAGGAACGTGGCATGGGATTTGGAATAGGACCAGGTGAATTTGATGGGACCAAAGGAGTTGAGGTTGGAGAGGAAATTCTGGAGTTCTTCTTCAAGCCCCCACAGAACGAATCTCTGCCTACATAGACCAACACCTTCAACCCATCATGTGCAGTCTCCCATCCTTCATCAAAGACACCAACCACTTCCTCGATCGCCTGAAATCCTTACCCAGCCTGTTACCTCCTGAAACCATCCTTGTAACCATTGATGTCACTTCCTTATACACCAATATCCCACATGCCCAGGGTCTCGCTGCGATGGAGTATTTCCTTTGACGCCGACCACCCACTTCCCTACCTAAAACCTCTTTCCTTAATACCCTAGCCAGCTTCATCCTAACCCACAACTTCTTCACCTTTGAGGGCCAGACATACCAACAACTAAAGGGAACAGCCATGGGAACCAGGATGGCCCCCTCGTACGCAAACGTATTTATGGGACGCTTAGAGGAAGCCTTCCTGGATACCCAAGCCTGTCAACCCAAAGTTTGGTACAGATTCATTGATGACATCTTCATGATCTGGACCAACAGTGAAGAAGAACTCCAGAATTTCCAACCTCAACTCCTTTGGTCCCATCAAATTCATCTGGTCCTATTCCAAATCCCATGCCACGTTCCTCGATGTTGACCTCCACCTGTCCAATGGCCAACTTCACACATCCGTCCACATCAAACCTACCAACAAACAACAGTACCTCCATTATGACAGCTGCCATCCATTCCATATCAAACGTTCCCTTCCCTACAGCTTAGGTCTTCGTGGCAAAAGAGTCTGCTCCAGTCCCGAATCCCTGAACCAGTACACCAATAACCTAATAACAGCTTTCACATCCCGCAGCTATCCTCCTGATCTGGTTCAGAAGCAAATTACCAGAGCCACCTCCTCATCCTCCCAAATCCAGAACCTTCCACCGAAGAACCCCAGAAGTGCCCCTTTTGTCACCAGATACTTTCCGGGACTGGAGCGGACTCTGAATGTGGCTCTTCAGCAGGGATACGACTTCCTTAAATCCTGCCCCGAAATGAGATCCATCCTTAATGACATCCTTCCCACTCCACCAAGAGTGTCTTTCCGCCGCCCACCTAACCTTTGTAACCTCCTAGTCCGTCCCTATCAAATCCCCAAACCACCTTCCCTACCCTCTGGCTCCTACCCATGCAACCGCCCCCATTGTAATACCTGCCCTATGCACCCTTCCACCACCACTTACTCCAATCCAGTAACCCGGAAGGTGTACACAATCAAGGGCAGAGCCACTTGAGATAGCACCCATGTGATTTACCAACTGACATGCCTGCACTGTGAAGCGTTCTATGTGGGAATGACCAGCAACAAACTGTCCATTCGCATGAACGGTCACAGGCAGACAGTGTTTGTTGGTAATGAGGATCACCCTGTGGCTAAACATGCCTTGGTGCACGGCCAGCACATCTTGGCGCAGTGTTACACCGTCCAGGTAATCTGGATACTTCCCACCGACACCAACCTTTCAGAACTCCGGAGATGGGAACTTGCTCTTCAGCTTATTCTCTCCTCCCGTTGCCCACCTGGTCTCAACCTCCGCTAAATTCGAATTCCCACGCACCATCTTAACATCTTTGCCTTGGTTCTCTGGACAGAGCCTCTGCCTCAAGTGGCATCTCTGTCTAACTTCTAACTTCTTTGCTTTCTACAGTTCTACAGTATGTCTGCCTAAGTGTACTTGCGTCTGTGTAAATGTGTGGGTGTGTGTGTATTTGTTTACCCTCCTTTTTTCCCCCCAAGGTAAGTCTTTCCTGTCCCGGGATTGGAATGACTCATTATCCACTCCCTTAAAACCCTCATCATTTCCTTTTCCCTCTCCTTCCCTTCTGCCTGACGAAGCAGCTAGGCTGCGAAAGCTTGTATGTGTGTTTGTGCGTAATTTTATTTTATTTTATTTGTTTCTATTGATGAGCCGGTCCTTTTGGTAAGTCATCTCTTTTCTATTTTTTTATTTTTGTTTATCCCACCGGGAAAGTTTCCCTCTATAATTTTCGAATTATATATTCTGAGATATATATGAAACTTTTACTTTCACTTGTTTGGATAAAACTTACACAATGGCCTTGCAAACACAAAGAATAAAGTTGTGTATGGAACTTTTTGATATTGTTTGCAGATACATTAGCGTCAAAAAGGAATCTGCAGTGGCCAAAAAAACGGAATGTTACTGCCAACTGATCCTCTGGTGGAATCGCTTACCGAAAGTTTGTGTTGGTTTTGCACACAAGTCGAGCAACAAGAGGTAAAAAACGACGAAAATCCTTCATACTCATCCTAAGATAATTTCTAAAATACGCGCCATCCTCTAGTGTTAATTCCTGAACGAACATTGTGTAAACTACATGAGTAGCGTGCTTGCGACGAAATTCTCTTTGCCACCATCTACGCTTCCTCCACCTTTCTCCCCCCCCTATCATCTTCCAAAAGAGCAAGCGCACTGGCACATAATAATGTGAAATCCTCCAAATCATCATCAGAAGTGGAATGATGCAAATCAAATGTAAATCGACGCTCATGAATGTATGAGGTTGATACATGTCAGCTCATACAAGTCGTGATACATGTCACAACGTCACACATACGTGTATCTCATACATGAGGAGCAACTAATCAAAACGTATGTTGTCCACTTCTGGACAAAATTGAGTTTGATATGGTTTCCGGAGGTATTTTATGTGCTCTACACGCACCTGCATTCAGTTTTAATCTATTTGTATATTTTAACAGTGAAATAATGTTGAAAATGCATGGTTAAAACCAATCGTATATTGTCCACATCACTGAATGAATCAGAACGTATAATGTCCACCATTTAAGTTTTTATTTTGCTTTACTTTCCTCCAATTTAGCAATACTGGCGAGTTCAACACATGTCAGGGCTTACAATACTTCATTGCATTATAGGCTATGGCATTGTTGCCTTCTAGCGTTGTTTGACACTATGTGAACCAAATCGTTAATTTTAGCGGTGCACAGTGGCAGTATAGTTTTGTGGTTTGTGCGTGTTGCTCCCAATGGATTTAGAAAAAGCATGTGTGGTTGTTGGGAAGGATGGTATGATCGTAGGACAAAAAAAAAAAAAGATGAAGAAGAAATCAAAACGAGAACACCATATGAATCAGGCAGGACAGCACCTTACTGGTTGGGGGCTGCCCAGCTTGAGGCAGGTGGTAGTTGTCAAGTGAGAATGTCAGAAGTGGCCCCTTGCGCTCGGGTCTTACGCCAATCTAACAGTGCTTATAAACGATAACTGCCTCTTATGGTGTTGTGCCGATGTCCTTGGACGTCACTGAAGTGTCCTCTCCAGGATTCTACATGCCTGAGCGATGGATATGGAGACCTGTGAGTCGTCCAAGCATCACGGTCTCCCTCTCGACCCAAATGATAGTGTCCATAGGAAAGGCAAGCTATGTCTGGTATCAGTAGAATGCAATTGGGCATTCCGACCCATAAAATTGCTATCAAATGAATGAGATTAATTCCATAATTAGAGTAATTGTCTACTTAGAGTACTTGCACAATTAGAGTATTTGCACACTTAGGATAATTGTTTATTGTAATTGTTTATTTATTTATTGTAATTTCTGTAATTACAATTGTAATTACACTTGCATGTGTTCACTCCTACCCATCTGGCATGGAACTGAGATCACCCACCCCATCATGTGACTATCTACGTCACCCCCCACATCCTACCGCATGACCATCGACCAATGGGAGAGCACAACATAATCCCAACCAACAGTCTGCAGTCATACAGATGCAGAGTGTTGGAGGGACAACAACAACAGAAGCATCAGCAGCAGCATTGAAAAGATGCAATTACGGTAATTACATTTGACTTCCATAGTTAGGAGATTCCTAGCGCAACCACAAATTGGCGGGAAGACCAATTCCTGGTTGCCCTGGAAGGCTTTCGTCCCTCCAATCCGGTGGAGCACCTTCACATTGCAGCTGTTTCTATATATAAAAATCAAAGCAGAGCATTCTGTTCGGTAACATGATAAAAAGAACCTTAATTAGAGCTCATATGCGTCAAAAATTAGATGTGCATACAGGAGGATCACATAGAAGATCAACTGTAATGCTATACATATGTACTTCCATTACTCTAGTAATTATATATAATTTTCAATCCATGGTCATTGAAAACGGTTGCTAGGCTGTCTCAACTCAAAGCATCAGTTCTAACCACTGACAACAGATGGCTGTGATCCCATCTCTCCCCCCACCCAGCGCCCATACAATGAAGGCACATGTGCAGACGCTGACCACCTGCATTCTCCTCTGGAGCTGACCGCACACAAAGCACCATTGTCTCACTTCACCAGCCTTAGTCGCTTCATATAGGTAAGAAAAGGGGTTTGCTTCACTCTCAGTTACCGAGTTTCAGCTACTTTCAATATCATCCAACACACCAACATTCCATACTCTATGCACGTATAACAGTGTGCTATTTTCACCCTATCTTGCTGTTTTTCTGTTGTTTCTTTTTCTTTGGCGTAGCTCTTATAACATCCCGTACACAATGCCCCGTCTTAAATCCCACTTACCTCATTCGTTAACCCTATCAGTATTGTTCCTTTCCTACTCAGTATTATCTTACATACCACTGCCTTGTGGTTAGTCTCGGGTGGGATAAAACCCTGAAAGAGAATCTAGAGTGGAGCCACAAAGGCGGTTGGAAGACGCAATGCGTCCCCTCCTGGCAGCTCCTGCAACCCAAGTGATACCAGTAGAGTAAAGAGCACTAAGATCCATTTCAAAACTCTGTCTGCATACCTTACAGCAAACAAGCTACTTGTAAATAAAGACAAGACGGTGATAATGAAATTCATCCTCAGTTATAATCCTGACATTAATGATACTGCATTTAAATTCCCATTGGGACTTACATATCAAACTCACTAAGTTTTGGGCATCGTTGTTATTGAACACATGCCATGGAAAGAACATGTAGATAACATTTGTAAGAAAATCAGTAAAAATGTGTTCCAACTGAAACAGGTCTCAGCCTACCTGGACCACGATACTTTAAGGCTAATATATTTTGGGTTGATACATCCACAACTTCAGAATGGTATTGAGATATGAGGTGGGGTACCAGTAGTTTATATAGATAGACTTTTTAGATTACAAAAAAGGCAGTAAGAGTGGTAGCCAAGGCAAGGAAAAATGAACTTTCGAAAATACAAAACTCTTACAGTGTACTCCATTTATATATTCCAGGCAGTCACACTTGTGAAACCAAATCCTGAACTTAATATGACAGACAACAATGTACATAACTATGATACAAGGGGAAGGGAAAATTTTCATAGAATTGTAACAAATAAAAAGGCAACAGACCATAGCCCACATAGGATAGGAACGAACTTCTACAATGCACTACCCTACTAACTGAAGAAATTAAGTTAAATACACTAAAGACTAGACTGAAGCAATTATTAATAGAGAAGTGTTGTTACTTCATTGACCCACTCAGAATCCGTGTGGTCTAATGCACCTCTTTCCGAGATGGGGAGGCGTACCAGCCCGGTTCGAATCCGTCTGGCGGATTAACAAAAGGGGTTGGAGTGACGACCAGCCTGGATACGGTTTTTAGGCGGTTTTCCGCATCCCCCTAGGTGAATATCAGGCTGATGCCCAAGTCTCACCTCAATTACACGATTCGTAAAAATTTCGAACACTTTACACGTTCACACATATAACACTATACACAGACATTTGAGGTACATATTTCCTCCTGGGGGGCATGGAGTGGCAGCAGGAAGGGCATCTGGCCATCCTGTAACTACTAACACGCCATATCCGATTAACAACGCGGACCCTGTATGTGCAGGAACATGGCTCAAAAGAAAGAAGAAGTGTTGTTACTCCATTGAGGACTTTACATTGTAGTGACATCTTGGAGAATACTGTAATTATATGTTGTATATGTGTAATGTACATTGTATATGTAATGTATTTGTGTAGTGTACCTTTATAAATAAAAGCTAAATTTTCCTGACAATCTCCAAAAACATTTTATTATATGGACAGAAAATGAATATATAAATTTAACGTCCAGTAATGGCAGTGTCAGTATAACATGCTATTGTTAGTGACGACCTCAGAAATTGCTGTTTGACAACTGTCACACTGAAAATGAAGTGAAAAATGTTTCGTTTTGACCATGAAATAAATAATTAATGCTGTTCCTGCTCTGTGGTGTACAGGATCTTGCATTTACCCCTGTGTAATCCAATTTTGGGAACCTTTTGACCCATATTTCTGGTAATATACAAAAGTTAAAATACGTATGTGGGATACCATGCCAGCTTGTATTAATTTAAAAGTCATGTGGTTACTGGAGATAATGAAGTACATACATTCTGAAGAAAACTATTTTTAGTTTATATTATCTACAATTAACAGATACTACAAGAGAAAATAAGGTTTATATCGGTACATCCTGCAGCAGTATTAAGTGTAAAGTAAGGTTTTTGTCTCAATAGTTCATCTTTCAAGAGTTAGTCTAATTTTTGATAGGTAGCCACAAGTGCTGTAAATTACTGTACTGATACAATAATTTTGTAAGCAATGTTAGATCTACTTTACAGAACAGTCTTTACACTATATTAATGCCGACTTGCATTCTATTGTATTGACATAAGATTTTTTACGATGATGGAAATAGACCTACTTTTAAATCTCGAAAGCCACATATAGGATAAATTTTCATTTGATCAAAATGTTACAATCAATGATGAATTTTTATTTGGCCTATACTGAGACAGAATATACATTTACAATATTAACTGTATAAATATAAATTAAGAAACCCTGAGACTTGCATTCTATTGTATTGACATAAGATTTTTTACGATGATGAAAATAGACCTACTTTTAAATCTCGAAAGCCACATATAGGATAAATTTTCATTTGATCAAAATGTTACAATCAATGATGAATTTTTATTTGGCCTATACTGAGACAGAATATACATTTACAATATTAACTGTATAAATATAAATTAAGAAACCCTGAGATGGTTTTTCGTCTTGAATATGTCCAAGACATTGAAGATAAAGGTGAAGCAATGAATTAAAATTTCTGATGCGACCGGGAATCAAACCCGGACCTCCATGCTTACTAGGAAGACGTCTTACTGTTTCTCTCTCTCTCTCTCTCACTCACTCTTTTTTTTAAGTCTTTTCACGTTTATTAAACAATTCAGCACCAAATAAGATCGTAATAGCAAAGTATACTGTAAGCATAATAGTAAGAATTAGAACGCAGTTGAACACTTCTTTCAGACTTGTTTTTATCACAGATTTTTTACGCTGCCCTATAAAGTATTTGTCTTCGTATTTGTCGGAAAAACCATCTTTTTTTGAAACATGGAAAATCCAAAAAATGTATTTCGTGCATTCGATGACTGCAATTAAACCTATTACAGGATAGAAAGTTATTTTTCCTACAGAGTAAATATAGTTCGTCAAGAACTATGCACTGACTAGAGTGGCGAAATATATGCAAGTACAACCAGCATAAAATGCCGCTAATTTGCAAGTACTGGGGTCATCTAAACTAGAACTACTCTTTAAGTTCATTGTGTATTTCGATGGCATGCTGAATAAATATTGTTACTAAGATTTGTTCTCACTTAAAATTCCTATGTCATTAACTGACATCACTGTTCATGTAGTTGGCAAAACACAAAAGCGAAATCTGACTCCACTTATAACAACAACCTTATCCACAGGTCACTCGCTTCCTGAAATCTCAATTAGCTTGAGTCAATTCACTTCTTATAACATAAACAAACACCACATCACTATAGATTAAGGCGCCTCAGAATAGTCTAAATACGACTTCCCTCCATGTCACAAACTTTAATTCAGCTTCTGTGTTCCATAGATAATTGCCACTAATGCCAAGGCTCTCCATGCAGCGAAATAGCACCTCGGAAATGGAGATAGTGGCACATTCCTTCTAAGATACTATAAATATCAATTTAAACATAAATTAAGAAACCCTGAGACGGTTTTTTTTGTCTCGAATATGTCCAAGACATTCGAGATAAATGTGAAGCAATGAATTAAAATTTCTGATGCGTCCGTGATTCGAATCCAGACCTCCATGCTTAGTAGGCAGAGGTCTTACCGATAGACCACCGCACCACTAACGATTAAGGCGCCTCAGAATAGTCTAAATACGACTTCCCTACATGTCACAAACTTTTAATTCAGCTTCTGTGTTCTATAGATAATTGCCAGTACTGCCAAGGCTCTCCATGCAGTGGAATAGCACCTTGGCAATAGAAATAGTGGAACATTCCTTCTAAAACGATATTTAGTCTCGAATATATCCAAGACATTGAAGATCTTCAATATTAACTGCTATGCAATACTATGAACATTAGTCAGTTACCACTGTTTCCTTGTTAACAAATTCGTTTCGGTACATCAAACGATGGTGAGTTACTCTATGTACAAAATATATGTATATAAGGGACAGATGAGTTCTAAACTGATGTTCCCATCACACTGTTTATGAAAATGTTGTCACTGTACTTAGCTAAAAACAAAAGTCATTATTTTGGTGTGACTCAAACTCTTCACATACATAAACAAACCGTAGTTCTAGATCTGTGTTCCTTTCTGTCAAACAAGCAAGGTCAGAATGAAAGCAGAACCTCCTATTGGCATTGCTGAAGCTTTTAAGCAATGGTGGGAAAGCAACAACATGCAAGATGTGTTTGAACTTTCGTAATATACGTGGAAAATATCATGACAGTATGCAAGTTTGGTGTTTCCATGCATATGTTGACTTGTGTGATAGTGGTGCATGTGAAAGAAATTCATGTCTATGGAAATCCAGCCTTACAACATGTAAAAATAAGGTACTAACGAAATGTCAATTTGGTTTTCAGCCAGGAGTTTCAACAGAAAATGCTATATATGCTTTCGTTGGTCAAATATTAAATTGACTGAATAACCGGACATCACCAATTAGGACTTTTTGTGATTTCTCAAAGGCTTTTGATGGTGTAAATCATGGAATTCTTCTAGATAAGCGTAAGTACTGAAGTATTAGTGCACAAAAGTTTGCAAATAAATTTGAACCAAGATCAGAGTTTTCTCATTGAGGTCAGATGGCATAATAGAATCGTGTTAGGCTGTATATATTTTCTTTATACTTATTTAACCTTGTAGAAAGGTCACTCAATGCAGTGTTGCAGTATAACAAGCATTAGTTGGTCTCTGAGTATGCTCTTTGTGTTTGCATGACCTTATGAAGACATCAACTGACCGCTACTTGGAAGTTTTACGATCTGGTGATGCTGTTTATCAACTGCGTAGTGATGAACCCAGACAGGACTGAGGTGTGGTGAATAGCAACCAAACGAGCTGTCAGGTCCAAGTCATCCAAGGTAGATGCAACTTTTCTTACTCCAATGCAAGTCCTCATCAGTCGTCTTTGTATGTCATAGACGAGCTGATGGGAGTGTGTGTGGCAATACCAGCCCCCTCATCATGATGTGAAATACATGTCAATGCAAGAACATGATACCACAAACTGATTCCACATATTGGTGTGAGTGGGGATGCATATTAGAGAATCTTCGGTCCTTGGAGATATGATGACTTAAGACTAAAAGATGACGCGTAGAATGCCAAACTGTGGAATAGATTGCATATTAATTATTTGAAATACTTACTGACTCATGAAGAGCTCAAGAATAAGTGGACAAATTTCATTTAATAAATGCTAAATTAGTGCTAGAGTTGTTAAACAGTGAAACTGTGTCTGGTGTAAATATTAAGCCAGTCTGAATAATTATAAATGGTATTGGACGATAATTAGCAAAATGAAGAACATATTTCTAGAACGTTCGACATGTTTCTATGTTAAATAATTGTAAATAGGAAATTCAATAGAGTGTTTAACTGTAGGATATGATGAGAGACATTGATAAAGAAATTTGTTAGGCCATTAATGAAATGTATATAAGCCAATAAATCAGTTAATATCGAAGTACAATTAGTATGAGACTTTATGTCATTACATAAATTCCTGTAGATTATTTTACATGGACATTCTGTTTGCATTGATCCTTGTAAACAGAATTCACACAAATGATATCAAAATTAGAAATAAATTATATAATCGATTAATTAATGGAACATTACTGTCAGTTCGTGTCATTTTACGTTTTGGTCAATCATGTAGAAAAGATACTATTGATTCTGTTGTATATAATAAATCAGCAACATATACATTAACATTTGATGTATGTATGCATGTTTGAGTTTGTAACTTTTAATTGTATTTTGTCACTATAAGTAGATATACAGGTGCCATGGAGCACCAGAGTTAGTCTTGTTCTTAAGCATTGCAGGTCTCATTGGAAAGTGAAAATTTACGAGTTGTATGTGAAAATTCTATTTGTGAAGCATTAAAGTTCAGCAAACTTACAACTTTTTTTTTATTCAACTGAAATCAGCCCCCAGGTAAAAATAAGCTGTGAGCAGATTATATCTCATCTGGATATCATGCTATAAAGACGAGTAATTTTTGATAGTCTATATTAATCCAAATTTGTGACATTTCACTGATTTGAAGTACTATTGTAATAATAGTCATTGGTGATTAAGGGGATACGTAGGAGAAAATGGATGTGATTACATAATCTAACACAGTTTTTGCTGTTTGAAAGATAATAGAACCAAATTTTGCATTTGAGTTAATTGTGTCAATTTTCTCAAAAATTTGATCATGGCATTGTTGGAAATTTTCGTAACACATGCTATCAAACAAGGAACATTTTCTCATAAATTACTTTACTTACAACTTTCACATTGTGGTACGTAATTTTTAGTTATCAGATAAGCAAATGTGTGGAACAGTTTTTTAACATCTCTTTTAGACCTCTTAAATTTATTTTTCAAAAATTATGTGTATGAAACAAAGCAATTTCAATTTCACAAGAATGTAAATAATTTTGACAGAAATATACTTAGAAAAAAATTTCGAACTACAGGAAGTTGTGTTATACTATGAAAAAAGTCTGCAGAAAATTTCACTTATCCATCTCCAGTGGTTCAGGAAAAAATGTTCCTTAGACACTGAAAAATGGAAGTTACAGGAAATGCAAATAAAAGATTTTACAAAGATTTACACCACAAAATAGTACCTTAATGTTAACCATAACCATACATTTGGTCATCTTGCTCTTCTTGGACATGTTTCCTTTGTTACTGAAGTTTCTGGCGTGCCCTTTTGGCTATATGCTTCTGACTTTTCAGTTCTTGCAACATGTGCATTATCCATCTTCTTCAATAGCTTCTCGGTGAAGCAACCAGCAACAAATCCAGTAAAGAGTCCTTATTCTTCCACTGTTACCAGCATTAAACACCAGACATGCATCATATGTGGCAATTTTAACAACATTAGAGGAGCTAAATGTTGTTTTGGGGCATCTCTTCCAAATGAGACTGGTTAAGCTCTCATTCGGATTTTGTGTTCCACAATGGGTACATTTCTTTAACAAATCTGGATGAGCTAGAAACTGTAATCTTGGCTTTATGGCAAAGATAACAGGACATAAACGGGTCCACTGACTTCTATAATCTTCTGATGCTTTTATGACAGTAGGAAGTAATAAAACATCGCAAACAAGGAAACAAGGACAGTGTAATCTAGAATAGTGGATGTGGCACTGCACAGTGATTAAAGCAAGACAGGTTTTTTCTCATTTGTAGTTCGAATTAATCTGTGAAAATTGGAAACAGTATTTCTAATATGCTACAGAATTTTATGCAGGCAATTTTTTTTAAATCACTTTTTAACAATTTTGCCTACATCACCCCTTAAGAGTAGTACTCAGTGTGCAACTGTTAATGGTAGCATTTATAGGTTACATACTTCAATGCAGACATCATGCTCGAATCAGAAGAAATAAAGACACAAGGTTTTCCACCAGTAAATTGTGCTGTTGTTGAGTGATGTGGATGTATACACCTGGAAATCGAAAGAGTGGTTATTAAGATGGAAACAATACTTTTTAAACAACCTCTATATGGCGAGTGTGGACTGAGGTATGAACTTAAAACAGCCTACAGTTATAAGATTGTTACCAGTGGGTTGTAAGTAATAACACATACCTATGGCAATATAAATAAATTTCTTTATGTCTCATCTGTATGTACAAGAAAATTTGTATACCGTAAGAGTATGCAGTATATAGTTTTGCCCAGAGACATTATGTCACAAACAAATTTTGAAAACGGAAAAAATTTGTAAGAGTCAATGAACACATAGGTCCCTCCAAAATGTTTGACTTTCATAATAATTTTTTAATTAAATGACTCTGAATATATGTAGGGGAAATTTTAAACGACCCCCTCATTTGCATATCATTGAGGTGACATCTAGTGATGGAAATTACAAGTTTCAAGTATTGGCCAATAGCAATCGAGTAAAATTCAAAATTTCAAGGTATATTTTGATCCTGCCACCAAGGTGAGAATGGTGGTGGAGGTGGTGGTCTCCCAACTGAGCAGATGTGGGGGCTGTAGCGGTTGTGGTTGAGATGTTAGCTATCACTTGCCTTTAAGTGGCAGTGGAGGGGTTGAGTGAAATTTTCGCGTATCTGAGATGGGATGGTCATGTTTGATGACAATCATCCATGGTGGTATCCTTTGTATATGGTAAGTGCAATGTATCACAGTTGTCCCTAAGTACATCTGATGGAGGAGGGGTGGGGTGAGATTCCCCAAGCATACATCTTGGGAGTGCGGGTGGTCTGGTCATTCAAAGTCATTACGCAAAAATCGGCGTTATACCATTAGTGTCACTCATGTTGGCCAATACATGCTAATGTTTTCGGCATTCTTAACTATTTGTAATGTTGAAGGAGTCACCTAGTGATTTCCTCGCTCTAGACCCAAACATTATTTTATGTCTTTGAGAGCTCTGTGTTCCTGAATTTGTTTGTGCAGTGCTTCACTTGTATTTATCTACAATATTAATTAAGCAAATCGGTCGGTATGACTTTGGGTTCAAACGATTCCAGCAAGTTAATAACGATGAATTTGCTGTGGAGTTTCTCCAGACCATGAGCACCCAAAACAATTGCAGAGCATCGTTTAGCTTTGTTGTTATGAAGGGCGTGAACTGTGACATGATTCACTTTAAAATTTCTGAATGAATACTAACATGGCCATTCGTTTTCTTATGTTTTAGCACTGAGATGCCTGTTGTAACCTTCTCTTGAGCAAAATGACAGGTGACTGTGGCTATGCTGTATCGTATTTACACTTCACGTCTTAATCTTGCTTTTTCTTATGTGTTAGTGTGAGCAATGCCATAATGGATGAGTTTGTTCAGTAGGAAGTGTGTGGCTTGCCTCCATCACTTTTATCTTAGTATCAGTATTTCGGCAAAGTCAGTATGAGCAAGTTACTATGTTGCCAGATATTCTTCTCTTTATTCTGCCACTTCCACACGGATGTGGCAACATTACAATAAAGTCACCCAAAATGACGAGTCCAAAATGATGTCATTTCCAGTTCTGGTTCAAAATGGTGGCCACCACGAATTTTGAATTTTAATATGTAAATCAAGATGACTTGTACCGGAAATTTCCAATTTTAGATTTTCCTTTCTTGCTATTGGCTATTACCCCAATTTTTTGGCGCAACACCCTCCCCTATTCCCAAGCACACTGTGAATTTAATGAGAAACTCAGTCACTGAGCTGCAAGACAATGCTACATGAAGACATCAGCAGCAACTCAATGGTGGATATCAGTATTGTTTACAAATATTTAAGCACATTTGTTTCAGCAATTAACTCTGCCCTTAGGTGTTAGGAACTGTGTTTGCATCAATTATTTTTAAAAAATCTTTCGTTTTCAGAATTCATTTATTAGCTTCACTCTGGGCAAGACTGTACACTAGAAATTGCTCTGTCAACTTAGGTATCATAGTGCATTGAAACATAATTTCAAGTTATTTGATAAGAAATTTTACATTTAAATATAGATGAAGATGAAAAGAAAGTCATTAGTAAAGCCACAAACATGTGCACCAATTGCATTATTATCAATTAAGTTAAATACGAATTCACACACAAACAAGCAATCTCAGGGCCATTTGTTGACAATCGAATGATTATAGAGAGTTCAAAAAGAGTGGTACCATGGTGTCAGTGTCCTGTGTAAAACCCCACACAAGTCTCAACCTCTCCAAAGCGAAAGCTGGAATTGGCCTCCCAGAACCTGTTGTTGTTGACACTTACTGTATCCCACCTCTCCTCTACTGCTACCAAGAGAGACGAAGACATCCAAGTGTCAACAAGTTACATAAACAATCTCACCACCCTATCAATAAACATTGCTATATTTTTAAACACGTTACCTTGTCGTTTTTATTAAACATTCTTCCTCAAAATCTTCTATGTTAACTTGTCAGATGGTGTTGGACGTATTTTGGTCCAAGCGATATCACATATTTCAATGCCTTAAACAATTTCTAGGGCCATCTACTTACCCATTATGAATACCAGCCATCACGAAATTGTGATATGTAACAGACAAGACCTACATCAATATTTTAATCACAGTTCCACACTATTTTCTAAGTTAAACTGACTAATTAGAAACTGGAATGTATCTGATACAGCGGTAAAAACATAAACAAAGTCCCACAAGATGTATTTGAGTACACAGTGGATTATCTAACTAGTGTGAAAAGTAAATAAGCAATATGAAATAGCCTATTAATTAGTAAGAACTTCAGTTACAAAATAGTTTAATGTATATTTACAAATTTATGGGAGCACATGGATGACCAAATAGAAGTCATGAAGTTCAGACCAAATACCAATCTAAAGTAATGTAATGTACATAAGATCATATTTGAACATATAAGCTTTTAGTAATAATCAATTTTAGATAAAATTATGACAGAATTACATAATAAGCCCTTAACAATGAATACACTGTTTAGATAAACTCAGAGTATGCATTAGTCTGTTCTAATCAATCTTCTCACAGAATTGAAAATACTCATGAATCATAGCTACATAAATGTTAGAAAAAAATTCTTATTAACACGTTTCAAGCAATTAATATAAGTGTAATATTCATTGTTACTTCTAATATTTAAGTATATTTTCGTTAATTAGAACCATACAAAGGTATACATATTATTAAAAGGTGAAGTCATATTTAAGTTTGTTTTACAGAATATAAAATGTTATTATGATTAAGAAACCTAATCGTAAATTTCATGTTTTTAACAACACTAACATTGCAAGTCACTGTTGAAAATTGTATATAAAGGCAGTCCACATAGGTTGTGGGCTGTCAACATGTTGACTTTTATTGTTGAAAATTATTATTGATGTTTTCTTGCCAGTTTATTTAAATTGCTGTATTAAACCACAAATTCAAAATTAGCTTGTGTTGCCCTACATTATTTCAAACCAATAGCATACACCTTAAATGAGTACAGCTGCCCCTACTTGACATGATCTAGAAGGTGCTGCAGTATTGCGGTTGTAGATTTTGAGTTACCAGAATTTATAGCAAATTCTGAGATAACACAGTAACACCTTGTATGAACCTTTGAGAACACTTGTTAATCTGTTGCAATTTTGTAATGCAATTGGAATAAGTTAAAAGTTCTTAACCTGGTGCTCACTAGTTATTGTCAAAGCTATAGCCCCAACTAAACAGCCATTTACCAAGCAGATTCTAGCCCAGTCGCAAAAGAAGCACTTAAACTCTCCTGGCATGTCCTCCTTCCTCCAAAACGAGACATAAAGTGATCTTTTGGCCCAAAAGCTCCCCACATGATCTAAGAATTTTTAACTATTGGTTACAATTATTTTACACCACAACACCATGTTATGTAACACACACTACCCTGTAGGATTTATACAGTAATACTTCAACTCCAAACTGCAAAAAACTTCCCAGCAATGTTAAAGTAGTTATTACCTGTAAAACGTCTGACAACAATGTGATGATTGGCGGACACGCGTCGAGAATAATCCATCCTTTCGATTTTGAGCCGTTCACTTAGATGAAACCTCGAATTTTCAATCACCATTGACCCTACAACACCAGCCAGACAACCGAAACGTTGTGATCATATCCTTATAGGGTAGACAGTGCCGATACAGTGTGTCATGAGAATGTAACGTTCTTCATGTTTGAATCATTGGGCTTTTACCAACGCCATTCCTGAATGAATGTACATTATCCCTAGCATTTCCACTCTAAAACACCTACATTGGTCAAACCATTCACAGCATAGGACCATTTAGATATGTAGAACATGCCAAATGCAGCACAGCTCAAGAGAGACAAGACATCTGGATCCCAAACCCTTCCTACCAGAGTGAACTTTGAATTTTTTAAACTAATAATTACATGATATTGTTTGTCTCAAACGACTATGTCTATTCCTTCTACGGAATATTAACGTCCAATGGAAAATATGTATGACACTGACAGACTGACAGTGCCTAGTCCATTATCTACAACCTACTGAGTATATTTCTGAGCTGATTTTTTAAGAGTTCCAATGTAACAGAGCAACGTCAACCACAGCAAACAGGTCATACCTCGATTCATTAGAGTAATTCTAACTATATTCAATAAAGTTTTGACCTGATCCACTTAGTCTACAACATTCTCTATAATCGGGCAAAGCAACAACCAAGTCAAACTCAGTGACAGCGCCATCCTTCTCGCTGTCATTAACCTCCAACAAACGGATTTCAATACCTCCTTGTTCTCTCCCTAATAAGGATGTAGAAAATTAAAGCAGACATCAAACGACTCAGTGACCGAGTCCTGCACATCACTGTCATTAACAAAAAACCAACGGATTTTATTTACTCCCTAGTTCTCCCCCATACACAGGAAGCAGAGAAGTTAATGCAGATATCAAACACAGCAATAAGACCTCTTCAGTAAGAATGCAGGTCCATCTGTTTTGAAAATATCACTAATAAGTATAAATATCCTACATCGTATTTACATTTTGTCTAGACTAGCCATCTTGTAGCTCTCGATAACAGTCAATCTCAATCCAGCAATGCTTGGAGTGATTCTATTATTAGTTTTGACAAAGTTTCCATCACCCACAACCCATCAGATGCACGTTACGTTAGAGGCCGAAAATACCAATCAGAAGTGCCTATAATACAAGTATACTGTGTGTTTATTAAAGCTCTCATCGAGTATAGCGCCTGGTGCGGTTATCTGCAGTGATACAGCGAGTAAAATTTAGAGTTCTGCGCTAAAAACAAGTATATATCAAAATTGTAATAGTGAAATTGAGAAACTGTAAGAACGCTTTTCAAGTTTACAAAACTCTGAGGACATACTAAAGCGTGAGATTACGCTTTTACAAAATAAAAGTTCCGAGCTACATAATGTACTTCTCAACATGGTGTCAAGTGTGCAGGATTCAGAATGCTCGTCAAATAAAAGTAAAGTATTCGAAAATACATGTGAAAAATTCAGTGTATATAGTGACAGAATGTGTCTAGCTTCCATCATAATAGCGAAAGTTACAAAAAAAGAGACAGGCAGAACAAAAAAAATCGAGTGTGTGGCAACTTCGTCTCATAAACAAAATGGAATGTTAGGACGAAAATCTTAATGCATTTGTTACTGCGGAAATTGTGTGTCTAAAGGAATTACGTGCATCAAATGTAAAACTGTTTTTCATCTCTCTTGTGCAAACATAAATTCCAATCAAAAAGTTTGGTTCTGCAAGGAAGATGAATTAGGTTTAAATTTTAATAACGAAGACAGTATTTACGCAATAATCAATGTGCTTGTTGATGAAATTAAAGAATTAAAATCTAAAACTAACGAACTCCCACGACAGAAGGTACAAAATAACAATGAAACATGTGGGCTCAAAAACGAAGGCGCAATTTCGAGTGAAAGTCACAACTTCATGAATAAAACTCTTCTGAAATCAAAACAGAACATTACGCCTAAAACAACTTTTAAAGCTATGAAAAGAATCGTGAATGACCCTTCATTAGTTATTGCGACAAAACAGCTTCGATGTGCTTTTTAATGGTGGAAACCACGTACAAAGTACCAAGGAAAACACAATAAACAGCAAGATACATTTGTGCAGGGGATATAGTAACAATGTGGTGGCGCTAACCACCAATTCGAGTGTGTGTGTATCGACCATGGTCACGAGCCGAGTGGCACAGCTTCATGACAATCGTTGGTGTGTTTCATTGGTATTATCCACCATATCAGTTGGTGTTCGTATTCTGTGTCGACAACATCAATAAAGCTATTGTTCTATAAAGTGTTTGGTCATTGGGCTCCCCCGCGCTTAGTAACCTCCACACTGGTGACCGCATACTAAAACGGTTCTACGCGTTCGGTACAGTGTTGTCCCGCGTTTTTCGGCGTGATCCTTCGACCGTAATTCTTTCGCGCTCGGTACACCAACAATCCCGCGCTCAAGTGCAACATGTCGATGCCCGTGCAACCGCCGCCCAGACCCACACTTCCTCGGCATTCTCATGAGTGTTAGCAGTTGGCATAACACCAGACTGCCGCACTTGTCCGGACATTCGCCACAGGACATCTTCACATCGTCGCAAAACAACAATGCCATGCCTCAGCGATGTGATTCTAGCTTTGTCACTCCACAGACGCTTTCGAGTGCTCCTTTTTATGACATTTCACCGTTCGAGCGGTCTCAGCTCTTCCGTGCTTTGGACAATGCCAGCTACAACATAGACTTTTTTGCAAAATTCAAACGTGCAACGGCCTTCCGCCACGTCGGGTACGACAATGTATCACTCCGCTGGTCCTGTGTCCAGCCTCCAACGGCCTGGTGGGCTACAAACTTTTGCTTCTTTGAGTGCTGTGCACCGTTTGAACTTCACCAACCTAGATACCATACGCATGTTTGTGCTGAACATTGTGCTAACTTTGCGAGCACACATCCTCGTGGAAGTTTGTCTCTGGCAGCTCACCCCCAGCTCTGCATGGATTCAGATGCCTCACTCAGTTCATCCTGTGAACATTCTGCACTATGATCCTTCCTACGACCCCTACAGTTTCATCCACTGTGCCAAATTCACAAACATGTGTGGTACACAGCTTGTGGAACAATGCGCCGTGCCTCCTGGTGTACCTTCCGTGACGCGAAGTGGTCCAATGCCACACCTGGACTTTGCCGGACTTTCGACCGTTGCTCCGGCGCCGCATGGCGCCTCTACCGCGCCCTGCGACGCTTCCGCGCCTTCGTCGATCGACAACGCCGACGCTCCAGCACCTCTGCCACTTCCTTGCTCGCATCCTTCTCCGCCGCCAGGTTGCCTGCCGAAGATGCCTCAATTTTCATTTGACTCTCCGACCACCTGGTTCGCTCTTATCGGGCGTATATTCGAGCATTACAATTTGGACGACTCCACTCGCTACCTCTAATTACCTCGTTGCTGAACAGGTGGATCTCAATTGTGACCTGGTCACGTCCCCCCAGTCGGAACCGCTATAACAGTGCTAAAAAGACGATCCTGCAGCGCGTCACCTTCTATGTGGAGGAGACAGCGCGATACATAATTGAAGAGGAGAACCTTGGTGACAAATGTCCATCTGAACTATGGCGACACCTTCAGCTTTTGGTTAGCGAACAGGTCATGCCTGACCCCTCGATCATGGCAAACTGGACTAGAAAACTCCTTCTGGCTGTGCAAACACATTAATATACAGCATGCTCGAGTCCCCCAGTGAGCGTATTGGCATTGCGGACCTAGTACATGAAGCACATCTTCGAGAATCTCGTCTTGCGCAGTCCTCCGCATCGAGCCTCGCACCACGCCCACCTACCTTCACGCGGGGCCGTTTCCGCTTCATGAAGGAGATCGTGGAGCCGCCTGGCATTCCGCACCGCATCGTCACTGCAACGCTGCAAGTGCTGCCATCACCAGAGGGCGTCAGTTCTGACGAAGAGGACACGCCCCCTTCCACTTCGCGCTTTCCTCACAAACAGCAATCTCACAACCCCTATTGCTTTTTTCACGCCCCTTTTGGCACTGCTGCAGGAATGTGTAGGTCCCCTTGCATCTACCCAGACAAGGTGGGCGGGCTGGTCTAGGCGTCACTGCCTGCCCTGAAGATTGTAGGCGCTCACCAACTCTCCACTCTGTATGCACCATCGCTGCTGCAGGCGCTTGTTTCTACATTACTGATCTAAACTCGGGCATAAACTTCCTCATTGACACTGGTGCTGATGTCTCACTTCTGCCTCCTGGACTGTCTCCAAACCCTGTACGACTGAGCAACATGCTTCTTGGAGCTGTCAAAGCCTCACAACTTTGGTGCTCGGGCTCCACAACTCTCCAAGTCAAGCACTCACCTTTGCGCATGTTCGAGTGGGATTTTCTAGTGGCCTGTGTTCTCGAGCCAATTCTTGGAATTGTCTTTACTCATCTCATGGACTATCTCCTGATATCGTTCGACGTGCATTGATTCACTTCCCCTCAAATACTTTTATCGCATGTCTCTGTCGAGCTGTGCTGATATTAGTGTAATTTGTGAGTGTTTAGACACTGTCACCGAACTTGCTAGTACCATTGACAAGTTACATGCGGAACAAGTGCAAGTTGAGCAATTACACTGTGAACACCTCAATGTAATTCATGAGTGCTCATACATTGCAGCCAAAGTACAAAGTGCCATTGATAAGTTTAATTATGAACATGCGCATGTGGAACAGTTATGATGCAAATGGCTCGACCTGTCTTGGCGGGTGGCTGAAAGTCAATCCGCGCTCGACTCTGCAAGACAAGTACCCAACCAGCTGTCTGGTCCCACGACGCACAAATCACAGGTTAGTCACAGTGCTGCTTTGTCTCGTGTTCCCAGGGAACCCCCTCCTACTTTACAGCTTTTGCCTTCTCTGAGTATTTCTCATGCTCCTCCACGCTCGTATGTGGATGTCTGCAAAGACAATAGCAAGATCTCGCCTTGTTCACGTGCTCCAAAAACTGTTGCATTCTCGAACTCTGCACAAAAGAGACATTCGTGTATTCGTTCAAGTGCTCCGCAAGAGACTTTCCTGAACCATTCACTGTATTCACTGTCCCTGTCTCAACCAACTCTAGTGAAGGGCCTGAGTAGATTTCCACTTCCGGCAAATCCTCTGATAAACATACATGCGCGCTGCCCTACAGAATTTAATTGCACCATTTCATTCCATTCCACGATGGTGGTGGTGGTGGCTGGTGCAGCAACAGTGTTGAATAATTAAACAATTCTCAATCTTTGTTGCAATATTTTTTTAATTATTCTCCAATTACGCGTTTCGCGCTGTTAGCGCATCATCAGACTGGAAAAAGACAAATGTTTTGTTACAGTCCGTGTTCCTGGCGCGCAGCGAAGCTAATGTGAGTAAATTTTTAAATTCGGACTCACTTGGGCGGAGACGGAGTCACAGAACTATCTATAGCTGTGGTGGAAGTAGCTTAAAAATTTGTGTTGTTATTGGGCCCTTGCAAAGAGGTAAATGTACAAAGTATGTAAGTGTTATTTGAACTAGAATAACTAGGGACTAAAGGGGAGTGGTATGGAAATTAATGGAATGCTTTTTATATGATAAAACTCACCATAGCAGCAGAGGAGTCACTGTCGCGGCATGTCCACGTTTACGACTGGTAGTTTTGTCTTTTTCCAGCCTGGTGATACGCTAACAGCGCGAAACACATAATGGGAGAATTTTATATATATATATATATATATATTGAGAGTTATTTATTTAATTGCACCAACCTGCTCACCGGCCCTCAATGTGATGTTGGCAATGCTGTATCCCTGCCAGCTCACATCACCTCGCCTGCCCCTCTCTCAGCTGCACTCGTATCATTTCCCCACCCTAGCACTCTGGCTCCTGTTTCTCGAACGCTCGCCGCTTCCACCTCCTTGGCGCCATGTACACCCGCCTGCGCTCCGCCTGTGGCACCAAGTGCTCGCAGTCGCGGCTCTACTGTTCTGCGGCTGCCTCGTCAACTCCGGCCACTGCCTCCGCAGCCGTGTCGGCGCCACGCACACCCAGCGGCCACGTCGTCACCTACGGCTCCTCTCTCGTCTGCTGCATAGACTTACTAAATAAAAAGGAGTAGTCCATGAGTACTACAGCATTATCTGTCCTCAGGGGCTCTTATGAACTCTGTATTCTCGGCGTATTTCACTACTTTAGTTGTTGCACCACTTTAGGTTACGGTAGTAACACTAAAAATGTCCCTTTGTGATCGTCTTTTGACATTCACAGAATATGTGATATCAACTGCGATTGGGCAAAGCTGAAAATGTGTACCCAGCCAGGATTCGAACCCGGGTCTTCTGCTTTCTAGGCAGTTGCGCTGACCCCTACACCACTGGGGACACCTGCAAGGACTACCTAAGCATGCGTCCCGTCAGATACAAATTCCCAGCTTTGCCCTACCCACAGTACTCAAACTCGTAGTTATGAAACTAATTCCCGTAAGAGTAATGGCTTTAAACTTGCCCACCCCTTCGCACTAACTTCTGACAGCTCGAAATTCAAATGAAAATAACGGCTTAACCATTCATTTGACACGAAAATTGAATAACCGAATTTGTAGAGAAGAAAATTCTCCACAACTTTGCTCTCTTATGTTTTTTTTTTCATATCTCTTATAGTTTCAGAGATATTTGCAAAAAAAACGGCAATTTTGGGATGTTTGTCTGTCTGTCCGTAACGTGTTCCCTGTTTTTAAGACGAACTGTTCAGTCGATCGGCACCAAATGTTACAGACGTAATTGTAGGCCGCCAGAGACCAGAACTTCCCTTTTTCAAATTTTTCGGCAAAAAGTACGGTAGTAATAATAATAAAAAAAGCCGTTTGTAATGCAATTGTAATTACAAACGAACCTTTCATCTGACTCGAAAATCGAATAATCTAATCGGTAGAGGGGAAAATTCTCTACAACTTCGCTCTATTATGTTTTTTTCATATCTCGTATCGTTGCAGAGATATTTTCAAAAATAACGGCGATTTGACGATGTCTGTCTGGCTGTTAACGTGTTCTCATTTTTTAGGTCTAACCCTTCAACCGATCGGCACCAAATTTTACAGACATAATTGTTGGCTACCAGAGACCAGAACCTCGCTTTTTCAAATATTTGGGACAAGAAATACGTTAGTAATACAAGAAAATGCCGTTTGTAATGTAATTTTAATTGCAAATGAACCGTTCATCTGACGCGAAAATTGAATAACCGAATTTGTGGAGGAAAAAATTCTATACAGCTTTGGCCCCTTATTTTTTTTTTCATATCTTGTATCGTTTGAAAGATATTTGCAAAAATAGCGGAGTTTTGACACCCTCCGTTGAATTAACGAAAACCAGCCATTCGCAGATGTCACGTGACATTCCTCGTCCAGAATTCTCTCTGGCATACGCCATCTTGCGTTGCGTATTTGATGATTTTCTTATTGTAACTTACACGTTGTCATTTCAAAGCAATGGCGCACTGAAGACATAACAAAAACACGTCGTTCTCCATACGATAAATTATAATCTAGTGTCTACAATTGCCATATTAGCATCAGTTAATAACGGCCATCAATGGTATGAGATTAAAGAACGCAATTTCTAACTGATAGCTGTAGCGTAGTGAGCAATGTGTTGGACTGTGACATTGAAGGTCAGTGGTTCAGAACCCACCCCTACCAAAATTGTTCTTTTCCTAAAAGGGTCTCAGACACTCTTATTAATTAATTTTTTATTATTTAGATTACTATTTTTCGCCAAAATGTTTGCAGAGACTTATAAAACTACAAATCTAAAGTTGGCCGTAAAACACATCAGTGCGATTTTTTTTCTATTTGTTTGGATAGTTTCTTCATTCACACGAGACCAGTTTTCAAGATCATATCTGTGTGGTATCCCAACTAAAATTACATTTGTATATTGCAGTGCATTAATGTTGATGTTAAGGCATTTAAGGCTGTTTTACCTTCATTTTTGGCCACATCATTTGTTTGTCTCCAGATGACAGCTATGTTATTCATTGTAAAGTTACGTTTATTGTTACATCTTTCTAATACTGTGGTTAATGGTGCACCAGGTATAACATTTCCTTCAATTGCATACTCATTGCGAGTTAAATAAATAAATTTGGTGACAAATTCCCAAAAAATGTGGCTTGCGCTGATGAATAAATGATTAGAGTTGATTTGCAATAAATCGGTACCATGTACAAAACTGCATTCTGGCAACTTCATTAACTTACTATTAATTCAATCCTATATTTTCTATAAAATGGAAATTCTAATGATTCAAATTGAATCTACGTTTTTAATGCAGTAGCCTAAATGCTGAAAAGAGATTTTCTTGCTGAATGAATTGAGATTTATCTGCTAGGAAACTTCATCAATAATATTGGGGAAATTCATACAAGCTCGTTTCTCCTCAGAAGGTAGAAGGAAGAAAGAAGAGACTTTTGGGCATTCACAGAAAACAGAGGAGATATCAAATTCCACAGAAAAAAAGCACATGCAGTTGATCAACCAGGCTTTCTACATAGGCTAATCGTAAAAATTTGGAAGAATTGATGTAAACATTCGAAAGGCTGTATAGAATGTGCAGAAAGCTGCAGATGCATTTTCTTGGTATATTATATCTCCTCTGTTTGAGGCTAATGCCTAATAATACCTTGCTACTATGGAGAAATAAACATTGCACGAATCACACTAGAGCTATTCATGAAGCTTCCTGGCAAATTAACCTCAGTTAATCATCTACCATTCCATTCTTGAATAGTGCGCAGGAAGAAAGAACATCTTAATCTCTCCGTTCTAGCTCTGATTTCTCTTATGTAGGGGCTATTAATATAAGTTACTACATATTTATTTCTCCAATAGCCGAACAGAGGTGATAGTTTGGACAAAAAATACTTTGTAAACATTTTTATTTTGGTAACCTGATAGATATGAGTCTTTCTGAAACACCCTGTATTAATGACTTACTATTCTATATTCACTAAGATCTAAAGCTGTGCTTTTTCCTGATGTGTAGGAGATAGGGAAAATATAGACATATAATATGAAAAAGTAAACAAGTGGTGAGTGAACTATAACACTGAAGATGAACCTGGAAGCAGCGCTGTGTTGAAATCAGGTGGGTGACTTTAAGTAGAGCGGGACAAGCACGTTTATGATTTCAGCAAATAAAGTGGAGCTTCTGGTGATGCAAGTAGCTCGGCGAGGGCGCCGTACTGCGTAACGGCTTGACAGCTGTATTACTTAAAGGTGGCTGCGACATACATGATCGGAGGTAGGAGACAGTTCATGTGTAGCAAAGATCAGCTATGCCACATTTGTGAAACACAGGCCGATGGGGTTAACCTCGACATATAAATACAGGCGAAAAGACAGGTTCGCTAGTCAGTCAACCAAGGCAGAGAGAGATGCAGGCATGGGTGGACAGTCACCTGCCACCCAGACTGCGCTACTCGTCGACAACAATTGTTATTATCGTTATCACAAAACTGACTCTGACACAGGATGGAAGCACTTCGAGGCAGCGCGGCCAGCAGCCGATCATCATGATCAACATGGCATCCCTGACGGGAGATGCAGACAGCAGAATAGCGGCGGTCCAGCCTGATGCAATGGGCAGTGGGCCTCGACAGCAGTGAAACTAGGCGTCAAACGCATGGCGCGGTAAGACTGCAGCCAGTTACACAGGGGCGTGGTGTGGACGAAAGAACGCGGCCACTCCTGATGTGCTCCTGTGACCGTCTGGAGGGCGATGCAGTAGTAGCGGGTGAAGGAGAACCTGGGTTCAACTCTAAGGCAGCACCCAGCGCGGTACGGCCATCGCATCGGCGACGGCGGTGCGGGGAAGCGCGAGGACCATACCTCGCCTTACTCAACACAGAGGCGTAGCGGCCGGCGGGCAGCCGCACCAGTAGCATCAGCTCGTGGCATCAGCTTGATGCCACCTCAGCACAATACAGCGCACAAGCACACTCCACTCGCATCTGGCCATTTTGTAAGCATGAATGTCAATAAAATGTATTGTTATACTGAACCACCGTTGCATTGCCACCCCATAGGCCGAGTTGAGTACTGAGCTCACAGTCCACATGGAATGAACTAGTGTAGCTCTCCTGACGTAGACGAAATCGGTGTGTAGAACATTCGTCATTTGGTGTCAAAAACATTGAATAGTGCCCGGACACATTACAGATGATAGAAGTATTATAATTACACTGACCAACAAGAATTAACTGGTGAAATTGTAAGTAACGTCTTTCAGAAAATTATTAAGTGGTTCTCTGCAAATGGACTCTCTTTGAATTTGGACAAAAGTCTGTATCTAAGGCAGAATATTCAAAAAATTTTGTTGTGTGCATTGATGAGAGATACAAATTGATGAAACACATTGACAAACTGCTGGAAATTTTGAGTTCAGCAACTTATGCTATTAGGGTTCCTGCAAATTTTGATGAGAGACATCTCAGTAAATTGGGATACTATACTTATTTCCGTTAATTTCCTTCATTTCACATCATAGTTTGGGGTAATTCATCACTAAATAATAAAGTATTAATCGCACACAAGTGAGTCATCAGAATAAATGCTAGTGCCCATGCAAGATCATCCTGCATACATTTGTTTAAGAAACTAGGGATCGTGACAGTAGTTCCACAATATATATAATCACTTAGTAAATTTGTTATTAATAGCCCAACCCAATTCTTAAGTAATAGCAGCACACATAGCTACAACGCTAGGACAAAGGATGATCATTATTCAATATTAAATCTAACTTTGGCCAAAAAAGAAGTGAATTACGCTGCCACAAATGTTTATGGTCACTTGCCAAATTGTATCAAACGTCTGACAGATAGCAAACTACGATTGAAAGAAAAATTAAGGGATTCCTTCTACTCTGTAGTTGAATTTTTAGATAAAAACTGGTAAAGTATTAAAATGCATATGACAAATAATAAGTGAAATATTTTAACTGTTTTATGTTTGACATACCATTTGTCAAAGTTAAATGTTTTTTGATTGATGTACTATTATAATGTTATGCACCTTGACGAAACGAAAGCATAGGACACAAGTGACCAGATGATGGTACCCAAAGTGTATTGAAATAAATTAATTAATTGTGATCTTGGAATTTTAATACTTCAAAGTAAGGAGATCGCTGTCATACCATGGAAAAATTGGTAATTGGCCATAAAATTAAAATTAGAAAAAAATAAAATAAAAGAATGCATATCTTCAAATATCATGTAAAGACATGTTTCATTAAACTGACATATTTGACATCATTTCGAAATGTCATATTCATTATCTATGGAACAAGCACTAATCTAATACAGTCTCAGAGATGATGTCACTTGGCGGCTTGTGGTACCCTCTATATTACCCATATACGTAGCATTCCTTCAAGTTATGATCACAGTTCCACAGCCGAAGATGAAATGTTAGGGGAAATTTTTACATAGCAACCATGATGTAGGAACCCAGATATTTGAAATGAAATACTTAAAACAAGAAGAAGCATTTGTACAGTAGGATGGTGGAGTCAATCGATTTTGTCATTTTTGGATGAATTCATATCTCAGCTTTCTGATGGGACCGCATCAGATGAAATAAGTGGGTGTATTAAAAACTGTAGAAATTATACATAAATTATTTTATTTTTATCTTTTATATTTGTACAACACAGACTAATTTCCTAATTAGTCAAATATCATGACAATATATGTAAGAATACAACTGCTAATATAATTAACTTAAATATAATGATTGTAGTTAGTAAGAAGAGATAATATAAGGTAAATGAATTGCTTCAAAATCTGATTGTATGATAACAGAATGGATGTATACAATTGACTGAGTCATTTACAATTTAGTTGAGATTGTTGTAGATGCTCCAGTAAACTGTTGTGTAAAGTGAAAAACATTGCTGGATACTTATTTTGAAGCATGAATTAATAATTTGACAGTGATTGCCTAATAAAAATGAGTTGAAAGTAATTCTCAGGCACTGTCAGATGTTGAAGCCTTCCAGGTTCCACGGTGGTACCTGCTTCGATGAACCCACATGTTATACCTGGTTTTGTATACCTTCCCACAGATTGGACAAGCCTCAGGTTCAGTGTCAGCATTTCCATGTGCACATTGAATGTGGCGTGACATGGATGTGGTCAGAGCAAACACCTTCAAACATATTGGACACTGCTTAAATCCTCCCAGATCTGAAAAGATAAAAGTAAAACCGTTTATACAAAATAGGAATTATGACAACACATTATGGGTTTGAGTCAGACTCTCTAAGGCCTTTTATAAATATTTGAGCATCACATCTACACAACATTTAAAAAAATACACAAAAAGCAACATATTTTCATCATTCAAATCTACAGAAACTCGTTTCTCATTGAGAATTGAGAATTAAGAGAGAAAATCTAACTTCTTGAAATCATGATAAATAATTATATAAATTGTACAATAATGTATTCGAACAGTGAAATCACTGTTCAGTTGCCTTATTGTTCCGTTTTGTAACAAAGATAGATTCATTCATGATTAAGACAAAGAACTATGGAAACAAGATAAATAATCCTGGGGGAACTGTTAGTAGTGATGGTTTGTCAGTAGAAATGAAGAACAATCCAGTTCAAACAATTGAGGAAATAAATCATATAATCATATAGCTAACTAAAAAAGTAAGAGGGCAAATCATATATTCAAATAGTCAATTAAAAAGTGAATTAGGACAAATCTCTGAATAAATAGTAAACTAGAAAATGAAAAACAGGAATGTAAAAAAAACTATTGATAAAGATAATTAGCAACACTAATGTGAAATTTGATCAGTTAGCTACTGACCTTATTGATCTTAGAAATACAATGGAGACAAGACAGATTCAATTAATGCTCCACTGGTTAACTTAAAACTTAGTGTAACTGATGTAGCTCCACTGGTTAACTTAAAACTTAGTGTAAATGATGTAGAAACTAAGTTATCAAAACATGAATTAAAATTAATTCTGAAGAAATAAATGAATCAGAAAGCACTATTAAAGAGGAAGGACAGGATATGAAATAAAGAAAATTAGAAATTAAGAATTAGATTGGCACTCACAAGTAGAAAATTCAGACTCAATTGAACGAAATGTAGCCTATTGTAAACCAGTTATACGAAAGCAATGATGTAGGAATATGCATAAACAATTACATTTATGTAGAAAATTTATTCAATTCTTGTGGAGCAACTTGGGCAAATAAGCCAACAAAATGTTTTCTTTGGGAATGAAAGCTACAACCAAAAATTTTCTCCAGTCTTATATAGACAACTTTACTTCTGGAATGGTCGATTTTATAAAATTAAAATTTGTTGAAAAACTCTTTGATTGGAAAGCTTTATCATGGGCTAGTCAGAACTTTGAACCTAACATGACGTATTGTGATTTTCAGAATTTTTTAAAACAAATTCTGTTAAAATAATGAACAACCCATGAATAAAAGTGAATTTTTAAATGGACCTATGTCTAGAGAGGGTACTGAGCTTATGATATTTTTTGAAAAACAACTGAGTCAACTAGAACATTTAGAAGAACCATTTCATGAACAGAGAGCCCTCATCTAGCAGCTGATCCTCTCCCATTCATTTAGGTCCGAAGCAGGTCAGTTCTTGGTGTATGTATGGAAACTACCACCTCATCAACGCTCGCACCATAATGGACAATTATGCGATTCCAAATATCGCTTTCTCAAGATATGCTCTGCACTGCCAGGGGTAGGGGACTGTGTAGCAACCCATCTACTACTCGTCAATCAACTGAAACCTAGAACTAAAGAAATATCTTTATATCAAGATCTTTGGGAGCTCAGCCTCACTGAGCTCCGCCCACCATGTTTAGTTTAGTTCCTGTTTGTGTGAAGCAATAAAGTGTTCTCCCAAGTACTCGTGGTAATTATTAGGACTACAAACCCTCTTAATTCCATTTACTGATAGTGAGGTAGGGAGTAATTGGGGGAGGAATAAGCAGACAGTTTGTACAAGTGAAAATTGGTGGCGTACTACTTACTTGATGAAGGATGTAGAAATAGCAGGATTGATTATGAGAAGGTATTGGGAAAGACTTTGGAAAATAATCATAATGAAACTGGGGAGGAGGAAATAAAAGTAAATGTAGTAAAATTTTGTGACGGTCATCATTCTGGTTGGGGATAGAAGTTAACATCAAGTCTAACAACCAGAAAAGTAGTATCATAACCTACCCTAGTAGCAGTAACACAGGAAGAGGAATGCAATCTAATATGAACTTAAGCAGAATGGAAGCTAAAGACAATAGTGTAAATAAAAAATTGAAATTGTGGATGATCTACTATATGAAAAACCTGTAGGCACGGAAACTAAGATAGAAAATCTTTCACAGTTTTGACATTGTAGAGTTACCTGTAGTAGGTATAAAAATAAGGAGAGCTATTGGTAGATATAGTAAGGTGGTTAAAATTCAGATACCTTTAACATTTACCATTGAGAGCGCAAAATTCACACAAGGGTGCCTCACACTTCGAGACTTGAGTAAGTCATTACAGTTTGGGATGGAATGACTTATCAAAGCAAGGTGAGTTTTTATTGGCTTAATAAAAAATGATGCTTATTGAACCTCATACTGAAAAGAAATTAGATACCAAACTGTTAGTACGAAATTGTGTTAATTCTCAAAGTCTGATCAGAAAGATAGGTTCTAGGAATGGAAATGAATATTGTGAGTAGAAACGACATGAAGAGAGTAATGTGGTAGAAGCATATGCAAATCAGTAGAAAGCAGATTTAGGGGTGATAATCTGGGACCTGGAATAACACCAATTAAGAGAATTATTGTGAAAATGTTGTGATATTTTTATGACAAAACTGGTAGAGTAAAACTCTATGAGTGTAAATTAAAGTTGAAAGATCATGAACCTTTCTTTTAAAAAAATCTTTTGGAGTGATATTTGCAAAGAGGACGGTTGTGGTACAGGAACTTCAAAACTGGAAGATTGGGGATTGATTCAAAGAGGAGAAAGAGCCAATACAATAATCCACTTGTTGCTATTTTTAAAAATATGGATGTAAGACAAGTTCTGGATTCCAGACATTTAAATAAATGCACTGAGAGGGAAACTGATCACCCAGAGAATAGAGATGAGCTTTTGCATAAATTTGAAAATTTGCAGTATATGTCAAGTCTTGATTGAACCCTGCGGTTTCATGCCACTTTTCACACTGTCAGTAGTCACAAGCGGACTGGTAGTCTGCATGGCATCAACTCTAGAATGGTCAGGCGAAAAAAGTTTCATGAATGGGCTGGGTCTGAGAGACCCAATATATAAAACACTTTTAACAAGTGACGAAATGCATATTTTCATAAAATGACTATTTTTTATTTTATTCAGATAGTACTAAATGATACAGTGACATAATTTTACCTGTCTGAATTGTACAATAATTATAATACAATAAAACTGAAAAACATACAACAAACATGTTAGTAAACAGAGTATACAAGAAAATTTCATTGAAATATGAATATAAATGAGAATAAGTATAAGAACTAAGAAGCAAAAATGTTGAATTATCAATACATAAATGGAAATTGTGAACATATGAATAGTTTGTGAGGCATAGGAATCTAAAATTGTCACTTTTCAAAACATTCACCGCAAACTATTTCTGCATGCGCCAAAATAACCACACCGTGCAAACTTTGCAAAAGTATTTTGTTTTGCTGTCTTTGCATTCATAGCATCTTCCCCTTCTCCCCATGCCTTGTTCTTGGGTGCCGGAGAGGTTAGAAGCAAGCCTGCGAATTTGGCGCGGAAGGTTTGCCTGGGTTGCGCGCATTTTCAAATATGGTGTTACGAGAGACTTCCCTAGCGTTCCCAGGCTATTTTATACTATAAAATAATAGCTTGGTGTTAGGAGATCACAAATAGTCCGCAAAATAACTGGTAACTCAACGATACAACAAAATATAAGCGGGATTGCACTAGCAGAAATTAGTCACGCAGACGGTCGGGCTTGGTCTGACAGACCCGCGCGCTTTTTGAAAGACTACTAAACAATGAAAAACCTCATTCATGCTGTCAATGCTTTCTCTCGGGTATTTCAGGAAGCTAGCGGACCGCTCGAGTCAAGTCAGCAATTATAAGAATATAAAATCAGTGCAACAAAAACTAGTTGGTCTCACAGATCCAGCCCGACCGTTCTAGGGTTAAATAATTTTAGCAGCAAGATACGACACAGAGAGGGAGAATATGCAATTTACTGTGTTTGACTTGTAGCTTTTTACGCCAATACCTATCACGAAGATGTAAATTCTGTCAAATTTTATTGAAAAACTAAGTTTCATAATATGCTATACCTGTTGCATTTCGTGAAAAAAATTGCATAATTGTATCGTAAACAGGATGAATTGCACACACTAGTTACTATGGATTCATATTTATACAGTACAGTTACACTCTTCCCTTTTTAATGTTCAATACAAATGGCACTTTCATGCTCCAAACAGAGATGATAATTTGCTTCATTTGCAACAACTGTCATAGTATGAATAAAGTCCTCTATGTATATTAGGAGGCAGTAACCACGTTTCTGGTGCTTTCTTTTTCTAGGTGAAAAACTACAAAAAAGTGTCTTGCATATAGCGGAATTCTTCTGAAGACTTTTTCATATAGATCCATCTCACATAAAAATGAGAGAAAAAACGTAAATAAAATAAATATATGAGATGAACCTAAAGAGACTATGTAGCTAATAGAAAACAAGTCAGCAATAACAAGAGACACCTTGAGAATAAACTACAATATGGGAATAATGGCTTACCAACTACGCTAATTATATGTAACGCCGATAATCACGTCGGACTGTCAGACTGCAACTGTTGAGCATTCCACCACTGCTGCTCTGATCCATGTGAAACAACAAAGTAACATAGAACTCCTCATTATGGATAGGTACTGAATTTATATCCTTTTTATGTGCACTGAGATGAACAGGAAAGAAAAAAGTACATTTGTGTGGATTGTCACTCCATGCATGACTACTCCAGGGTTAGCATCAAGTTTTCATCAGGTACATTTAGAACAAAATTCCAGAAATTTAACTGCATTCTTGTATGGACGAGTGGTACTATCGTTATTGTATCATTCTTATTGGATTGAACATGTATATGGCAGAATTCATTGGATTCAGTCCTGGGGAAATATTTGTGGAAAAAAATTACCCATTCATGTATATGACTTTTGGTAACATGGAAGAGTTGGGAAGAGCATATCAAATTAATTGATGAAGTATATAGTAGACTTAGAAAAGGAGGATGACATTGAAAATAGAAAAATGAAACTTTGTTGCGAAGGATCTAAAATTTTTGAAGCCCAGCATCACCAAGGATGGAATTTTTCCGCATAATGATATGATAAACTAGAGGCCACTGAAAAATCCCATGTCTGAAAACTAAATAACATTTGACACCCTTCTTAGGTTTATGTGGGTATTACCATAAGTTCATGAGCAATCAGGCACTTAATGTATCAGGTATAAATAACGTATTAAGTAAAAATGGCATATGGATAACGCATGAGAAGTGCAAAGAAGTAATGGAGCAGATTAAGAACAAAGCATGCATTAGTCAGATTTTATGCACACCAGTCATATCCTTACCATTTTACATAATGTCAGACAGAAACAATAGGGGATTGGGGGAACGCCTGTAAGCATAGGCTTCTGTGGCCATTGTCACTACCAATAAAAATTTTCTGGGTTTAAGACAACATTGTCAGACTTTAAGAAACTGACTGACTGAATGCTGCAAGTGGCCTTCTGGGTATTTGTCTCACTGCTGAGTGAGTGAAGGTTTGGTTCTTATGAAATAGTATAAATAGTGGATGAGGAAGAGAGGGGGATGTTGTGCAATCTTTATTGGTATTATCAATATTTCACATAATTGGTGGAAATGGGCATCCTCGATTGCTGTTTACAAATAGTATTTTTCTTTCCGTTGGTTTGCTGCATTATTTAATTTCATTGGACTTTGTCAACTGGCATTTGCAGTGTTCCTAGCCATTGACTAAAACAGACCAATTGGGGGAGTTTGCGGCAGTTGTGGCATGCCATTGTTTACTAGTCGGCTGGTGCTGGTGGAGGCAAGCTGGAGCGCCATGTAGTAAAAATATGGCCACAATTGTCTTTCGCGTACCTTCCTGAGTTGCTTTGCACTCTTTGTCATCTCATGACCCTCTGCCCTATTCATGTTGGCAGGTCGCTTGGTTATTTCGAAGGTTTCTCTGATCTTATTTCTGATTGTAAAAGGTTGTTTTGTTTTCAAGCGGGCTTCACGAAAAAATTGTTTTGTTTGCAAAATCGTCTTTGTGTTCTGCCATTGTTGAGTTGTTGTGCTGTCCAATTGGGATATGTCGTTTATGTTAACAAATTCTTGTGCTCTTTGGTCATCTGCTCTCATCTATGTATACCAGACAACACTCACAACCGATTTATTAGACCCAAGCATTGTTCAGTTTGTCTACTGCATATTTTTGGATCAAAGATATTTTTTTATCTTGCTGTTACCTTTGCTTACACGTTCATTAACGTCTTGTACATATGGTGATAGGCAGTTTTATTCTTCTCCCTGCTCTTCCCTGTTGCCATAATCCTTTGATTTGTTAAATCTCTCACATTCCATAGCCATTGGCCACAAAGATGGATCTGAAAGTTGCTAATTATGAACTAAGGTGTCAGCAATGCTGATCTTATGGGCCCTCATAGTTACATGTGAAGGACAGATTTTCCTGTATGGTATGGTAGTGACAGGAGGCATGGAGGTACATGCCCATGCTAGTGGCTTTTCTGTACACCCCGAGGCCAAGTTTCTGTTAAGCTTTGGTAGACTTCCATGATGTGGAAGAGCACATCTGTTTTAGGAAATATTATAAATGGGGAAATTGTACCCCAATCTATTGCATTTGCTAGCAGGACATTACAGGAACGTGACAAATCTTACTGTAACTAAAAAATAATTACTGCCTATACAGTGACCTTTTATAAATTAAAAAATTACTTACTGGAGCACAAGGTTATTGAATATTCTGACCACAAGGCATAGATCTACGTAACTGTAACATTAAAGGATTGCTTGTCGAGCTATGTTCTTGCAGCAATTTCATTATACCATCGGATATATCTAGGGGGAAGAAAATTTGACACCTGACACACTGTCATGGCTCCCTGTGAGAAATGATTGTAAAGAGGACAGTGGGGAAAGAAAAGAGATTTAAAGATTACTACACTTTCCACAGTTGTGAAGCTTGAAAACCAAATTAGGAACGTTGTTGTTAGTATATCTTCTGGGTTGTAAGGCCGTGTCCTTAGAATCTTGCTGCTTCCTTATGTTTCATCCGGTGCTGCATCAGACTTCTTCAGAGGTTGTCCGTCTTTTGAGTCTTGCCGACTGACAGGTCAGATGTCTGAGGGCTTCTTAAATACCATCTTAATGGGGCATGGCTAAGATCCATGTGATAAGCAGAGATGATCCTTGTCAAAGATAAAGCTATACTATCGAATCATATCAAAGTTAAAAACAATCTATCGATTCTGCAGACATTACTTGTGAAACATAGTAATACCTACTTTAATATTATGAGACAAGAATTTACTTAGTTTCATCAGAAATACTAATTAGCATACTATCTGAACTCTAACAATATACTTCTGGTACAAACTAATTATTGTTTGCTAATTAAACAAACTCCTGCAACACTAAACATCTTCAGGAGCCAATATTAGTCCTTCAAGATACTGTCAGTTTCAATATAGTATCTTTATTCACTATGATTCCAGTTAACAACATTATGATTTATATAGTGGATATTTTCCCAAGGGACCTGGCAGCTCTTTTTAGTCACTGTCTTACTTCTAGCCAGTTCCAATGGGACGATGAATTTTATGAGCAACGACGTTCCAGTGGGTAACACACTAGGTCCTGCAATTGCAATTTTTTATATGGAGAAACTTGAACAATTTTCTCTCGAAAAAGCAAATAAAAAACCTTCTAGATGGTATCGGTTTGTCGATGATACATTTCTGGTTTGGATCCATGGTAAAAGAGCTTTAGAAGAATTCTTTGGTTATCAGAATACTATAAATCCTAAAATCCAATTTACCATGGAAACAGAAAATGACAACAGGTTACCCTTTATCCTTCTTGGATGTTTTAGTTATAAGACGAACCGACAGAAGGTTGGAACACAAGGCTTTTAGGAAATTGACGCATACTGACAGATATCTGCATAAGAAATCCAATCATCACCTACAACAAAAGAGAGATGTGATTAAAAGTCTTCTAGATAGAGCCAAACGAATTTGCACGCCAAAACATTTGGACAATGAGCTACAACAGCTGAAGCAGGACTTTAAGATGAATAGTTATTCAGAGAAATCAGTAAATAGAATTGAATGACCAAATAACAGAAGGCGAAGGACAAGGAAACAACACAACGATGGAGTAATATGGTTCCTCTCCCCATTGTTAATGAGGTAATGGATCGGATTGGGAAAATTCTACGAAAACGTAACATTAGACCAGTTTTCAAACCAACAAAGAAGATATCCCAAGCTCTCCGATCTGTAAAAGATAAACGTTCTACTTTATCAGCAAGTGGGGTTCATAAAATACCATGCTCCTGTGGTAAAGTCTACCTTGGAGCAACTAAAAGAAGTGTAAAAACACTTCTAAAGGAGAACAAAAGTCTGTGCTGAGTTGGAATCCTGAAAAATCAGCTGTGGTGGAACACTGCTTACAATCGGGAAATCATATAGTAAACTTCTCTGAGACGGAAATGTTATCTTCTGTAATGAATTATTATCCATGGTAGTATAGAGAAGCGATTGAAATGTATAAACATAATGATAATTTCAGTCGAATAGAAGAGACTATGAAAGTGAACGATATATGGACTGTGGCTCTGCAGAATCGATATATTGTTTTTATCTTTGTCATACATACAATCCTAGGAATAAAAATGATCCACACAAGGACTTAAAAGCACTTACTTTAGTTCAAAAAGGGGTCCACTTATCAGGAACACACATTTACAATAATTTACCATCAAGTATAAAAAATTTAGCTACAAATAAAGATCAGTTTAAGAGGAACCTTAAAGACTTTCTAGTGGCCAACTCCTTCTACTCCATTAGTGAATTTCTAAATTGTACCAAATAATGCATGTGCTCATAATATATATTGGTATTATTATCAGATATTAAAAAAACTTAAAAATGTATGTATCTGTATTTATGTTATTAGTATTATCTATTATTCAACTTGTAAATTTTGTTTCTTGACACATCCACATCCATGAGGATCTCCACAACATGGATCTACCAAACGAAAAATTAATCTAATCTAATGTAATGTAATAATATAGCTTTATCTTTGACAAGGATCATCTCTGCTTATCATATGGATCTTAGCCATACCCTATTTATATGGTATTTAAGAAGCTCTCAGACCTGCAACCCATCAGTCGGCAAAACTCAACAGATGGACAACCTCTGAAAAAGTCCAATTCAGGATCGGGCGAAACATAAGGAAGCAACAAGATTCTAAGAACATGGTCTTACAACCCAGAGGATATAATAACAAACATGTGAACCAGTCGTGAAAGCCTTCACTCTATCATCAAATTAGGAACATTTCAATGATATCAGAAGGTAGCAAAAACATGACCAATACTGAAAATTAGTCGAAACTGTGTAACGAAGCATGTTGGGATTGATTACCATCTGCTTTATTTATGGAACGTCCCAATACCACTGTTGCATAATAATAGATATAAATGTAATTAGTATATTATCATTTTCTTTTCCAAAACTTTGGTTATCGTTTTCCTAACATGAGTAGCTGAAGTTGTTTTCTATTATTTGGTGTTGTTAATTAGTTTGTACCAAAGGTATATTGCTAGAGTTCAGATAGTATGCTAAATAGTATTTCTCATAAAACTAAGTAAATTCTTTTCTCATAATATTAAAGTAGGTTTTACTATGTTTCACAAGTAATATTGAGAAAGTTTTGCCCTCATTAGTTTCTCTATAATTGCCGTTAATTACGATAGTATTTTTGAAAACTTATTTCATTAAATATGTATCTGAAACACTACTAATTTAACTGAGATTTATACAGTAATTTACTCTATTATTTACGCTATCTTTTACTATTGTCAGTTGTATGTAATTGTTTCCTTTCCCATCATAATTAATTTAATGTACATAATTAACAACAAGCACTTTCCAGTACCACTATTTGGAAGACATAAATAGGATGCATTTGCGCCATATAATTGAGTATTGTTTCGTCCTTGATCTAAGGTACAATCCATGCCAGTTATGAGTATTGTTTCATCCTCGATCTGATGCACAATCCACATTACTTTGAACTTTAATTTTGAACAGTTACAGTGATTAATCCATGTTTGTGCCACACTGTACACCTCAGATGTGTGTATTCCGACAACAACTGTGTAAATTCGTTGGTTGTAAATTCAGAGGTTGTCCATCTGTTGAGTCTTGCCGACTGATGTTCTGAGAGTTTCTTAAATACCATATAAACAGGGTGTGGCTAAGATCCATGTGATAAGCAGAGATGATCCTTGTGAAAGATAAAGCTATACTATCGAATCATGTCAAAGATAAAACAATCTATCGATTCTGCAAAGCCACAGTCCATATGTCGTTCAGTTTCATAGCCTCTTCTATTCGATTGAAATTATCATTATGTTTATGATGTGTAGAATGTACTTACTGGGTCCTAGTAATTGTAATTAATGAGACTTGTACACTGGCCATAAATGGGGAAAATTGGACACTAATAAGGAATTAAAATATGTGTGAGGAATTCATTATTAATGACTGCATGAATGAATATGAACTTATGGATAATGAGGTGTACATAGTAGTAAGTGTGAAAATGAAAATATTTCATGCAGCAGAGTGAACAATAGAACAATCATTAGTGAAATGCAAGAAAGAAGAATGTTACTGTATTTTGAAACAATTTGCAAAACATTATCCTAGAAATTTCGAATCTGTAACTGCTAGTATCTACAAAATTTACGTCGAGTGGCAGCCAATGATATAAAAACTGTAGAAGAAAATGTCAATCTGAAATTTACTGAAATTAATGAGTCCCATGTAAATAGTCATAACAGAATTACCTGATGTGGAAATAGATTGGAAACTGTTGCTAGTACTTGTGATAACAGCTTTCAGTCAGTCAGGATATTTTGTACAGAAAATAAAGAGAAACTTGAAAATCAAACTACTCAAGTAATATCTGAATTAGAAACTAGGTTAGGCTTGGTAGAGGACAAAGTGAAGGAAATTCAGTATCTGTGGTAAACATTTTAGAGGATATGGATTCTAAACTTGTAGAAATTGAACAGGAAATGAAAAAGGTAGAAGATGTGAAGTTTAGTGCATGTGCTGGGGTTAGCAATGTTTCTATTGACAACTGTAAAGAATCTGATGAATTTGAACCTAATAATAACAGGCAAGTTTTAAGACATCATGAAGAACCTATGTGCCAGGCATTATAGTCAAATATTGAGGATACAGGTAAAGTGGTAAATAGTTTGTTTGAAGCAAGTGATAATAATGAGAGTTCAGGAACAAGTAGTACTGAGAGTAGTGACGAATCTAGTGATGAGGAAGATGAGGTATATCAACTTATTTTTGATGATTATGGTAAAGTAGTTAGTAAGACAAAAGTAGAAAGAATAAATGAGCAGGAAGAGAATGCAGAGTTGGAGCTGGAAAATAGTAGGGAAGTGGAAGCAGACCATAATGTATGTCACTTAACAGTAGCTTCAAACGATTTGTCTGAAATGTATGATTGCTTATACAGTGAGAGAATTAATGAAGATCTGTTGTATGAAGAAGAAGTAACACTAAGTACTGATCAGGTGTGGCATCCAATAGTTTCAACTAGAGTGCAAGGTGCACCTGTAAAATGCTTGCTACACCGTAATAGTGGTCTTAATGGTATTTCTCAGACTTTGTTTGAATCAATTAAGGCTACAGATAGAATAATAATTATGTATGTTTCTGAAATAAAGATTATTGGTGCTAGTGGTAAGTTATCCAAGAGTATGAAACAAGAAGTCCTTGTATCAGTGAAGTTAGCAGGATGGAAGGTAGTGTGTAATTTATTGGTAATATTTCCTTTGACAGGGTACTGAAATGAATATGGATTGAGTAATGAGGTATAATGAGTAATAAGGTAATGGAATATTACGATGATATATTTAAAAGGTGAGATAAGGTGAAGAATGTTAATGTCTGTGATAACATGAAGAATATTAATTGATGAGATATGGTGCATATTTAATTATGAGGCATAATGAAGTAATGATAAGAGTAGGCAGATGAAGCAACGATAATGAGTAGTTAGGGCCAAGATTTGTGAAGTTGAAAGTGAGTGATTTTACGCAGATGTACACTTATTTCATCTTGGGCAATACAGTGTCATGTTTTTGCAAATTTTTGGTGAGCACTTAGTTTCAGAATATACCATCTTTTTTTATTTGACATTATGATCATTTATTTTTTTCACGGTATGTAAGAAATGGGAGGTCATTTTTTTGGTTCATATGCCGCCTGTAGAAGTGAATTCGATTATCTTGGTACTGTGATGTGAGAGGATAAAAATTTAGATTTTCGATAAAATCTAGTGTCGTCGAAATGTCTTTTAACAGAATGGCTTGATACATGTCTTCTGCAGTGCTCTTCATCAGGTGTGAAACTTTATCGGCCTCTATCATATCTGGGTTAACTACGTGACACATGGCCAAAACACTCTGAATATACGACAGTGTTGATTCACCATGTCACTGGGCACTGCTCGTCAATTGCTTTTCTGATAAACGGACTCGCCTCTGGTGGTCTCCAAACGTCTTCTTAATTTCTGCCTGGAATTTTTCGCGGCTATCGAGCATGCCCTCATTATTTTCAAATTACTGCTGGACCGTCCTGTCCAGGTAGAAATATATGTTTGGCAAGCACATAATGTGATCCCACATGTTATACTTGGTGACTCGGTCGAATCTTTTCAGCCATTTATCTGGGTCCTGTCCAGCATCTCCCGAGAACACCAATAGGTGTTTGATGTGCAGCAGGTTTAGCACTGTTTTGGCATCCATGGGTCTTTTGATGACATGGACCTTCGGATGGAGGTAGTCAGTATATCCTTTGTATTCTGGTTCTTGTCTGTGTAAGCGACGGATCTTACGCTGCCAAATCGGAGCCACGATGATGTCAATGTATTGCAGGATACCTGGTGCCTCCATCAGAAAGTGTTACATTAAAAACTTAAGGTGGTCCGGAATTCGAAGGCTGGTAGTTAATAGAGCACGCCACTGTACACTTAGAACACGTCTCTTGATAATAGAAGTGTACACTGAGTACAGACTGCTTCCTGCTTGGAGTGCTCCACTATTATACATAGAAAAAATTTTCTGGAACTTACAAGTACATCAACATAAGAAACATGTAGAACATTCTAGAAATAGTGAATACAAAGAAATAAATTTTTTCTGTCTGTGGCGGGATTTGAACTGGGGACTGCAAGCACTGTGATCTGCAATGCTAACCACTGCACCACACACTCCATTAGAAGACTCGCAGCAATGTTCTTAAAATCCTTTTAAATTTTTTTCGGTATTGTTATCCATTAACAAAATCCACAAATTCAAACTGATGATACTTTAGGACTAAATCACAAAACCTAATTTTATACTGTGTGTCACAAATATCTAAATGACTAACCACAACAAACTGTTCAAATATTTACAATACATCATGTAGTCATGTATCTTGAAACTGCGTTATTCTGTTACCAAAAATCTTGTTTCGTTACAAAGATACAGCCGAAAAACCGTGATATATCACTAGAAAAAAGTACGTATTGTGTTGGAAGATTTTTTTCAGGGTGCTCTGAAACTTAAAATCAGCTTAGAATTCAATAACTAGGCGAAACATTTAGGTTCTGTGTGTCTTAAAGACATGTCTTCGCTCGATTAAGTGTAGATTTTATTTTTGTTATCCATCATAGTTAATGTGTAGCATCTAGTTTAGTCAAGTTTAGCAACATATTTTAAAGAATTTGAAGAGGTAAAAACATGAGTGGGTTCAAAATATTCTTGGTTAAACATAAAATAGGTTGAGGAGAGGGGACATTGAAGCAAAGAAGTGATGTTCGAAATGTTTGTAAATCTAAGGGACTTAAACTTCTGGGATTATCAGTCCCTAAACTTACAAAATATTTAAACTAACTGAAATTACTTGCACTACGGACAACACAAACACCCATGCCCAGGGGTGGATCTCTTGATAAAATTGGCAGAGTTCCATATACGATGTATACATTTGTCAACCAATGGTCTCAGCAAGGAAGCAAAATGTTTGGCTAAATCATATGTGGGGGCATCAATATTACTTACTATAGGCCATAAAGACAGACCTTCTTTGTGCAATTAAGGCAGACCATACAGTCTTGGTAGTACACTGCCATGAGGTCTGAACTTCGACCATAGATACTAGTAGATTGGGTAAACAGAAGAGCGGCTATAGATATGCCGTGGTAGCAACGTAACACTATGTGACTGTTGGCAAACATTAGCTGTATATAAAAACCAACTTGCAGGTTTCAAGAAATGGTACAATTTTAAACTTAAATACTTACACAAGAAACTTAATGTTACTCCACTTGACTCAAAATGCTTTGCAAATTCATAAGCAAAGTATATAAACAATCACATGCTGGTGGCAAACAGGGGTTTAGATGTAGAGATGTTGGTGCAATGAAAGCAATGCCATGCCCATTCTACCAATATCTATAGTCGAAGGGTCTGAAGCGCTTGATGGACTCTGGAGCTAAAGAGGAAAAATTGAAAAGTATATATTTCTTCCATTGTACACATGCTGTAGGATCGTGTTAAATCATCCTGTATCGATAAGCAGACCATACATCTTCTCCAAATAAAACCTAAGAGGTAACAAAACAGTCGAATTACCTTTATCAGATTTCAGCACCTCTTTATATCTCTTACTGATACTACTGGATTGCCAAGGCTAGTAAATAATACCCTTGAATTTCTAAACTAGCATTTACAAATAACTGCAGTTAAGATATAGAAATATAAGCCAATTCACATTGTCCGTCACGTCACGTCACATCACCGTCTATCAGAACATTCCACAATGTATTTCTAATGGCGGCATTCACACTGTCCGTTACCAGACCGTCACGTCACGTGAACGTCACGTCACACTTTCTCGAGAAGTATGTTTTGACGGAACGGTCGTGTGCAAACATGGGAAGTTGACGTATTTTCGTCACGCGATTTTCACATTGTAGTTGACGATTACACGGTTTAGATGCAAATGTGTCTTATTAATCTTTATTTTATTATTACACTTTGTTTTAGCAGGAAATTCCAACTATTTCACAACAAGTTAAATATTTTTCTCAATTGAGTGCCCTCCTAAAAGCAAGGTCGCATACTGAAACCGAAAAATGGTTTATGTTTCGCAGTATTGTAACAGAAAAGACTGTAGCAAAATCATAGTAAAATGTAGACTTTCACGGACGGAAATGTCATGTCCATTAGAATTATCCAGGCTGTTATGCCGTGGTCGGATGAATTTGTTTTCAAAACCCAAAGTTTCTGCCCCGTCTGTGGAGGACATCTTCACGGGGGCCTGTAGGTTAGCAGGTCCAACACATACACTGGCTCGCTACTGACTGCCGCCAAGTTCGGTGTCCGCGTATTCAGGTGCCGGTACATGACGTCACGTGTATTGAAGACGTCAGTGCAATTGGCCGTCGTTCGTTGCCGCAGATCACCGTTGCCATCACACCGCAGAGGAAGGGTGGCACATCTATTGTTCAGCACCGGCATCCATGTACCGTTTAGTTTCATGCCCTCTTCCTTACGATTGAAGTTATTCGGATGTCTGGCGATTTCAGTTGGCTCCCTGTAAAGCCTTTCATAGTGTCCGCTTGTGGCCGCTAGTACTTGCGTATCGTCGAAGCGAATGTGGTGGTTACCTTAACCTGGCTGGAGAGCATGCTCCGCAACCGCTGATCGTTCCGGTTCTCCTCATCTACGATAGCCCTTGTGCTCTTCCTCTCGCGTTGGAGGTTCGAATCCTCTCTCAGGCATGGATGTTTGTGTTGTCTTTAGTATAAGGTAGTGCATGAGTAGTTAAGTCCCATAAGCTTTAAAAATATTTGAACTTTTTTTTGTTTTTTTTTTGTTTTTGTTTTTTTTTTGTTTTTTGTGCTCTTCAAAACGTATTTCGAAAGCTTTTTTTTCGCGGTACGCACATAAACATCTCCGCAACTATACGGGATCCTGTATACTCTAGATTTTTCGAATAGTTTGCTAGCGTCCTTGGCAGGCTTGAGGTATTCCTGTATCTAACGGGTTGGTTTGTAAATTACGGAAATATTCCGTTTCACCATATTCCCCCAATTCCTTCCGTTACATTTGTAACGAACGGCAGAAACACCTTAGATTTTGCAGTGGCCTGTTCATTATTATGGTTACTGCATGGCTGTTTAAACGCACTCTTTATTTTTGTTGGCGAGTATTCGTTCTTCATTAGCGCATTGTGGAGCGTCGAGCAACTCAGGTTCACAAATGTTTCTAGCTCTATCCGCAAAAGTTTTGATAATACCCCACTTCTGTTGTGGGGGGTGATTCGAATCCTGGTGCAAATAACGATCCGTGTGTGTGGGCTTACGGTATACTATGTGGCCCAAACCACCATTTTCTTTTCTGAATACAAGCGCATCGAGGAAACGTAATTTGCCGTCTGCCTCTTTCTCCATTGTGAACGTAGCTGGCCGCGGTGGCCGAGTGGTCTGCGGCGCGCCAGTCACAGTCTGCACGGCCGCTACGGTCGGGGGTTCGAATCCCACCCTCGGGCATGGATGTTTGTGTCGTCATTAGTATAAGGCAGTTCATAAGTAGTTTGTAAGATTAAGGAATGACGACCCCGCAGTTAAGTCCCTTAAAGCTTTACAAACATTTGAACATTTTTTAACTTAATTTTCGTTTTTGTCCTATTCAAATGTTCGTGAAACCGGGTAGTTCCTCCCTGCCGTGTCTCCACAGCACAAAAGTGTCATCCAAGTATCGAAACCATACATTTGGCTTTTTTCTGGCAGTACTTAAAGCCTGTTCTTCAAATTTCTCCATAAAAAAAGTTTGCAATTACAGGACTTAAGGGAAATAATATTTCCGGCCATGAAAGTCTACATTTTACTATCAGACGCCTCTATGGGAAGGAGATGTCAAGAGATGTGTGACGCCTGGAAGGACTTCTGAAGAAGAGAGTGCAGCCTTTGTGTTCCCTCACATTCCTGTCTCTTTACAGAGCCGTCGGCGTTATACCCAAGATAAAGCGATTATTCTGTTCGGGAAAGGCCCAACGCATTTTCAAACGGTCAGAGGAGGTCCTACTACGAGAGCGCATTCAGCAGACCCGTCGGGACTTGGCAAGCGCAAGCTGTTGAGTTAATTTCTCTCCACATAACTGCCAGTAATAAATGGTGCAGCAGTGACTGGGATAAAATTAACAGACTTTTGCATGATACCATTGGGAAGCGCATGTTGACAACGTGTAATAGACAGAAGAAGAAGTTTGATAATTTGATTTCTAATCAAACTATCCAGCGTTTAGACGCTTCCCAGACCGTTATCAATCTATCCGAACGTGCATTATCGGACGATGAGAGATCAGTGCCTGCCAAGGGCGGAAATTTTGCCGTTAGTCTGCGTTTTGTGCCCACGGAGGAAATTATAGCCAGTGTAGGAGCAAGAATTCGCAGTGTCGATTCTATAACAGCTGAAGAAATCCGTATAGAAACAGTAAGAATATTGGCTAGTGCAAAACGTCTGAAAAGTAATATACTGTGGTTGAAAGGAGAGCTTTAAAACTCTTGAATGGGGACGATAATATTTTGATCCTCCCACCTGACAAGGGAAACGCGATAGTGCTTATCGATGTGGCCGACTAACAGAGTAAAATTACTGATCTATTGGATCCGCAAGCATATAGGAAACTGAATAAAAACCCCACTAACAAGATTCTTAGAACTGCGTCACGACTAAGAAAAAAGTCCTCTATCAGAAGAGAGTGTACAGAAGAGTCTCCGCAGTTCGATTGCGTTACCACTGAGACTTTATGGCTTGCCCAAAATTCACAAAGAAAATGTGCCGTTAAGAGCGATACTAAACGCCATTGGTTCGCCCACCTACTCAGTAGCCAAGTTTTTGACTACGCTGTTAAGACCGCATGTGTGCCGTTTGGACTCTAATATAAAGAATTCGGCACATTTTATCAATAGACTGAATAGCATAGTCGTCCAGCCAGAGGACATATTGGTAAGATTCGATGTGGTATCGCTGTTTACCGTGGTTCCGCTTAGTGATGTGTTGTAACATCCGGAACGAAATTTTCCTGCCGACAATCCCGAACTATTTAAGTGCTGTTTGACAACCAAGTTCTTCAAATGGAATGAGCAGTTTTATGAACAAATGGATGGCGTGGCTATGGGAAGCCCCCAAATTCCTGTAATTGAAAACTTTTTATTGAGAAATTCGAAGAACAGATTTTAAGTAGTACAAAAAATGAAAAACGAACCAAATGTATGGTTTCGATACGTGGATGACACTTTTGTGCTGTAGAGACACGGCAGAGAGGAACTAACCCGGTTTAACGAACATCTGAATAGCATAAACACGAAAATTCAGTTCACAATGGAGGAAGAGGCAGACGGCAAATTACGTTTCCTCGATGTGCTTGTATTCAGAAAAGAAAATGGTAGTTTGGGCCACACTATATACCATAAGCCCCCACACACAGATCTTTATTTGCACCGGGATTTGAACCGCCACCCACAACAGCAGCGGGTGTTATCAAGACTTTAGCGGATAGAGCTATAAACATTTGTGAACCTGAGTTGCTCAACGCTGAGATGGAACATCTCCATAATGTGCTAATGAAAAACGGATACTCGCCATCAAAAATAAAGTGTGCGTTGAAACCACCAATGCAGTAACCATAATACTGAACAGGCCACTGCAAAATCTTAGGCGTTAAAAATATAACGGAAAGAATTGGGAGAATTTTGACGAAGCGTAATATTTCTGTACTTTATAAACCAACCCGTAAGATACAGGAACACCTCAAGCCTGCCAAGGACGCTCGGAAACCGTTCGAAAAAGCTGGAGTATACAGGGTCCCGTGCAGTTGTGGAGATTTTTATGTGCGTACCACCAAAGGAACTGTCGCTAAACGTTTGGATGAGCACAGGGACAGTTTTAGAAGAGGAGAAACGAAACGATCGACTGTTGCGAAGTATGCTTTCCAGCCAGCTAACCACCACATTCGCTTCGACGAGACATAAGTACTAGCGGCCACAAGCGAATACTATGAAAGGCTCTACAGGGAGGCAATTGAAATTGCTGAACATCCGAATAATTTCAGTCGTAAGGAAGAGAGCATGACACTAAATGGTATATGAATGCCGGTGCTGAAGAAGAGATGTACCACCCTTCCACTACTGTGTGATCGCATCGGCGATCGACGGCAGCGGACGACGGCCAACTGCCCTGACGTCTTCAACATATGTGACTTCATGCGTCGGCGCGGGAATTTGCTGACACCGAACTTAGCGGCAGTCAGTAGCGAACCTGTGTATGTGTTGGACCTGCAAACCTACAGGCCCCCGTCAAGATGTTCTCCGCAGTCAGGGACGAAACTTTGGGTTTTGAAGACAAATTCAACCGACCACGGCATAACAACCTGGATAATTTTATAACATGAAGCAAACTGTTTATTTGAATAAGACTGTAATTTGATGACGCAATTTTCATCAAATTACATTTTAAGTGAAAAACTCAGTGTCAGTGAAGAACAAAAATGCAGCTATTTACGACAGAATTAACAATGTCAGTGAGCAAATCGTAATGGTTAAAGTAAACGGGCTCTATGTATGCTATTTTAAATATTGTTTGATGTGTATGTATGTTTATTTTTTCGCTTGAAAATATATGTCGATGTTTTAAATGTTGCTACAGTTCCCAGCACTTTACCACACTAAGTTGGCCAAAAACAACCATTGTAAAGTTTTCCCTGGACGTCAATAAAATTTAACATTGTTGTTTACAAACTACTTATGAACTACTTACGAACTAGGACGGCACAAATATCCATGCCCGAGGGGGGATTCGAACCCCCGACCGTAGTGGCCGTGCAGACCGTGACTGGAGCGCCTTTGTCCCCTCGGCCACCGCGGCCGGCTGTTTTTCCTCAATTCCAGTATTAAACTATGACGTTCTACATAACAGATCGCCACTCATAACCTCATTTTCAACATCGGGTATTGGGGTAAGCGTATTGACATGACGGATAATCATCCCGTTTACATGGCCTCCCAAAACCGATTTTCCACATCCGCTTTCGGTTGGTCATGTAAATACTCGAAAATCGATTCTGAAAATCCACTTCTGTAAAGCGGTTTTCCAATTCCACAATCGATTTTCGCAACCGTTTTTGAGACGTTCTTGTCTTGTCAGATTGTGTTTTCTTGTTAAGAATTTGCGGTTCGTACAGACAAAGTAACATTTTCTGTTGTGAAAGAGAAGCACAAATGTTAGAGTGAGTATGAATCTGTGTACTTACTTTGAGTAAAATTCCGTTTATGCTGACTAAATAAGGAACTGAATTAGCTGTTTTTCAGCCGGCATGTTAACTGGGCTAAAAATATCTGCTTGTGGCTATAGCATGTAAACGCGACAGGGTAAATGGTTTATGACAATTGGTTTCCTTCTTCTGGAAGATGTAAACGTAGTGAACGTGAATACAGCTTGACTTGATGGTACCGAGAGGTGATGTTGATGGGACGGACAATGTGAACTGGCTTATGTCACTCACTTAACCACAAGAAATAACTTCCATAACAAAATATATAAAATAAATCATTCTAGTGGTTATGATGAAATATCAACAAAGTTAATTAAGGCATGTTCTTATGAGTTTAATACAATTTTAAGTTATTTGTGTAACAACTCTAATATAACTGGAACATTTCCTGATTGGCTAAGATATGTGGACACTGAAGCTGTATTCAAGAAAGTGGATAGATACCATGAAACTACAGGCCATTTTCACTTTTACTAGCATTCTCGAGAATTCTAGAAAAGGTTATATACAAGCAGCTTCTCAACCACCTAACCACAAATAACATATTGTCCAGAACAAAATTTGGATTTCTGAACAGTTCAAATATTGAGAAGGCTATTTACACCTACAGAGAGAATGTACTTCATTCATTAGATAATAAATTACAAGCACCATTTTTTATGATTCGTCAAAAGCATGTGATTATTAAAACCACAAAAACCTTTCAAGTATAGTAGAATTCCATGTTGTCACAGGAAGAGAAGCAAAATGGTTCACATTATACCTCACTAACAGGAAATAGAGGGTGTTAGTGCGAGGGACTAATGAATTAAGCCATCAGTCATCACCAGATTGGGAAGTAATTACATGTTGTGTCCCACAAGGATCCCTCTCAGGGCCATTGCTCTTTCTTGTGTACATTATGACCTCTCATCACTTACACTGCCAGAAGCATAGAATGTTTTTGTTTTCATTTGATACAAGTACTGCAATAAATAGTAAGTAGAGCATAGTTCTAGAAAGTCAGCTAATGACATTTTCATGAACATCAACAAATGAAATGTTCAAATGTTTGTAGCCTATTGGAACAAACTGACTTATAAAACACTTAAACTAACTTATGCTAAGGACGACACACACCCATGCCCTAGAGAGTTCTCGAAGCTCCAATGGCGATTGAACAAGGCACCTTAGAGCGCCGGCCATTACCTGTGGCCATTAATAAATGGTTTGAACCCAACTCATTGACATTAAACTTTGAAAAAAGTCACTATGTCCAGTTCAGAACATGTTAGAGCATTTCATCCAGCATATGCATAAAGTATAAAGAAGATATGATAGAAGAGTTTGACAGTATTAAATTCCTGGGATTAAAATTTGATAATAAATTCATTTGGGAAGAGGACACCTCAAAAATTCAGAAAATGACTTAACAAAATTGTATTTACAAATCAGTTTTAGCAGACCTAGGTGACGTAAAAATAAAAACGCTTGCTTACTGAGCTTACTTTCATTCCATAATATCATATACTGTAATATTTTGGGGTAACTATTCAAATCAAGTAAAATTTGTCAGAATCCAAAAGTGAGTAATACATATTATTTGTGGAGAAAATTTATGGACATCCTTTAGTAGCCTCTTCAAAGAACTAGGTATACTAACCACTGCCTCTCAGTATATTTATTTCCAACAAACAGGTCCGTTCATACATACAACACTAGTGTGGAATTTAGAGGGGATGTATCCCCAGAGAAACAACCAGATACGATAATGACAAACTTTATTCTAACACCATTGACTAGTACATACAGATTTAATCCAGATTTCGGATATGGCGGCACAGAACTGGCTCGCCCAAAGAACATAGTTACAGATAAAACACATTGGATAGTCACTCTGCGACTATCGCAGAAACACAGCCCCGCTCCTCCAGTTTGGAGTTCTGCGATTGGGAGGGGGGGGGGATGAGAAGTGACGGCTGCGGATGGCGTTGCACAGACAGTATCATTGGTCGTATGATGGTGAGTTCCACTGCATCATTTAGAAGGCTTGATGGAGCCTGAAGGCGACGAGCGGTGTGGCCAGAGACGAACAAACCCCCTACATAACTGTAGACGGACTCGTAGATCTAAAAGGCTGTGTCGAAGGTCGGAGCGGAATGACAATGGCACACTAAAAAAGAGGGCAAGACCAAAGTGCAAGGGAGCAGCGTGTGCACGAGGTGATGACAGCATACGGGGTAGTCGTGACAGTCAAGTGTTGTTTACAAACTGTGGTGTATGAGCGGGGAGGTGGTACTGAACTGTCAGAATCACTGTTAGCCTTGCACGCGTGCACGACATCAGTTTGCACTGTGAGAGGTACTAACTCTGAAATTAGTTTCTCGAAAAGATGCAAGGTGCTGCTTGGCAGATGACAGTTGGGACTCAGCGGCAGTGAGGCGACGAACAATGTCTACCCTCTTGCGCCAGAGGCACAACATTTGTTCATGTTCAGTAGCTCACCTTGACATAAGTAAATTCGATTGTTTAATAGTGTCAGAGCACTTGCGGACGATGTTCTCTCTTTCATGCTCAGTTTGAGGACTTCGTCATGTTTACTAGACCACTTTGACAAACGTTTGTCATACACATTAATGTTTGTTAAACACTCACAAACTGTTTTGTCCCATGCAAAGGGAAGAGTGAAGCTCGTTGTATCACATGGAAAGTGTCTGTTTGAAGTGTGATGAAAGACGGCTCGACGAACGACATCCGGAGAAAGTTTGTTGTGAGACAGAAAATACATATCTAGAATAGGTTCCATGATGTCAGCCACAAAAAAAAAAAAAAAAAAAAAAAAAAAAATCCATTTTAGTTTGCACTCACGAGACAGGTGAACAGAGTACAAGGTAGAACCGGCACAAAGAAGTTGAGAGGCGTTGACAGCTCAAACAACTGCTCTGAGACGTTGTAGAGTGTCAATCACATGGACGAAAGAAGCAGCAATATGTCGGCACCTGTGTCGATCGGGAAGCAAGTGCTGGAAACGCAGTCATGAAGGAAGAGGCAACCACCTGGAGGAGTAGACCCTTGTATGGAATGCAATGGTTGTAGGCGCCTGTTGTTGGCAGAGCAGAATGCAGTGCCTAAGTTATCGTGCACTTTGCATTTGGGTGACGATACGGTGGGCGGCACTTTCGCACGGCGTCTCCACAACCGGTGTGATGGTAGCAGTGCAGAACCTTTTCCTGTGGATAGCAGATGAGTGGAGACGGGCCGTCGTCAGAGTCCACAAAGGAGACCGACGTGTTGCCAACACTAGGTAGGTGAGGTTGAGGTGGTGATTGTAGAACCTGTGATTGCAGTTTGTGGCGTGCCTCCCAAAGGTATGCATCATGCACTCAGTCATCAATGCTAATGCATTCGCTAGGCGACTCGCGTATATTGTAGCTGAGTGTTGCCTGGACAGGTAGCAGCAGCTTGCTAGTCCAGACCACCATGAGTGTCGAATCGGGCATAGCTCGTTTGCTGACCAGTAGGAGTGGCCGCCACCACAGTTACGAGGGTTTCTTGTCGCCAAAGTGTTCCTCGTGGAGGATATGGCGGATGGCTCCATCAGGTGTGTGGGTTAAAATGTTCAAATGTTTTTTAAGCTTATGGGACTTAACTACGGGGTCATCAGTCCCTAAACTTACAAACTACTTATGAACTACTTACGAACTAGGACGGCACAAATATCCATGCCCGAGGGGGGATTCGACCCCCCGACCGTAGTGTCCGTGCAGACCGTGACTGGAGCGCCCCAGTCCCCTCGGCCACCGCGGCCGTCTGTTTGGGTTACCCGCTCGAGAATCATCTGCTTGGCCAAGTGGTATTGGTGAGAGGTTGGCGGCATAGTGACCAAGTCGCAGATGAGATCGACGTGCTTGAGTAGCTGCATTATCAAGCAGAGATAATGTTCCTTGTCATCAAACGAGTAGTGGTCGAAGATCTGTTCCACCAAGGCAAACGACGTCATCGGAGCGTCGAATAGGAAAGGAGGCAGCTTTGGTAGACGAGCAGGCGGTGGGGAAGGAGTTGAGAGAAGCGTTTGGGCGTCGGTCCCTGTGGCGGCTGTGTCTCACTGCTGCTGCTGTAGTGGCAATGCCATGGCATCACGCAACACCGCAGAAGTCCCCATTGGGACTGGGAAAACGTGAGGGAATGTGGCGGCACAGTGTTGTGGTGTGACAAGGTAGGCTAATGTGGCAGTGGCACCAAAATGTGTCAGAGTAAGGGGCAGTTGGCCGCATGTGAATGCGAAAGAGTTTTGAGAAGGGTAAGTCATATGAATGGAAGCAGACGGCACTTGTAGTCGTGGCACAGGAAATGCATGCCTGGACACTAAGTATGACTGCACATTCTGAAAATTGTCACTGTTCACAAAGTTCATGTGCGGGTAAGCACTTGCGAAGTTTTGATTGTTCAGAGTACTTTCACGAGCGTGAAAATGTCCTGGTGGTTGCACAAAGGTAGGTGGTATGGCGACATGCAAGGAAAAAGTGCAGTAGAAACCTGTGAGCATGAGCTCAATCCATATACAGATCTCGATGTAGAGTCTAAAAAGTGTTTGATAGCAGTAGTACAAGGTGGAGCAGGTCGAACAAGATTTTGCTGGAACAAAGTGTTGTGCAACCATTGGCCCACAGTGGTGGGCCGAGAATTCGAATTTGGAGCACTGAAATTTGCACTATTAGCGTTCGATACAGGCAGATGTGGAGCACACGCAAAATAGTTCTGTTCAGGTCGGAAATTGTTCAAATCCTGGGCACTGTGTGCAATGTTCGGAGTAACAAAGCCCGAGTCAGTTGTGATGCAATGTCCACTGTTGCGCAGATCCGAAAAAAATAAAAAAATAAATAAATCCTGAGAAAAATGCCGGGCTAGTTGAAGAGGTGACAAAGAGCAGGATTTCGATGCATTCTGTGGTTGAGGCGCGGCTGTGAATGGTAGCGGGGCCAGAGCTTGGAGTGGGTCGCACTGGTGGCCATTGTATTGGGAAGCTGTTAGTTCACAACTCGTGAAGAAACTGGTGCGAACGGCACAAAACACACTAAAGAAGTATGTGTGGGGCAGAATAAAGTCGTTGGGGTCACCAATGTGGGATTTAGAGGGGTTATAGCCCCACAGAAACCACCAGATACAATAATGACAAACTTTATTGTAACACCATTGACTAACACATACAGACTGCGTCCAGATTTCGCACATAGTGGCCGAGAAGCGGCTCACCCCAAAGAACATAGTTACAGATAAAACACATTATACCTAAGTGGTCGATAGTAACTTAGACACTATCGCTGCCACAATAGTGACAGAAACAATCTACTAAAGGACATAAAAGAACTTATTTTTTGTGATTCTTCAGTTTCTCCCGGCGTATTTGATGATCAAAATATCCACGGGTGTACTGCCGGTCTATAGTGTCCAACGGGCACAATATTTCGGCGATCATACATGTCGCCATCATCAGGTGAACTGACGGACTGAGCTCCTGGAAACGTGCCGGCACGGAGATCCGCACGCTACGGCTGCTCGAAGGGAACTGTTCCCTTCGAGCAGCCGTAGCGTGCGGATCTCCGTGCCGGCGCGTTTCCAGGAGCTCAGTCCGTCAGTTCACCTGATGATGGCGACATGTATGATCGCCGAAATATTGTGCCCGTTGGACACTATAGACCGGCAGTACACCCGTGGATATTTTGATCAACTTATTTTTTAGTTCAAAAAGGTGTCCACTATTGAGGAACCCACATTTCAACAATATACCAGCAACCATAAAAATAGCTACAAATAAAGATCAGTTAATGAGAAGGCTGAAACGCTTACTAGTAGCCAACTCCTTTTGCTCTATTGGAGAATCTTGATTATAACCAAATTATTCAGCCTAATATTATATCAGCTTTATATATATATATATATATATATATATATATATATATATATATACACTAGCTGACCCGGCGAACTTCATAACGCCAAACAGTCAATGACTATTGATTCCCAATGTTTCGAAGCCTTTTTGCATTTTGACTGTGTTGGAAAATATTAGATCATCTTTTGCATGGCATTCTTGAGAACAAGGTTTTTTAATTGCAGCCGAACAACACTAACAAACCACCCAGTAACCTTCATATGCTTGTTTAAAAAAATCAAAGACAATATTAAACAAAAGAAAAAACAATGCTGTATACATTATTATCTATGACGGTATTTTTCAACCTTTTTGAATAGGTGACCCTTTTCAAGTAAAAGTATTCTGGAGACCCCTCGCCCCTCCTCATTATGTTATCTCAAAGGAAACATATTTCATCTTCTCTTGTTTGCTTCAGCTTTCTTTTAAAATGTTGGAGTAAGTTTGGCGCAGATTATCCTATTTTTAAATGATTTCAGAAGGAAAAATAGATTTTTCTTAACGACTCTTTTGCATTTCAGGTAAGACTGTGAAGTGAGTTAAATTCCCTAAGAAAGGTCCCATTGATAGACAATTTGTGCTAAAGTTCATTTTTTCCGAATTACTTATTTACTGCAAGTACTTCGTAATGTGACAGTGTCCCCCCCCCCCCGAGCAAGACTTTGTGCGACAGGTTGAATAACACTGGTCTATGAAATAGCATATGGTGCCAAACATATGATGAACTATCAGTGTCTTTCTTATTGAAATTTTCAGTAAGAGTACCTTTTACAGCAAATTGAAATCCTTTGAAACAAAACATTTTTCATTCTATCAGCTTTTCCCTGTCAATGAAAGCTATCATATATCTACTACTAACTTTCAATCAGTGAAATGGTGTTGCTATGTTTTGAAAAGTATCCATCGCCATGCACAACACGGAATATTATGCAGTGACCATCCTCTCGTTTTGAAGGTCAAAGGTGCAAACTTTCATCAAGATAGGCATAAAACATCAGATATTGTCGAAGTCTGTAAGTAAAGTACCCTTTGCCATGCACAAAACGAAATTTTACGTAGTCAGTGACCTTCCTCTTGCTTTGAAGGTGCAATATTTCATCAACAATAGAACAAAACTCAAGATTTGTATGCAACAGACACAAACAAACACTCGGTCATCGTGTATATGGAATATTTTTGTGAATTTTGCCTGTATTTTAATAGTTATTTGGGACAGAGACGAAGCCACTAAATCTGAGATAATTAAAATCGGTCCAGCCATTCTTGAGTTATAAATGGTGTAACTAACGCGACTTCCTTACATATATATTCCATGAATTTTTCAACCCACAGAGCAAAATTTTACTGATACATTCTTGAGGATGTATACAACACACGATCACGCAGTCAGATCCATACACACGTCAGTACAGTCACCTGATCGTGAACAGTGTCGATGCTTGTATCATGTACACCCTCCCTTTGCAGCAATGCACTGTGCAACTTTCTCATGAAGATCATTTTAGAGTTGCCGAATAAAGTCTTACGGTATGGTATGCCATGCAGTTCCCATCTTGTGCCTCAGCTGGACCAGATCTTGTGCCGGTTGTGTAGACAGCACCAAGATGACGTTTCATCTTGCCCCAGACATACTCATTGGGGGACAGATCTGAGGATAATGATAGGCGGGTTAGTCGACGTACACCTAGAAGAGCACATTGAGTTGTACAGGATACATGTGGATGTGCATTGTCCTGTTGAAAAAGCACATCGCTTTGTTGGTGCATGAAGATGGTATCAATGTACCATGTACTGTTCAATTTTCCCACAACGAACACCAGAGGAAAACGGTCACTGTATGATACGGCTCCCCCACCGCAATGCCAGGTGTACGCTTCGTTTGCCTCTGTTGCGTACATTCCAGATTTTCGCACTCCCCTGCACGACACCACACACATGTAGAGCCATCATTGGCACCGAGACAGTGACGACTCTTATCACTGAAGACAAGAGGTCTTTTTTTTATTTTATTGTTTTTTTTTCTGTTCCATAGGACCCAATTGAGGAGTGAGACTCCATGGTCATGGAACAAGTCAATACATTAATTGTTACACAAGAATGGTAATAGAAAAATTTTAAGTTGTCCTTTGCACACGACAATCTTAAGACAAAGTGAAAAGAATCAATAAAGAAAAAATAAATTAGCTTAATTGTTTAACTTTTCTAGCAGTTCCTCGACAGAATAAAAGGAGTGAGCCATGAGGTAACTCTTCAATTTAGATTGGAAAGCGTGTGGATTAGATCTTGTGGCAGCTTATTGAAAATGGATGCCGCAGAATACTGTACCCCTTTCTGCACAAGTGTTAAGGTGATGTGATGCAAATGTAGATTAGACTTCTGTCTAGTATTCAATGAGTGAAAGCTACTAACTCGTGGGAATAAGCGCCTACCATGACACCATTGGACGATGTTGGGGCGTGAGTGGAGGACATTGTAACAGCACACATGATCGTGCATCATTGTGAGGGGAGCGATATTCTACACTCGCCATTCTCCTCTAGTGATCGTCTAGAAATCAGTGAACAGTGCACAGTACACTGAAACCATCATTTAACCCGACTTGCTACCAATCATGCACCAACAAGGTTATATGCTTTCCCAACAGCACAATTCACATGTATCCTGTACCACCCAAAGTGCACTTCAAGGTGTACATCGACTACCCTGGCTAGCACGATCCCCCGATATCTCCCCATTGAGAATGTTTGGGACCACATAAAACGTCAAGTTGGGCGGTCTGCATGAGCGGCATGAAATCTGACCCAACTCAGGCACCAGGTAAACACTGCATGGCAGGCCATTTCACACAACCACATTTGGAACCTCTATGATCGTTTCAATGAAAGAATTACAGCTTACATTGCTGCAAAAGCAGGATATGCACAGTACTAACGCCAACATTGTCGACGCTCTGGTGACTACTCATGTGCGTACGGCTCTGCCAGTGTGATCGTGTGTTGTATACAACCTCAAGAATGAGTCAATAGAATTTAGCTCTGCTGGGTCGACTAATTCATATATACATACACTCCTGGAAAATGCATAAAGAACACCATGAATTTGTCGACCAGCAGAGCGAAATTGTATTGAAACATTGTTGAGGTTGTATATGTATATATTTATTGACATGTTCCACATCCACACTCAATATGGAACTATGTAATGGATAACTAATGTAATTTAATCTAACACGAACTTTATTCAACTGTTAAATAAATTAGCAAAGCAACACTACGAATATATGGCATCTGGAAGTTGCCAGTGACCAAAGCCAAAGTAAGTGTCACAACTACTGCTCATCATAAAATACATTTACAAGCTCATAATGCAAGACACATGAGGTAGAAAGAAACTGATATATTTAATTTATACAGATAAATTCTAACATGTTTATTTAATTTTTGATTGTGTGATACAAATTAATGTATCATTAAGTTTTGTTCTGAAATGTGAAGTTGGACAATGTAATGAGTGACAGAGGTAATGCTGTTCAATGCATTTTAGACGACAGGAATGAGAAGTTGATTTTGTGTGGTACTGTAGAAGAGATCAGTTGACTTTTGAGTTGCAGTTGTGCCATTACCTAGTCGTAGATCGATGTTTCTTGATGACGATTGCTCTCGGTGTAGCGACTGGCTGAAATTTTATGGGGCGAAAACTAATTCACTACAAATAACGTAGACAACTCACAGAATTGCGTATTTTGACACTTTAACGATTTATTATTAGTGTCCAATTGTCCCCATTTATGACCAGTTTACAAGTCTCGTTAATTACACTTAATTTGACTAGATAAGCACTTTCCACACATCAATAATACGAATTAACACTGTTCGTGTGTGGAATACAAAAGTTTGAGGAGTACATCGTAATGTGGCACAAATATTAATCACGGTAGATTCACTTTCTGCATAAATAACACTGACGAACGTTTACATAATTTTTCAAAGCTGAAGCTCCAACTGTCCTAGCTTGTGCCTCAGATTGCGACCGAAACAATAAACAATACTTGGAACAGACATACGTTGTGCATCAAATGGAGGCTGAAACATACCCTCTTACATGCCGCAAACACATCCTATTTATATCATTCAAACAATGATACTGGAAATTACGTATTGTTAATTGAGCTCATTACATTTATTATAATGGAAAAGTAAACAATTAAATGCAATTAGTTATAGAGAAAGAGAGCTTAAATAATACTGATTAAATTAACATATTAAGCTGGGTTCAATTAATAGTGTTACAGTTACGTATTTAACCAAATAGGCTTATCAATAATACTTTCGTAATTAACAATAATTATACAAAAACTAATGAGGGCAAAACTTCTCTAACATTGAAACTCCCTGGCAGATTAAAATTGTGTGGCGGAACCGGGATTCGAACCTAAGACCTTTGCCTTTCGCGGGCAAGCGCTCTACAGACTGAGCTATCCCGACACAACTCACTATGCCACCTCACAACTTTACTTCCGCCAGTACCTCGCCTCCTCCTTTCTTCCAGGAGTACTAGCCTTGCATGTTTCGCAGGAGAGCTTCTGTGAAGTTTGGTAAGTAGGAGGCGAGGTACTGGCTGGTCAGAAATATTTGGCTGTTTATTTTCTAATATCTCGTAATTTCCGAGAGTATGGTTAGACAGATATTGCTTGTTTGCCCGCAATATTATGCTGCTTAGTTTTGAATACGTCGCGATTTTCGAGTGTGTGATTTTATTAATATTCCTTAGATGTGACCAATATTTGTAGTTTATTTCTGAATATATCACGATTATAGGGTAACAATGATCCTGAGAGAATAAGTTTAATTTCTTTTGCAGATGTATACAGCATACTCAGAACATCGTCGTCTGCTGGCATCGCTACATGGGTAATTCTGTTTACACAAGGCTTCGCGCAAGCGTGACGTCATTTTGATGACACGCAGCATCGAACAGTGCAACAATTGCTATCGACTCTTTCTTTATCATTCGACGGAACTTTCATGATTCATAAAAACTCGTTCTTCACACTAATTGTAATGCTAAAAAATCACGTAATAATTTAAAGGAGGTTTAAGCTTTCATGAAATATAAGTTACAGCATAAAGGCCTGCAATTTTATATTGTTTATTGTTATCAGCCGTTCAGTATGTTTTGATACAATTGGCATTAGAATTTCCTCATGGTTTAGCGTTTATGAATGTTCGAATTACATAGGAAGTGAAGTATTAGTTCGTGTCCTGCAACGTACAATTACAATCCCCTCCAATTCTAAAAGATTGTATGACTTCATTACTATAATAACTGAAGTGTCTTCTGTAGGGCCTAATGTTCGATGTTACGCACATATAAAGGTATTCATCCAGAAATGAGTTGTCTTAACAAATTTAGCAGGGAACACTGAAATGCGAGTAAATGTTCAGAGCACGCTGATTATCTGGAGAGACTACCATCATTCGAAACAAAAAGGTAAGAAGAAAGACTGGCACACACAAAAAACAACGAGACCAGTGTAGGCCTATATAACAAAAATTTATGAATGACCTACTTTTAGGACACAACTACTCCAAAGAAGTATGCCTTTTATTAACGTACCAGTACATCTTGTAACCCGTAGTAGGAGGTATTCGTCGTTTAATTTCAACCCATTATACCAATACTTGAAGCGTCTTCGAGAGATACTCAATGTGGTGCTGCTTTAATTTGTCTCTAGTTGCAGGCCAACAATTTTTTAGATTTTCTTAAACTTATTACGTTGAGAGACATTAACGATTAATGGCAGTGTTGAATATTTACATTACTGGAATCAATTTTGGATGGCTTCAGCTTGTCGTTTTTTGCTTTGGAACGGTTCTGGCAGATCCCCAAAACCATTTAGGCTTACCAAAATCACTGAAAACATAAATCAAGATAGACAGACAGAGATTTACTGACGCCACAAAATTGTCCTTTGGAATTTAATTTCAAATCAGATATGCACTCTCATTATGGTCTCAAACTGAGCCATAGTGCAATACAACAGGTAGCCACGTACACACACAGAAAGCGAAGCAAACGACACGAAATACACGGCACAGCAGGAAATAACTTGCACATGCGCGAGGTTTTCAGAACATATCGAAAAGTCGATAGCGCCACCTGTTATCTTCGATATTACACGTGAGCCTGCATGTGACGTCACGATTGCACAAAGCCTTGTGCAAACAGAAGCACCCTCGCTACATCTGTTTTCCAGTATTATGGCGTAGCTCACTGGCTGACAGCTAGCGAGTTCTCATTGACCGGAGACAATTTCTGCGTGTCGAAATAAGGACTCGTGTCGACAGGTCGATGTATCGCATTCAGCTCCGAGTCCTACGAGAAAAACAGACTCCAGCGCAGTCGTTTTTCCATGTAAGCAAGGTAGTTCCGAGCCAGCGCGATCGCTAGCCGATTGGCCAGCCGCTGGGGCACTGCCCACTGCGTCATAGCGACCAGCCACTGAGCTAGCGAACGTGCCGGCTCGGACATACCTTGCTTACGTGGCATGACGACTGTGCTGGGGCCTATCTTTCTCGTAGGCCTCGATTCAGCTCCTTATGACGTCAGGCCGACGCTTGCCTAGTGCGTCAATAAGCTCACCCAGCCGCTTATGCGATTGTGGGGGCTCGGTTCGGCCGTGACTGTGAGTGCTTGGTGGGCGCATTGGCCACAGGAGGCGCGCAGGCGGGTGCACGTGGCGCCAAGTAGATATAGCGGCGCGAAACGGAGTCAGAAAACAGGAACCGGAGCGCTGGGGGATGGAGACAATCCATGAGCAGCTGAGCGGGCAGCCTGTGAGGCGACGCGAGCTGGGGGGAGACAGCATTGCCAACATCCCAGCAAGGGGTAGTTGGTGAAATTCAGCTCTGTAGGGTCGCGTGTGCGTGAAGGTTTGACAGAGGATTTGAGAGATGCAGGAGCAGGTGTACTAATGGGCGTACAGTGAGACACTTCACTAGACTTTGTAGAGACAGACACTGTGAACACAGTGGCTGGTTCAGGAAAGTCACTCACGGAGCACTCGAATGAATAAACGAATGTCTGTTTCGTGCAGAGTTCGAGGGCGCAACAGTTTGTGGAGCACACGATCAAGGCGATAGTTTGCTATTGTGTTTGCAGACTCGGCGAGGCGGATTGCGAAAGACGAGATTCTCGAAGATGAGCTTCATGCACTCGATCCGCAATGTGTGTACCCTCACTGGGGGACTCGAGGACGCTGTACATTAAAGCTGTTTGCACGGCCAGAGAGAGTTTACTCACCCAGATTGCCATGAGCAAGGGGTCAGGCATGACTTACTCTTTAACCAAGAACCGAAGGCGTCGCCATTGTTCAGATGGACGTTTGTCACCAAGATTCTCCTCCTGAATTATTTGTTGAACAGTCTCCTCCACAGAATGGGTGACATGCTCCAGGAATGCCTTTTTAGCACTGTAATAGCGGACCCGACTGGTAGGGGAGGTAAACAGGCCACAAATCAGATCCACGTGGTCATGCAGCGAAGTGATAAAACAGAGGTAGCGAGCGGAGTCGTCCAAACTGTAATGCTTGAATATACGCTCGATGAGAGCGAACCAGATGGTCAGAGAGTCGAAGGAAAATTGAGGCAGCTTTGGCACACGGCCAGGCAGCGAATTAGGAGACGAGCCAGGAAGTGGTGGAGGCACTGCGGCGTCGGCGTCATTGATCGGCGAAGGCGCAGAAGCGTTGCACGGCGCGGCAGAGGCGCCAGGCAGCGTCGGACAACGGGTGAGAGCCCGGCAAAGTTCAGGTGCGGAAGGGGACCACTTTGATTTGCGAAGGCACACCTGAAGACACGGCACACGGTAGCACACGCTGTGTAGCATACACGTTTGCAGAATTGGCACAGTGGATGACACTGTGGGCATCGTAGGAAGCTTTGTTGCATGGAATGTTCAGAGAATACACTGAGTGAGGCAGCTGCACAGGTACAGAGTTGGGGAGATGAGCTTGCACGAAGAGGTGTGCACTCGCAAAGTTAGCACAATGTTCAGCACAAGCATGGGTACAGTAACTAGGCTGGCAAAGTTCATAAGGTACACTTTGATGCACAGCACTCGAAGAGGCGAACGTCCGCAGCCCACTGGGACATTGGAGGCTGGGCACATGGCAGGTGGAGTGATACACTGGAGTGCCTGGTGTGGTGGCAGGTGTTTGCACCTTTGAATTTTGAACAAAGTCCACGTTGTAGCTGGAAGAGCTCAGAGCGCTCAAACGGTGGCGTGGAATAAAAGGAGCACTCGAAAGCGTCTGTGGAGTGACAAAGCCAGAATCATGTCACTGAGGCACGGCATTGTTAAACTGTGGCGATCTGAAAATCTACTGTGGCGAATGTCCGGACAAGTGCGGCAGCCTGACATCATATGAATGCTGACACTTATGAAAACGCTAGAAGCAACAGGTTAATGAGGAAGTGCGAGTCCAGACGGCTGTTGCACAGGCGTCGACATGACGAACTTGGGTGTGGGAACTTTGGCATACAAACACAAGCGAGTTATGGTCGAAAGAACACACCAAAAAGTGTGGGACAACACTGTATCAGATACCTATGGGGTCACTACTGTGGAGGTTACTAAGGGGAGTGGAGCCCAATCCCCACACACTTGAACGGTACAGATGCTTTATTCAGTGTTAACACTACAGTGAACAACCACAGACTGGTACAAACATGGCGGATGAAAGAAAAATAGAAAAAAACCCTCAAAGATATGTTACTTACTTAGTGAACATGATTGATGACCACAGACACAAGCTAGCGCCGCCAGAAATAAAGTAATATTTGCTTATTATTCAAGCTTCTGCAACACCAAATAATAGAAAATGACTTCAGCTAATCAAATTAGAAGAAAGAATAACAAAAGTTTTGGAAAAGAAAATTATAATAGACTAACTACATTCATATCTAAAATTATGCAACAGTGGTATCAGGAGGTTCCCTAATGCAAGCAGAGGGGAATAAATTCCTACATGCTTCTTTACACAGTGTAGAAGTTCTTGAGATTATTTAAGTGATTGTGTAAAATTTTTTAATCAATATGCTCTACAGCAAATAAACAAAATAAATAAAATTATGAAATTTACTTTTGAAGCAATTTATTGTCATTGAAAGTACAAAATTAGTGTCCCAATTAATATTTACATCCTGAGAAAAATCCTCAAGACCACACCAGACTACACTGACTAGATGGCAAAAGTTAAATGTTTATCTTTGATCTTTTTTCTCTCTCTATGTACATCCCTGGAAAAGCATGTTCATTTAAAAAGATCTCTCACCAAATAATACAAAAACATTACTCAAAGGTTAGGGGTTTTCTGGAACAGACACATCCAAGTGGAATGTCACAGCTTTCCTAATTAACTGCTTTATAAAACAGAATTACATAAATATTTGTAGAAGATTAAAGAAATTTGATTTTTAAAAAGTTTATGCAGTGAAATATCACAATATGAACATTCTATAAAGAACCAAAGAAGGTCATGATGAGTCAGTAGCAAGTTGAAACAAAAGACTAAAGAAAGGACACAGTATTTAATGATTCATGCCCGAGTGCACCAACCTCGGTCAAATAGCAAGATAATCACTTTTAGCTGATCATGGTTAAAAGTTAATCGCGTTTAAAACGTCTTTGCGGTGCACCAATGTTAATCGCGCATCAGCTAACCGTCGTCAGCCAACCGTGCATTTGACCACGGTTATTTCCGTGAATTGCAATGGAAAGCATCCAGGCGAGGCAAAGATGTTAAAACGTACGAAATTTCTCGTACAACCCGTGGTGAATGACATCTTTGTATACGATCTCGGTGCTGTCAACAAGCAGAAGTGTGTTTATAGTTCGTGCGTAATTTCCAACTGATCCACTTGTTCACGATAATGGAGAATAGTAAAAGACGTGCGCCGAATATATCGCATTGATACTTCTAGAATTGTACAATTTCATGTGTTCTAGATAATAAACGGAGTGACGGCTACACCATAAAAGAAAAGCATGCAGTATGATCATATGTGGAGGCACAGTTTACATCTACTTCTGGTAAGTTGATTCGTAAATTAATGAAACTTTTGGATTTATTTAAGTGTGTAATATGGTGTACGATGCCTTGAGATTGTCTCATTGCAATCAGCCCTTTTAAATTGCAAAGTGATAGGTGGCGTGCTACAAAATTTTAATTTTTGTTGGGAAAACTTTACTTACCGTGGCGGTGCAGTGTGCTGGAATTTTTTGAAGTTCTACCGTACTGCATACTGTTGTTAACTAAACATGTATGACTTTTCCTGCCAGAAGTTGTTAATAATTGTTCGACAATAGCTCTAGATCGATATGAGATCTGTACCACTATCTATCATCGAATGAAATTAAACTATTACGATTTGTAATATATAGGCCTACAATCTCTTGGCACAGTACGAATGTAAATAATTGGCCTATAATTTATGGGACTGAACTAAAACACAATATTTATTTAATTTCAGGTTTGTCCATCAGATCAGATAATCTGAAATATTGCTATGAAAACAAGAAAATGAAGCTTTTCTTCGGCCAACTCCTTTCAAAGTTTTACGTTTACAAAACAGGTGGAGGGAAAGCAACTACAAAAATGAAGATCATGGAAAATAGTAAGCTAATGGAAATAGTTGACTGCACATTGAAGCCATTAGCAAACAGTTAAAATCTGGATGCCCCATTTAATATGATTGCTGATAGTGCAGATGACAAATGGTGGTATCCCAGTCTTCAATTATGCCCAATTTAGTGCAATGTATGAAGTTCTCCTCTTCAGTTTCTTTTGTGCAAATGACTGAAGCACATTCCAGCACTTCACTATCATATGTCATACATTCTCCACAGAATTTTGTGAGAGATGCACATATTTCAAAGAACATTTATTGTACCACGAGAAGCAACTGACATCTCAGTAGGATGCTTACAAAACTAAACCCATTTGGTTCTGTTACTGTGACAGTATGTAAAGTCAGGGTAGAAATAGTGGAAGCCCAATTTGTCATGAATAAAGTGACTATCAGCAAGATTTGCAAGTGAAAGATTTAAAAATACTTATGGTGAGGTAAAAATTGAAATACTAGAAAGAAGAATGTGAATAGTGTGTATTATGCATGTTTATGTAGATCAGTTTCTAAAGTGTTTCCCTGCACATTGTAGTAGTATGGTGAAATAAAGCTGTCTTAAAATTACTATTGTATTATTTTTTTTTTTTTTTTTGTGTTCATCCTATTAGTTATGTAATTCTGATTGCTATCTGTATCACGCATACTGACAACTTACTCAGCAGTGGTCTGTATTTCATATGAAGATTATTTATTAAATAATATTTAGGTTATCAACTTTGCTGCTTACATACCATACTTCAACAGTTCCATACTTGTAACAATAATAAATGTTGTCCATTTCTACCAACATTCTACCAGAATGAAGTAGTGTTCACTGTTAATGAAACAAAATGTGTAGGTAGTTAAAAGTCAAGCTTTATACTCTTAACTTTGAACTGAAACTGATATATGCAGTAGGCCTAAAAGTGAACCACAGGATGTACAAAGTATTGAACTTGTGTGTGTCCTGTTTTTAATGTAAATATTTTCATACAAGTATAGCAGAGTTTTATGCAGAAAATTGCTCCAAAACCATAATAATCTCTGCAAAGGTGAGCATGTGTAGCTTTTCTTGCAATACTCAACACTTGCAAATGTTGACAATGGCAACCCATAACTTTATCACATCATACTTGTAATGAGGATTATATCAGAGGCATTGTCATGTAAAAGTAACTTATGTTTTCTAGTAATACTCTACACCTGCAAGTAATGGCAACTCTATTTATCACAATATATTTGAAGTGAGTTACATTCCAGTTGTATTGCCTTTGGATGGTCCACTTTTAAGTAAAAGTGAGCCAAATACTGTCTGACTTTTCTAGCAATGCCATGCACCTGGAAATGTTTATAACAACCTTTAATATACCGGTACTACAACATAGCCTATTTTTCTGACGGATATCTCAGTAGCACTCTTTCTCTTAAAAGTGAGTTTAATATTGTTGATTTTCTGTCAGTACTCAGCATGTACAAATGTTTACAAGAACAACCCATGGTAACATCTTCAAAATTACCCAACCCGTAACTTTCTATGAAAATAAGTTTGAGGCTTTTTAGTAATACTCTACACCTGCAAGTGTTTATATTGGCAATTCATACCATTTATCACAATATATACATTAAAGTGGCACTATGTGAACCAGGATGGGCCACTCTCCAGCAGAAGTGAGTGTAATAGTTTGTGACTTTACATCTGCATATGTTTATAATAAACATAACTCCAATTCACAACAATGTGTATTACTGAGGGTTTTTATAGTTAAAAGTGAGCTTCATATTTTGTGTAGTTTTTCTGTCAATATTTAACATGTGAAAATGTCAACTCATAGCTTTTATCATGACATAGTAGTAGTTAGGGATTTTTTTTTCTGTGTTCCTTTGCTAAAATGGGGAAATTTTTCTGCAAAAGTGACCAGTAAATATGTGGAATAAAATACATCAAAAACAGTGACTGGGGGAAGGTTCTGTCAGTTGTTACAGCAGCCTGTTAGCAATATAGTTTCCCATCAGTACAACTAGCACACCCCTTGCTCAATTACAGCTCTTGCATTGATGGCCTAAGTCTTATATGCTGCTTGTAAAACTCCTCTGTCTGCTGTAGTAATCTCACATTATGAGCATTTTTAAGACCTTTCAATATTCCAGCACCACACACAATAATGTATTGTGAAAAGTTCTAGTACTGGCAAGGGTCAATGTTTTAATTCAATATTTGCACAATGTTGCCATTAAATCAAAACTTATGCACACACAAAAGTTATAGCAGCAATCATATTGCAACAGAGAAGTGATTAATAAACACTAACAATTTCTGTAATTACATTTTTTTTCTAGTACAAATCAACACGTTTAGCCAAACCAAATATTAACACTGAATTAACAATAGGCTGACATCAAATGTAGGCATTTTCAAGATACAGGAAACAGCTGTTAGAATAATGAAAAGAGTAGGCCTGGAAGTCTGGAAATTCTGACAGTACCAGACGAATAAATCTACTAAAACATAATACACATAATAAAAAATCTTGATCTTTATACCACAACCAGGACAATTCATGACTGTGAAACTACATCCAGTGATTTCTCTTAATAAATTTTCGTCACCAGCTGTTCGACAATTAAACGAAAAATATTTTCTATTGCAGAAAAATTACGCATTATGACGTCCTTGGGAGTGAATTCTTATGAGTACAATCCACGGTACTAATGACACCAGGAAATCCGTCTAGTTGTTTAAAACCACACATAGCAGAGCACATTTCTCTTGAAGGAAAACTTAAAAAACGAGGAGACATCGAAGCTTTGATATCCGAAATCTCAACTATTATTGCCGCTGTCGTACGATGTAGATTATTATTATGCCAATAACAATAGTAAATGCAGCAGTTGTATACCACGTGCCGTTAATGTAATCAATGCGCTTTTCATCGGTGAAATAGGGTTATTCAGATTAGTAGAAAAGCTGTCATTAATTTCGTTTGTCAACTACCAAACTGTTTCTTTCGACAAACGAAATCTTTGTTCAAATATCTTGTCACCATAATCTTCAAACGGGTTTCCGCTTTCCACAATCGCTAGTTTCCAGTTTCGGTCCCGACTTAAATGATCGCAATGTAATATTTGTTCGTCAATTCCATCCAAAGCATCGAAACGCGCCGCCATCTCCATACTGCACGCTTCTAACCCTGATTATCTCGAGAAAACCGGGCGTGAGCTGCGGTCAAACTTGACCGCCCTCAACTCCCTCGTTTAACTTTGACCGGAGTCGGTGCACCAGAATTTCGGGTTAACCACGGTTATATGCCGACTTAACCGCGTTTATCTTTTAATCGAGGTTGGTGCACTCGGCCATCAGTTTAAGGATTGATCATTAGGTATAACTGATGAACTAAAAAGAAATTTAAGTCTCAGTGAAACAAAACATTTAAAAATAATACAAGAATATTGTTATTTTGTATTATTAAGGAATACTAAATAAGATGCAAATCTCTAATTTAAGGGGAAAGTATAAGTTCTGTTCTGAATTGTTAAAAAAAGGAGAAGTATAAGATGCTCTAAAAATATTAATACAGCAACTAATAATTATCAAATGTGATTAATGGTAGCATGGGTATCTTGAGTAACTCAGAATAGTGAAGCTTTTGTGAGATTATATGGGATAGAGGATAGGGAATAAGAAGAGGTGGAGAGATGACAATATTTTTTCTTTCTATTTTTGCAGAATAATTCTTTACATTTTAAAACTCTGAATATTTCTCAATTGATTTCTTATTTTGACTTAGATGTTAAACGTTTAAACATAGAATACTTGAATGATGTGTATTAAATAACTCTGATAAGTTACTTTCATATGTTTTGGAAAAATTCAAACATATTAGTTAGTAGGTAGTCTTGTGCTGTTTGATGTAGACATAAAATGTGTTGAGTCTGCACAAAAGTTATTTTAAAGTGTCGTAAATACAACTCATTTAAACGTCATGAGTGAAATAAAGTTCTTTATTTACTGTGCTATACAATAATGGCCTTAAAAGAATGAACCTTTGTCCTGAAATAAAGACATATACGGAAGATAAGTCGATTTATAAGGTGTCTTAAACAATATACATGAATAACTAGAAACTTTTCATTAATGACAGACATAAACCTATCCATAAATAGATGTTTTACGAGATATTATGCAATATTTAGTAAATATTAATAAAATTACATCATCCATTCAGCTCAATTCAATTCGTTATACAAGAAATAATAGTATAAAATGGCGCCCATCTCAGTGGTCAGATACTGTAATTTTAATTTTTTACATGAATGGAAATATTTCACCAAGGAGAATTCAAGAAAGAAACATTATAAAGATAAAGCTGTTAATTACATATGTGACAATCAAGACAACAATGCGGTAATGTACAATAATTCGTACATTGTTTCTGACATGAAACTAATCCTGGCACTCTTCTTTCTATTGGAAAATTCCTTTTGCACAATATCTTTTACCGTTGCTATTTTCTCTAAAATTTTCATCTTTCAGTAGCTCATGTAGATATTTGCATGAAGTATTATTATTATGCACCATTATGTTTATTAGTATGCATTACAATTATTGATAATGATTGGAATTTTTTTCCGTGTGGTATTAAAATTATTCAATTTAAGTGAAAATATAATATTTTTCTTTTTTGACGTAATTGTTTGGATTGCGTGTGGAATTGTGGAATATAATTGCATGTGCAGATTTAATCATTGTTGTTGAGGTCATAAATTTCATTCACAATGTCAGATAATGGAGTCGATGAATTTCAGTCAAAGAAATCATCTACTTCAGATAACGCAATTACTTTCTACAGACAATCGTTTGCGAAAAGAAATGAACAAGAACATCGCCTTTTAACCTATGACAGTAGTCTCTAAATCAACTTTCCAATTAACATAAATAATGATCCATTGTTAAATCCCATGGAAGATTAAATAATTTGAATATAATATCATACAATGAATGGCGTACTTCCTCATTGCAGGAGGTGCAAACCTCACATACCACCCCAACTAATACTTCAAATGAAGTTAATGTTGAAATAGGGCCACATACTAGGACTGATAGTACCCCCAATATGACAAGATTATTTAAATTCATGCAAGAAATGTAAGCACGAATGACAGCAAATTTCCAAAATCAAATGCAAATACAGTTAGCAAACTTCCACAAACAACGCGTACATTGGCAACTAATGGATCAGTTGCTAATTTGCAAACTCAAGTAGCTAATGCCCAGACAGACCTCAAGTGAAGTCTACACGAAATCAATACTAAATTTGAAAGATTAAATTTATGACAGGACCTTTTAACACAACAAGTTGAGCGAGTAGCAAAAAATTGAAGTACGAATAACGAGATGCACATCAATATACTGAATATGGTAAATGATTACGAACAAACAGTTCATGATGCTATTTTACAGATACCAGTACTGAAATGCTCATTAAATGCAAACACAAAACCAAGATTGAAAACAAACACTTCCAATGTCGTCTCGTTTTCACTCACAATACATTTTCTAAAACGGGCAGATAATATCAAATCAAACAATAGAAGTTCACAAAAACGTATCCAGACATATGCAATAATATATATTTGGATGTCAATCTGTCCTTGCAAGAAAAGAAAGTAAGCATGTTCCTTTACAATGTGGGGGCGTATAATTCACTTTCTGTAACATTAACCACAATCAATTTGCGGAAACTACAAGTAAAAACGTCACAAGAACAGTACCAAATTCAAAAATGTTTCCAATAAACAAGCAGGACACAACATAATATTATATTGGTGATTGACATTTCACTTAACACATTCGGTAGAGATCAAAAGGAAAACAACTTACATTGTGATTTCATAAATAAGGCTAAATATGCAGAGTTGTTACAATTTTCTAACTCATGGAGTGGAAAGCAAAATCCACAACTTCAACAACAAAGAGTATTTGACAGCAGTGGAAAAGAATTTTTCTTGTGTCGCCCGGTATTTAAGAATATTGCAGACGACTTATTTAACACCTGTATATGACATACCCACTGATCTACACACAAACACATTGCATGCTTCTGTCAGAACAGTGCACTCCCTAGAAAAGTTTACATCAGCTTAGTTGCTCTGAGACAGGAAATTTTACTTAGCGGTATCAATGATGAATATTAAGTCATGGGAGTGAACAACTGACGGTGAACCACTGGCGGTTGACAACTGAAAAACTTGTACGCCAGCAAAAAGCTTATTCCAATGTGGAAGTGTGGCTGCTTTGACACAACAAACGTAAAATGAATAGTCCAGTTATAGGAACCTGAATAAAAAATAGCAGACAATAATACCGGAACACTACATTTACATAAGGAAGAAATATTTACACTATACATACAAACACAAAGCTTAATCTAAGAAGCAATCTAAGACTAATTAAAACATAATAGACTTATCAGCTAACTATATATATACATATACCACATATATTAATAAAATTAACAAATAAAACGATTCCTTGCAGCTAGCCAGACTTAATGAATTACTGTAAACTATAATGAACTTTACTAATATTAAAAGGACTAAACAGTAACAATATCCTAACCCAATTAAAAAATAATCCGATATAAATTAACCTACAATGCGACTTACAATTAAGCAAATTAAAGCTGAAATAAAGAAATAAAATAAAACAATAACTAACACAATTACTATAATGTAAGGGAAGGGTATAGAACAATAGAAACTATTAAGAACACAGCTAAAGAAATACATTTTTAAACAATTATAATAGTAAGAAGAGAATAAAACAATAGTAGCTGTAGGTAACAGGAGATGACGGCTCATATAAAAGTAGATATATACTTTGGACAATGATATGTTAGGCGATCTCGTGTATGAGTTTCGAAACTTAGCAGTAATGCGTGAGATGCGCCACTAGACAGTAAGGAGGGCTGTGTAATACTTAGCAGACTCTAATAATTAGGTTTATTTGTGCTACGGCATGTGGCGCCTGAAAATGTGTTTGTCAGATGATCATGGTATGGTATGGAGAATTAACTATTATGGTCTCCGCAACTCTGACATTTATTTTCTGCAAATTTAGTCTGTGAGTATGAGAATATGAATGTATATGTGTGAAAATCAGAACCAATACATCAGGTGCGTCAAACAAGAAAGATATGTGTCACATAATACTTTACTATATTATATCAAAGTTGAATTTGAATGAACTATTTAAGGGTGATTAATGCATTCTGCCGGTGCAACAAGTACCACATAAAAAAAGGGAGGGCAAGAGCAAGAAATATTACACTTCAATGAAACATATACTTTCTCTCCTGGAGGAGACAACAAGATCTCATGTCCTCTTGATTAAGTCACCCTTGCAAGGAAACAAAATGTTCAGGAATACCCTTATGAATCATAATGAAGTTAAGTAGACTGTACAATATTTTTAGAACACACGAAGGTCCATGTGTACGATGTCCTTAACTGAAACGTCCTAGGTCAGTTAGTAAGTGTCACGAAAATTTTTTTGTTACATCCACAAACGCTTGATGGAAAAGTAGAAGTCGTAAGAAACGGTTTTTACAAAAGCAAGTCATCTTTATTCAGACGATGAGTCCAATTTCTTATAGTATATTCAAAAACTTATCTTGATGTATTCCATTATACTAGCCAGCTTATGTGGCTTTGCCACACAGTTACAGTGAACGGCTGAAAGCAAGGGGAGACTACAGCCGTTACTTTTCCCGAGGACATGCAGCTCTACTATATGAATATATGATGATGGCATCCTCGAGTAAAATATTCCGGAGGTAAAGTAGTCCCCCATTCAGATCTCCAGGTGAGGACTACTCAGGAGGATGTGATCATGAGGAAAGAGAACACTGACATTCTACGGATCGGAGTTTCACGGTCTAGCTTGTGTTGCTGGAGTGGCTGGACATGATAGTTGTGTGTGTATAGTTGTCTAAATGATTGCGTGAATGTGTTTCTTTATCTGACGAAGGCGATGGCCGAAAATTTAAATTGTGTGGATGTGATTATCTATTTTCGTGTCTGTCAGCAGTTCAGCGAACTTCTTTATGGTGAGTTGTTACCTATCCTCCATTACTGATATTTCTATCGGATTTTAATTGTTAGTACTTAAAGTGTTGTTTGTTTGTTTTTATTTCATGTTGAGGGAGAGCAACTCAGCACTTTGCTGTTAGCGAATTTACCATTGCTGATGGAGAAAATTAGCTGGTTGTAGTTGCACAAAAAGCAAAGAAAACTACATGAAGAACGTACTGTTGGGTCATGTATCTTTTCAACTATATTAAAAGAAAAAAAATTACAAGAGATTAAATAGAACAACATAAAAGTACGGTGTTGTAAAGGAATAGAGATTGTTTTATGTTCAGTTGATTGTCAGAGCTGGAATGGAATGAATATTTTTTAATTGATGTATTTTATTTTAAAATACGACAGTAAAAACAGTTTATTGTCATCATTTCAGTTATTGCAGATTTCAATGCTTAGCAAGTCCAAAACTGTCACATACAGCAAGAAATTAAAATGGTGGTTCCCTGTATGTAAAAAAAAAAAAAAAAAAAAAAAATAAAAAAATAAAAAAAAAATAAAAAATAAAAAAAATGGGAGGCACTGTTGATAACTTGGGCACAACGTCCCACCTCACAAGGCAGGGTTGAACCAACCAAAGAGCCCATCAACCCTCCAACGGCCACCATAACATTTGAACTACTTCATATTTATTTATGTATTTATTTATTTTGTTTCCTTTTTTCGTCTAAAAAAATATATAAATATTGCATGGATAATGTTATATCATGCGAATGACTTGTTTCTGCCAGTAGATTAAAACATTTGACTGGGTTGGAAATAGAATAATTTACTTCACTTTCAATTACCCTTCAAAAAATTTTTTTCTTGCACAGACTTGCCCTCTTTTTATCACATCTTGCTCTGATACCAAGTATTTATTACGTAATGCAAGATAAGGTATATGACTGTGTTGATTTACATTATGAACAGACTATTCCAGATGAAATACTTTTCATAGCAGTAGAAACTATATAATGTCTATGCCTACAGCATTAAAGACTACACTGTTTTGAAAAACTTGCTGTAGCCATAAAATGAACTCCAAGAACAAACATACATCACTTCACATGAGAACATAATGCATTAATTGCTGTTTGAATGATGCTGACTTACTATTACTCGTTCTTTTATTAAATTTTGTTTGTTGGACTCCCGTAGACTACAAACTTTTTTCTTTTTTCTTTATTTATTATCTTAACACTTACATGCTATTATAAGACTCTTAAACTCCTGGTCGGAAACTACAAACAAAAATAAATAAGGAAATGAAACAATTATCATCAAGATTAGTGATAGTCAACATACAGGCATACTTATATGATAAATAATAAAGTAGCACAAATATTTATGCTTCACTCTTTGTTGGACTCCCCTAGACTAGACACGTTTTTATTTTTTCTTTGTTTATTATCTTCATACTTACATGCTATTATAAGACTCTTAAACTCCTGGACGGAAACTTCAAATAAACTAAATAAGGAAATGAAACAATTATCATCAAGATTAGTGATGGTCAGCATACAGGCATACTTATAAGATAAATAATAAAGTTGCACAAATATTTATGCTTCACTCTTTTCAGCAATAAATGTCACAAAATTAGAATAAGAGTCAACCATCATATTACACAGCTTCAGTTAATTTTCTTACTGTTTGTCTTATCAGTGTGTTGAATCAGCTTGTATGTCTTTTTAGTGAGTTTCTTACGGTGGTTTTTGCTAAAATGCATTACTTTTTATTATCTATTAAAATAAAATTTGGGGAATTATACTAATTTTACTCTTCTGTATAGATTTTTTGTCATATTCCTGAGATTAACAGGTACGCAACATTAATCCCAATTTCAGTACTTGTAAGTCTCTTCTTTGTGGAAGAAAGAGAGAACAAATGGGAGAAGTTGCAATTCTTCTTCTCTTCCTGAAGAAGGAACATCATTTATGAAATCCAAGATTAATTGTTTTCACATTTAAGTTTTTGTTGTTAAAAGTTTTAGCACCTTTGGCCTCATGAAGATATTGGATAATTGTTCTGTCTCATTGCAATTTAAAGTTGTCTCACTTGTATTAGGATACATAGTAATTTTTAATAAGGTACATTTATGGGGCTTGTGCTCTTACAAACAGTTTCACAATATATTATTCCTCTGTAAGACTTAAAATTACTTCTATTCACCAAACCACAAAACATACTTTTATAACTGAGTGTAATGCTAACAGTTGTTACAGATTAAAGAATCTTCCATAGCCACTGTTGGGGCCTTGGAAATCTACATGACCATGTACCATCTTCATATGCCTTTGAAAGTTAGATGTACGGCTGAGTACTTTGTTGCAAAGTTTACAGAGAGTCTCTCCAGAATGGATTTTCTTGTGTGATGACAAGTTTTTTGCATATCTGTAAGCTGCTCCACAAATGTCACAGGAATACATTCTTGCTTCAGATGACGACTCCCCAGCATGGTACAAAATACCGTGTAGACCTGTAGAAGAAAACAGTTTTCAGTAGTTGAAACTAAACCTGTACTATTGTAACTTAGAAATGTGTGTTTGTTCATTCAAAACTGATTAAAGTACTCACATTTTGAAGAGACAATTGTATTGTGGATAATTATGAATCATGGAATATAATTTTCGCAAAAGACAATTTTTATTTTTGTAAGAAGTTATATAACCTGCTTGGGACTTTTGAGAGACATAAGCAGACAAGTACTACAAATTACAAGTCATATGCATTTATTTTCAGGTATCTGTCATAAATGAAAAATGCTTGCCTACCTACCTAGGAAATAGTGACAGTCAGAGGCGGAATGAATGGGAGGAGAAATTTTCAAGAGGATACATAGTTAAACATGGGATCCAAACACAAAATAACTTGAAATTTTTATTATACAAACTAGTCGACCCGGCTATCTTCGCAATTGCTAATATGTATGTACTCTTGTTTTGAACGTCGAATGTGCAAAATTTTATTGTAATCGTACGAATGATATTGATATCTGAAAAAAAAGAAAAAAAAGCTCCTCCATTTTTCAAAAATTTTTCCTATTTTCTGGCCAGCTACTCCAAATTTTTACTTCATGAAAACCTTCCTCTCGCTTTGAATGTCAAATATGCAAAATTTAATTGCAATCAGGCGAATGATATTGATATCCCATTGAAAAAAGCTCTTTAAGTTTCTCGAGAATTTTCAAATTTTCTGGGTAACTTTCCCAAATTTATAGTTCATATGAACATTCCTTTTTCGTTGAATGTCAAATAATCAAAATTTTATTGCAATCTGATGAACAGTTCTCTACTTATAGTCGCGAGTGCATTTAGAAACACATTGAAGAAGGAACTTGGTTCGAATTTTCCGACTTTCGTTTTTAACTGACCCTATTTGTTTTTTTTTTTTACTGCAAATAATTCGAAGAATATAATGAACAAAACAAAAGAAGAATTACCCCTCTCCGTCATGCAAACAGTCAATTACAGTGCTGAATTCCATCAAAAACACATTGAATAACACACTTCCAGTTTTTCTCAAATTTTCCAATTTTTCGATAGATATCATAGAAACCTTCTCCTGTCAAGCCATACTCAAGTGATGCTCTTACAACCATGTGGCAATTGATTTTTATTCATGGAAAAAATAGCTTTCGGTTTTTCCTAAATTTTCCTACTTTCCGGGCGACTTTTCCAAATTTTTATTTGATGCGAACCTTCTCCTTGCTTTCAACATGAAATGTACAATATTTTATCGCAATTTGACGAACAGTATTGATAGCTCACTGGAAAAAGCTGTTGCAATTTTTCCCGATTTTCCTCTTTTCCAGGCAGGTATTCCATATTTTATCACCGGTTAAACCTCCCCTGGGCTTAGACGAATATTTCAAGACTAAAATTAGCCAAATCGGTTCAGCCGTTCTCGAGTTTTAGCGAGACAAACTAACAGCAATTCATTTATATATATATATATATATATATATATATATATATATATATATATATATATATAATATTACGGTTTCGGGTGGAAATTAGATTATCTTCTTGGCATTGTAGACACAAAGCTTCAGTGAAAAAGACCAAGAATTTTAATAGCAGATACTTTAAAGTAGACATGGAAAGAAGTAATTAAAAAGGTCAAAGAAGGAAATATCAAATGTATTAATTGGTTTTCCATTAGTTCTAAAACTATGAAATGATGAAAATGTTTGATGCATTGTGTCCGATGATTCTTTTATTATTTTAGACAACATTGTGTTTATACAAACAGATCTAGTCCCTTTTCATTTACTACTACATTTACTAACATAAGTAAAACATCACCAAAATGAAGACTGACCCAAACAACAAAAGCTTTCTTTTGGCATTGCCCTAAGGAGGTGGTACATCTTTGCGTTTTATCAATTTGGGCTTGCAAATCGAGGTAGTTGTAGCAGTATCTAGTTGTTACCATGGCATATTAACCACAGTGAAACTTGGTATTCATACAAGAAAAACTATACAAAGATGACTACAATAAAGAATTCAAATATGAAAGAGAGAATAAACCTTCAACATAGTCCCAAAATAAATTAAGTGTTGATACTAAATGGTCAGCTGTGCTTTATGCAATTAGATCTATTCCAGTTGCATTTAATACTAAGCATACTAAAAAGAGTAATACAGTGATCAAAGCAAAGAATGAACTAAACAACAAAATCTCTTCAAGGGTGATCCAGTACTATAAAGCCACAGATGTAAGTACACAATCTTCAAGTGACAGAAGAATCCATAAGCAAAGTGGGCAAACTGATGTTCTATAACAGCAAAACCCAGAACTTCCCTATTGTGAAGATTACTCAAGGCGATACTATTAATTTATATATGTTAATACCAGGCCTTTAAAGAATAAACTTAATGACCTTGGCATACTGTTAGAATTCACCAAGAACATTATATTAGGTATTAATGAACATTGGCTAAGTGAAGATCAACTGCAATTCCGTGTACTACTAGGTTTCAACTTAGCAACGGGTTACCATAGACAAACACAAAACTTTGGGCATCCTCATTATACAATATGTGATCAAAATTATTTGGACACCTGACTGAAAAGTTTGTGGTGCCCTGCATCAGTAATGCTGGAATTCAATATTTTGGCCCACCCTTAGCCTTGAAGACAATTTCCACTTTTGCAGGCATACATTCAGTCAGGTGCTGGAAGGTTTTTTGCGGAATGGCAGACAATTCTTCACGAAGTCCAGCACTAAGGAGAGGTATCAATGTATGTCAACGAGGCCTATGTTGAAGCTGATATTCCAAAACATCCCAAAGGTGTTCATTCAAGTCACGAAACTGTGCAGACCAATCCATTACAGTGGTATTACTGTCATGTAACCCCAGGCCATAGATTTTGAACAGGTTCTTGGTTGTATTGAAAGAAGCAGTCGCCATACCCAAATTGCTCTTCAACAGAGGAAAGCAAGAAGGTGCTTAAATCATCAATGTAGGCCTATGCTGTGATAGTGTCACACAAAACAAAATGAAAAACACAACTGCACAACACCACCACCTTCAGAACTGCACACACTGGCAAATAACATTCACCGAGCATTCGCCATACCAACAACCTGCAATTGGATAACTACATTGGATCATCACTCCACACAGTGTTTTTCCACTATTCAGTTGTACAATGTTTCGCTCCTTACACCAAACGAGACACCGTTTGGCATTGACCAGGAAATCCAAGCTTTCTCACCTCCTGCCTAACTTTCAAAGTACTTGGAATAGATCCTGATGGTGTTTCGAATTCCTGTGTGATGGTTTGGATGGATGCCTGCGTATTACACTGTACAACCCTCTTCAAATGTTGGCGGTCTCTGTCAATCAACAGATGAAATCAGCTTGTACGCTGTTGTGCTTCACTATCACAACTGAAAAATTGCACCTAGGGATGTTTATGATCGTGGAAATCTTGCATACAGACTTTTGACACAAATGACACCCAATCACCTGACAATGATCGAAGTCCATGAGTTTGACAGAGTGCTCCATTCTGCTCTCTCACAATGTCTAATAACTGCTGATACAGAGTATTGAAATGGAGTACCTGGCAGTAGGTGTCAGTACAATGCACCTAATATGAAAAACATAGTTTTTGGGGATGCTGGATACTTTTGATAGCATATGACAGTAGTGGCACGGACTTGTATTAGAGTGTCACTAGTATGAATGAATACTGTATAGATGAAGTCTTTGAAAGAGCCAGACTGTTACTTCCAGCTTTAAAACTTATAATTGTGTGTAACATACATCAGATAATAGTATTGAAATATTTGTGCAGGCCTTACAGATAGTACTGTAATTGTGTCTGTGTAACATACACCAAACAATAATATTGAAACATTTGTGCAGGCCTAACAGTTAGTAATTGTACACTTTGAGAAATGGCCTAAATATATAATTTTAATTTTTACTTGCATAAATATTGATATCAGGCAAATGACATCTAAACAAATTAATCTTATCAATGTGTTAAGATCACATTACTTGTTCTGTGTTATTCATAAGCTAACAAGACAAGCTGTATGTCTTGCTAATGTATTTACTAATGTTCAGACTAATCAGCACTAGGATAAGTCAATACAAATTTTTTATCAGACCATAAGATATGTAAAGTTATGGCATTTTGAGGAGACAAAGGTATCAATGGGAATATTACTTTGCATGGAGAATCCTTGAATGTGGTAAACAGTTTCACTTATTTAGGATGTGAAATACCTAGTGATGGAGAGAAAACAAATGAAATTAATATGTGGTTACAGAAGGGATGTGTAACGAAGCATGGTGGGATTTATTCCCATCTGCTCGCACCACTGAACCTCCAGATACCAGTGTTGCATAATAATAGCTATGAGTGTAAGTAGTCTATTATCATTTTCTTTTCCAAAACTTTTGTTATTCTTTTTTCTAATGTGACTAGCTGAAGTTATTTTCTATTATTTGATGTTGTTGAAGTTTGTTTAATTATCTAAGATTAATTACTTCATGCAAGAGGCATAATGTTGTAGGTCATAGATTAGACTAATTAGTATCTCTGGTAAAACTAATTAAATTCTATTACGAAAGTACGATGGTTGAACCAAAAGTAAGGTTATCATATTTTTTTACAAATAGTAAACATTTTAATTGTTATTAATTTATACAGCGTTGAAAAGCTCACTTGTTCCTACTTTTCAACATAGTCTCCAATTTTTTCACACACTTTTGAAGACAGTGCTCCAACTTTTGTATTCCTAAGTCAAAGAAGTCTCCCGCCAACCCCTTGATGAAATGTGTGACCTCTGCTCAGACTTCATCATCACTGGGAAGCTTGAGGAATTCGATCAACAGGTTCACAGATAGTGACCTTTCGATCTTTGAGCAGCTCACTGTTGATCTTCTGGACAATCACATCCGAAACCGGCGGTCTTCCACTCATCATGAACTTCCGTGTGACCCTTAACAAAAGCCCTGCACCTTTTGTGGACATGCTGAAACTCGGACTTTGGTATCCCACACATGAACTGTGCTAATTTGTATTATTAAAGTGTGAAATGTACTTACCGAATTCAAGAAATTAATGAGACTTGTAAGCCGGCCATAAATGGAGACAACTAGGCACTAATGGATCATTAAAAGTGTCAGAGAACTGCAATCCTATGGGTTGCCTATGTTATTCGTAGCAGATTCGTTTTGCCCCATAAAATCTCAGCCAACCACTGCCAAGAGCAATGAACAACAACACCAAGGATAATGAAGTACGACTCAGTAAGGTACATCCTCAACAAATCGTATCACTAATTACACAAAAATATCTATTTCCTATCACAATGCATTACTATATGAAGCAAGACTAAACCAATATATACTTATTCTGAAAATACCATACAAAAATATTTGAAATTATATTACCCTTGAAAAAGAATGGAAACTTGCTTTACATGACAAAAACCTCAATATAGGCTACGTTGAAGCAAAAATCGAAATATGAAGCAAAAACGTGAACCACATATTGTGTTTTCCAGTAATGAAATAAAAATTTTATCCTGTTACATCACAGTATCAAGATAATCAAATACACTTCAAAACTTCTAACTTACAGATGACAAATACTGAGTAACAAACAAATGATCAAAATATCAAATAAGAAATTGGTAAACTCTCAAACTACTGTTACAATGAAAGTTTGCAAAAACATTGCACACTAGACCCAAGATCAAATGCATGTACATCTATCTAAAATCTCTCACTTTCGAACTGACAAATCTTACTTAGTTATCTGTAAGAGAGAATCCATAGAAAATCTGAAATAGCAGACAGGCTCTCTAACCATTGACCCTACCTACCCATTACCACTGCTTCATTACACCTTATAACTAAATATCTCATCAATTAATATTCTTCATCTTGTTGTCGTTGTTGTAATCTTCAGTGTGGAGAATGTTTGATGCAGCTCTCCACCCTACTCTATTCTCAGCAAGCCTCTTCATCTCCTCAGAAGAACGTCAACCTACATCCATTTGAGTGTGCTTACTATATTCATCTCTTGGTCTCCCTCTGGGATTTTTACCCCACAAACTTCCCTCCAACGCTAAATCCATGAGTCCTTAATGTCTAAGAATGTGTTCTATCAATCGATCCCTTCTTTCAGTCAAGGTATACCAGAAATTCCTTTTCTCTCCAATTCTGTACAGTACCTCCTCATTAGTTACACAATCCGCCTACCTAAACTTCAGCATTCTTCTGTAGCACCACATTTTAAAAGCCTCTATCCTCTTCCTATCCATACTGTTTATCGTCCATGTTTCACTCCCGTACAAGGCAACAACCCACACAAATGCCTTCAGAAAGGACATCCTTACATGTAAGTTAAAATTCGATGTGAACAAATTCCTCCTTTTCACAAACGGTTTTCCCCGCATTGCCATTCTGCATTTTATATCCTCTGAACTGCAACCATAATGTGTTATTGTACTGCCCATCTAACAAAACTCATCTACCACCTTTATTGTTTCGTTACCTAATCTAATTCCTTTGGCAACACGTGATTTCCTTAGACTGCACTACATTACCCTTGTTTTGCTCTTTTTAATGTTCAACTTATACACTCATTTCAACACTTTGTCCATTCCCTTCAATTGCTCCTCCAGGTCCTTTGCTGTCTCTGACACAATAATTATGTCATCAGCAAACCGCAAAGTTTTTAATTCTTTGCCCTGAACCAATTCCTTCTCCAAATTTCTCCTTGCTGTCCTTTATGGCTTTCTCAATATACAAATTGAATAACACTGGAGAAAGGCTACAACCCTGTCTTAATTCCTTTCCAACCTCTGCATTCTTTTCATGGCCTTCAACTCTGGTAACTGCTGTCTGGTTTTTGTACAAGTTGTAAATAACCTTCCATTCCCTATATTTTACTCCTGCTGATTTCAGAACTTGAAAGAGTGTATTCCAATCAACATTGTCAAAAGGTTCCTCACAATCTGCAAAATCTAGAAATGTTGGTTTGCCTTTCTTTCAACTATCTTCTAAGATAAGTTGTGCGTTCTGCCTCCCATGTCCCTACATTTCTTCTGAATCAGAACTGATCTTCCCCAAGATCGCCTTTCCAGCTTTTCCATCGTTCTGTAAATAATTCCGTTAAAATCTTGCAACCATGACTTATTAAACTGTTAGTTCTGTAATTTTCAACCCGTCTGCACCTACTTTCTTTGGATTTGTAATTATTAAATTTTTCTTGTAGTCTAAGGGCATTTCATCAATCTCATACATCTTACACACTAGATGAAATAGTTTTGTCATGGCTGGCTCTTTCAGAGACTTCAGTAGTACTGGCGAAATGTTGTCGACTCCAGGAGTCTTGTTTCAACTTAGGTCTTTCAGTGCTCTGTCACATTCTTCTCTCAGTATTGTATCTCATATTTCATCTTCGTCAACTTCCTCTTCCTTCCCTACAATATTGTCTCTAAGTTCATATACTTTGTAGAGCCTCTCTATTTACTCTTTCCATCTTTCGGCTTTCCCTTCATTGCTGAGAATTGATTTTCCATTTGAGTTCTTTATATTCATACAACTGCTCTTCTTGTCTCCAAATATCTCTTTTATTTTCCTGTAGGTGATATATATTTTTCCTATGTCTATACATTCTTCTACAGACTAGCATTTGCCTTTAGTCACTGCTGCTGAGCTATTTTGCACATCTTCTCAATCTCATTTCTTAGTCGTCTGTACTCCCTTTTGCCTGTTGCATTTACTGCATATTACAGGTACACCTTGCATACTACTTCATACTACTGGATGCTACACATTATCAGTACTTCCTATTGCTTCTTCTTCATATAATAGATCTTCATTAATTCTCTCCCTAGATAACCCATCATACATTTCAGACAATTTATTTGAAGCTACAGTGACTCACATTATGGTCTGCTTCCACTTCCCTACTAATTTCTAGCTCTAACTTTGCATTCTTTTCTTGCTCCCTTATTCCTTTTACCTTTGTCCTAATAAATATTTTACTATCATAATCAAAAGTAGATTCATATACCTCAACTTTCTTATCCCTAGATTCTTCACTACTTTCACTACTACTTGTTTCTGAACTCTCCTTACTATCACATATTTTGAACTAACTATTTATTACCTTACCTTTATCCTTACTACTTGACCATAATGCGAGACACCTAATTCCTTCATGCTGTCTTAAAGATTGCCCATCACTATTTGGTTCAAAGTCATTAAACTTTTTGCAGTTAACAATAGAAACATTACTATCCCCAGCGTATGCACTAAACTTGACAACTTCTACCTTTTTCACTTTCTTCCCAATTTCTACAAGTTTAGAATCCATATGAACCATTTTTTTTACCACAGATACCTAGTTTCCTTCCACTTTATACACTACAGTGCTCAACCTAGTTTCCAATTCAGATTTTATGTGATCAATTTGATTTTCAAGTTCCTCTTTATTCTCTGTACAAGATTTCCTGATAGACTGAGAGCTGTTATCACCAGAACTAGCAACCATTTCCACTCTTGTTTCACATAGGGTAATTCTGTCTCGATTAGTTACACAGAACTTAGTAAGTGCAATTAATTTCACATTGTCATTATCTTCTACAGTTTTTATTTCATTTTAGGAACTAGCTTCCACCTCAGTTTTCCTATTGAAATCTACAAAAGTTCTATTTACTGCAGCAACTTCCTGACGCAAATTACATATTCCATAATTGATTTCACATTCAATCTCAATATAGATTTTATCCAGCTTTTGGTTTATTTCAACTAGTTTCTGGTTTCTTTCGTCAATTATCTGAATTAAGCTAATCAAATCTGCAAATAAAAACTTTGCCCAACCAGGAGCTTAATCTAATACTGAGTTTACAAAATTATCACCCTCTCGTCTGGCTACATTACGTATCACAGTGGATGAAGCTTTCACTTCCCAATCCATCATTCCACTTAGATTAGATTGAATGTACAAAGATTGATCTTGTTCAGATTTATAACCACTGGCTCTTATGGTACCTGATTCTTCCCCAGTTTTGCCCACCTTATCGAAGCCAACTTCCTTCTTTACATCAATATCATTTGCATCATGCTGTCCATCGTCCACCAATAGATTACCTTTTTCACATTTATCATCCATGGTTGATGTTTAAGAAATTACCCTAGAAACACGATGTTTTCTCTGTGGTGATCAGCCATGAATAGCACTGCTCTCCAACACTAGTTCGCCAACGCCCAGTTTTTGTCTATCGCCGCCACTGGGGACGGGGAGTGGCAGAAATCGTGTCCAAAGTTTCAAGTGGGAGACGAGTGTTCTTCCTGTCCTCCACTCCCCCCCCCCCTCGGTTGATATGCTAGTCAAAACAGATGGGGCATAGATTCGATGTGCATCCATGATGGGAGAACAAAACTTACTTTTGGAAATTTTTAGTAAGATTTAGAGGGAAATTAAAAAAAAATAGATCCATCCCTGACGAAAAAAGTAAACAGTTTTGGTTCATCCTTGATACAAAAAGTGAACAATTTAGATTAATTCTTTCACAAAATGGCAACCAGCCAATTACTGATAATACAAATTTAGATAAGAAAGTAAGTACATCAATTGCTCATTTAGATGAGATACTCATCATCCAACATAATGAAGTGAAAAGTGATCTACCAGTAGCACTTACACAAGTATCACAAGTTAGTGAGCATGTGGAATTAGTTGAAACCTGGATAAAGTCAGAAGAATCATTGATCTACAACACAAAGTCACAACTCACAGTTGATATTCAGATGGTAGAAATAAAACATATTATTGCTAAGGTGTATTGTAAGAAAGGAAATAGTAAATGCATTAATGTTATGAATGATAAGTGCCTAGGTGAGTTTGTGTGTGTATATGTATGGGTGGGTGTGTATTTGTTTACCTGTGTGTGTGTGTGTGCGTTTTAAAATTAGTCTCACAAAGCCCTTAAGGACACGTTCACCCTCATCAGCCTTCTGCCTCCCCCCCCCCTCACCCTGCCACCCAGGAAAAAAAATTCTGTATTCGCCACTGACAAAAGTGTTGGTTTTAGTTCAATTTTTAGAGATTGAGTCTCATGTCAATTAAACTGTAAATACCTATCTCTTTTGCTAGTAACATATAAGCTGCTTAATTATTTTACAAGCTGATTATATACACTCCATTTCCACCATGTTGCTCCTCTTTCACTTTGAAATTAATGCAAACCTACTCATTTCATTTCTTGTGCAATTGTTTCTGTAGTATAATTGGTTCAATTATAAAAAGTGTAAAAATAAATCACAGATTAATAAATTCGATAGGCTTTATTAAAAAAAATAGCCCCCACCCCCCCAGAACCAAATCCTGATTGCGCCATTGAACACACCATGGGCGGTTCCTCAGAAAATCATGAAAAACCATGACTTTTAGGTACTAAAATTACTAATTGTGGGGCTGGACACTTTGATATTTTCTGTTTATTAGAAATTGTTCAAATTTTTACCGTATGTTCTTAAGGTGATAGTCTCAAAATACCTTTCCAAATTTTTCGATATTGTCCATTATCCATTACCAAGGTCCAGAGATACAACTGATTATACTTTAGGACAAAATCACAAAACACAATTTTACACTATGTGTCACAAATATCTAAATAACTAACCATAGTAAAATGTTCAAATATGTACATCATGTAGTCAAGTAGTTATGTGTTCCGTTATAGAAAGTCTTGTTTTGTTATTAAGGTACAGCCGAAAAACCATAATATTTCTCTAGTAGATGTACATATTATGTTGAAACATTGTGTTCAGGCTGCTCTGAAACCACATTCGATTAGAAATAAATAACTTGGCAAAACATTTTGACTTTATGTGTCTCACAGATTGATATCTTCGCTCAATGAAGGGTACATTTTATTTTCGTTATTCATCATAGTTATTGTGCAGCATCCAGTTTAGTCATGTACTGCAATATATTTTAAAGAATTCGCAGAGGTGAAAACACAGTGTGTAGACATTTCGAATTGTTGAATTTATGTCTTAAATAGCTGCCTAAGAAATATAATAACACATATGATATATTCGTCCAAGCATTATCCCATACAATAGAAATATGTTCGAAAATGCGATTTTTAAAGAGTCGTATTTTTGGGAGTAGCTAATGACTCAAATGTTATGTTTATATTGTTTAGATGTTTATCTAGAACATCCATTTTCGTTTCCGAAAATCTGTACTCATTATCACAATACGCTAGAAAAACCATATTTTTTTAGTTTTGTTTCAAATGTACCAAGTATGTGGTTTGGCACTTTTACACATTCTATTCATGGAAAATCGTTTTTAAGTTATTTTCTTTAGATGATTATCCCAGGAAGCCTTGAAAGTTTTTTTCCATAATACTGTTACCGAACTCCGTGGGTTACATGTTAGCGTGCATATGCATATAGAGCTTGCACAAGAAGTCATTGCCCGTGTGCAGCTATGCAGTCTCGAGTTGTGGGCAGAGAGAGTCTATTCCTTTGTTTCAGAGGGACGGCTGGCTTAGTTGCTGGGCTGTAAGCTTCGTCTGTCAGTAAGCTGTCAACTGCGCCCCACAACCAGTAGGTAACACAGAACGGAGCTGGCCGCCCCTCCAAAACAAAGGAATGGACTCGCCCAGCTCCCAAGTCGAGCATGCAGGGGCCACGATTTCTTGCATGAGCTCTAAAATGAGCTTGTAATATCTACATCTACATAGATACTCTGCAAATCACATTTAAGTGCCTGGCAGAGGGTTAATTAACCACTTTCATAACTTTTCTCTACCGTTCCATTCTCTAATAGCGCGCGGGAAGAAAGAACACCTAAATCGTTCCGTTTTCGATCTGATTTCTCTTATGTTATTGGGATGGTCATGTCTCCCTAAGTAGGTGGTGCTAGCAAAATATTTTCACATTCAGAATTAAAAGTCGGTGATTGAAACTTCGCAAACAGATCACGCCGCAATGAATAACGTCTTTCTTTTAATGATTTCCACCCCAATTCGTGCAACATTTCCGTGACGCTTTCCCCCCCGTAACGTGATAAAACAAAACGAGCTGCCCTTCTCTGAACCTTCTCAATATCTTCCGTCAGTCCCACCTGGTGAGGGTCCCACAAGGGGCAACAGTACTCCAGGAGAGGACGCACAAGTGTGATGTAGGCAGTCTCTTTGGTGGAGCTGGTGCATCTTCTAAGCGTTCTGCCAATGAAACGTAACCTTTGGTTCGCCTTCCCCACAATATTTTCTGTGTGTTCTCTCCAGTCAAAGTTGTTGGTAATTGTAACTCCTAGGTATTTGGTAGAATTTACGACCTTAAGGTTTGACTGATTTATCGCGTAATTGAAGTTCAGCGGGTTTCTTTTAGTGGTCATGTGTATTACTTCACACTTTTCTTTATTTAGTGTCAGTTGCCAATTTTCGCACCAAGTAGAAATTTTGTCTAAATATCCGGTCTGACATTTCATTGTAGTTTTAGGAAACAAATAACAAGGGTTGTTGAAATTTCCTATCATATTAAAATTTCATGCCGGAAGCGGGACTCGAACCTGGGACCTTTGCCTCTCGCGGGCAAGCGCTATATCGGCTGAGCTATCCTGACAAGACTCACGATGCCGCCTTACAACCTTACTTCCACCAGTACCTCGTCTCCTACTTTCCAAACTTCTCAGAAACTCTCCTGCGAAACTTGCAAGACTAGACCTTCTGGAAGAAAGAATATGGTGGAGACATGACTTAGCCACAACCTAAGGGATGTTTCCAGAATAAAACTTTCACTGTGCAGCGGAGTGTGCGCTGGTATGAAACTTCCTGGCAGATTTAAATTGCGTGCCGGTACCAGGACTCGAACCTGGGACCTTTGCCTTTAGTGGGCAAGCGCTCTACCGACTGAGCTATCCCGACACGACTCACGTTCCCGCCTCACAACTTTACTTCCGCCAGTACCACGCCTCATTTTTCATTCTGCAACAGGGGTTCGGGGTTCATATGTTACAAACTATGTTGTCATTTACTGACCAATAACGTTTATGAAGTCACAAATTATCATAAATGTGGCCTGTGATAGAATATTTTTCAGTTTTTACTGGTATTCGTCACAGATCGCCTACATTGTGCTTGTGACAAACATTTTGAATTTTTCACGGATATACCTGTATATCACATTTTTGATGAAAAAGTTGTCCAGTTAAGACAGTAAACCTATTTATTGACATTCATCGCAGTTGTATCGAAAAATTCTTCAATTTCACTGTTGACATGCCCATAACTATCACCATAAATTGAATATAACAAAAAACTCTTTGTGGTGTGTGATGCTTTCCGATGCACAACTCTCCCTGTTATGTGTATGCAGCCCTGATAATTTTCTTCTTTAGCTTTTACACCACCCCGATTTTATAAAAGATGTGTAAAACTACGAAATAAAACAAAGAATCTAATATTTGATGACTTTATAATGATCCCACAATAAGCAAAGATCGTTAAAGTACCCAACCCCTTATCTTTATAATTCAGTACCATTTATTTACAATTCTAGCTCTGCCATCAGTAGAACATACCACAGTAGTTATATATATGTGTATATGAACCACACGGGCACACTTCTAACAAAGCTTTATTAGCTTATATGTCTATACTCAAACTTGCACAAGGACAGCCCATTTTATACTTTACCTCTAAACTGATTCTTAACTTAGCTTTCGCTACTAAATATCTATTCTATAACTTGAAACTTCATGTTCATACTACATAAACATACCTAGTTTGATTAAAATTTCTAAGGTACATCTCACAATAAAAAAAAAAAAAAGACCATGAAAATACACCAGTGTAACCTAATAACTCATTAGAACCTTTATGAAGTATTGGTAAAGAATCAAATACTAACACATACTGGTACACACAAATAATACAGAGTACACAGTAGAAACACCTAATAAAATACATAACTGGCTATTAAAATTGCTACACCAAGAAGATATGCAGATGGTAAACGAGTATTCATTGGACAAATATATTATACTAGAACTGACACGTGATTACATTTTCACGCAATTTGGCTGCATAGATCTTGAGAAATCAGTACCCAGAACAAACACCTCTGGCCGTAATAATGGCCTTATACGCCTGGGCATTCAGTCAAACAGAGCTTGGATGGCGTGTACAGGTACAGATGCCCATGCAGCTTCAACACGATACCACAAATCATCAAGAGTAGTGACTGACGTATTGTGACGAGCCAGTTGCTCGGCCACCATTGACCAGACGTTTTCAGTTAGTGAGAGATCTGGAGAATGTGCTGGCCAGGGCAGCAGTCGAATATTTCCCGTCTCCAGAAAGGACAACACGGGACCTGCAACATGCGGTCGTGCATTATCCTGCTGAAATGTAGGCTTCCACAGGGATCGAATGAAGGGTAGAGCTACAGATCGTTACACATCTGAAATGTAATGCCACTGTTCAAAGTGCCGTCGATGCGAACAAGAGGTGATCGAGACGTGTAACCAATGGCACCCCATACCATCACACCAGGTGATACGCCAGTATGGCGAAGACGAATACACGCTTCCAATGTGCGTTCACCGCGATGTCGACAAACACGGATGTGACCATCATGAAGCTGTAAACAGAACCTGGATTCGTCCGAAAAAATGACATACTGCCATTTGTGCACCCAGGTTCGTCGTTGCGTACACCATCGCAGGTGCTCCGTCTGTGATGCGGCGTCAAGGGTAACCGCAGCCATGGTCTCCGAGCTGATAGTCCATGCTGTTGCAAACGTCAGCGAACTGTTCATGCATATGGTTGTTGTCTTCCAAACGTCCCCATCTGTTGACTCAGGGATCGAGACATGGCTGCACGATCCGTTACAGCCATGCAGATAAGATGCCTGTCATCTCGACTGCTAGTGATAGGAGGCCGTTGGTATCCAGCACGGCATTCTGTATTGCCCTCCTGAACCCACCGATTCCATATTCATCTAACAGTCATTGAATCGCAACCGACGTGAGCAGGAAGGTCGCGATACGATAAACCGCAATCACGATAGGCTACAATCCGACCTTTATGATAGTCGGAAACGTGATGGTACGCATTTCTCCTCCCTACACAATGCATAACAACAACGTTTCACCAGGCAACGCCGGTCAACTGCTGTTTGTGTATGACAAATCGGTTGGAAACTTTCTTCGTGTCAGCACGTTGTAGGTGTCGCCACCGGCGCCAACCTTGTGTGAATGCTTTGAAACGCTAATCATTTGCATATCACAGCATCTTCTTCCTGTCGGTTAAATTTCGCGTCTGTAGCACGTCATTTTCGTGGTGTAGCAATTTTAATGGCCAGGAGTGTATATGCAAATATGTATCTTAAATCAACATAAAATCCGATCACGAACAGATAAATTAATTCCACCACCATAAGTTACCCTTTCTAAAACACCATACTATCTGATAATAGACAGATAACATTAAGAGTAGATGATACAGTAGTAACTGGTGGGGATAGGGTTGCAAATCTATTTAACAGGTACTGTTCACGAAATTTTTCTTTGCGAATAAAATGTTCAAAGAGATTTCGGGTTTGCAGCTGATCGTTGTAAACTTCATCGCACGATATTTTAACTGGACACATGCCAGTCATCTTCAGGTGAGCCAACCTGGGCTGATGAAGAAGTTGTCCACTCCGCATTATATAGCACGCAGATGGTATTGCAGCGCAGCCGAGACATGGTGACAAAAAAAAATGTTCCAATGTTTGTATAGCTTATGGGACTTAACTACGGGGTCATCCGTCCCTAATCTTACAAACCAGCTAATATCAAGGACGCCACAAATATCCATGCCCGAGGGGGGATTCGAACCCCCGACCGTAGTGAGACATGGTGACATAACGACCACACCGCCTAGCGGCAGCACCCTCACTGGTGAAACTGCGAGAATCAGCGGCCTTCTATTGACAGTCGCCACAGTTATTGGACTGTTCTGGCATCTTCGTCAATAACAAATCTGGGAGATGATGGGATTCCACGTGTTGTTCCACTGGTAGCTGCTGTCACGGTTCATTAGATTTTACGCAATGCGCATTTCAACGGATTCTTTTATATTGGAGTCCCCCAAATGATGTTGTTGTGTCCATAATTAATGTTCATAGAATATATGACTTCAACTGCGATTGGGCAAAGTTGAAAATGTGTACCCAGCCGGGATTCGAACCCGGGTCTCCTGCTTTCTAGGCAGTTGCGCTGACCCCTACACCACTGGGGACACAGTGATCACCGCACCTGCAAGGACTACCCATGCACGCCTCCCGTCAGATACAAATTCCCAGCTTCGCCCTGCCCATAGTACTCAAACTCGTAGTTTAACTAATTCCCGTAAGAGTAAGGGCTTCAAACTTGCCCACCCCTCCCTCCTAACGATAGGATCATTGCCCGTCACCGGCATATTATATATATACATGTGGCGTCTGTTTGGAAAGAACAGACGTCACATTCTGATCCTGCAGCTGTTATTATTTAATATTCATAGAATATATGACTTCAACTGGGATTGGGCAAAGCTGAAAATGTGTACCCAACCGGGATTCGAACCCGGGTCTCCTGCTTTCTAGGCAGTTGCGCTGACCCCTACACCACTGGGGACACAGTGATCACCGCACCTGACGCCACATGTATATATATAATATGCCGGTGACGGGCAATGATCCTATCGTTAGGAGGGAGGGGTGGGCAAGTTTGAAGCCCTTACTCTTACGGGAATTAGTTAAACTACGAGTTTGAGTACTATGGGCAGGGCGAAGCTGGGAATTTGTATCTGACGGGAGGCGTGCATGGGTAGTCCTTGCAGGTGCGGTGATCACTGTGTCCCCAGTGGTGTAGGGGTCAGCGCAACTGCCTAGAAAGCAGGAGACCCGGGTTCGAATCCCGGCTGTGTACACATTTTCAGCTTTGCCCAATCGCAGTTGAAGTCATATATTTTTTATTTATTATTGAGATTGTCCTCATTACAGAGGTTTCCCTCCAACATACTAATACGCCCAGAAATGAATACACATAGTACGTAAGGTTTTACACTAATTATTCACTATATTTCTCCACGTGTGTCTATCTTGTGTGTCCTCTTCTTCTGCGTCCAGTCTATTCATTGTGAGCTGTACATTTTTGATCCAGGTGGTCACAGGTCGTCCTCTTCTTCTTCTCCCCTCAGGTTGCCACTCCAGTACCAGCTTCGGTATTCTGCTGTCCTCCATTCTTCGTACATGTCCGTACCACCGTAATTTCTTCCTGTCCATCACCTCATCTATTCTTTCTATTATTCCCATCCTCTTTATTATTTCGGTGTTTCTTCTTTTTTCTTTCCTGGAAATTCTGGCCGATCTTCTCCAGAAATCCATCTCTACGGCTTGTAGTTTCTTACTGTGCTTCTGGTTTATGGTCCAGGTTTCCGCTCCGTACAGAACTGCACTCTCAAATATAGATTTATATATGATTTTTTTTGTTCTGTTCATCACGTTTCTGCTCCATAGGACTGAGTTGAGCATTCCAATTACCTTTCTTCCGCTGCTAATTCTTTTATTAATCTCTGAGTCGGATTTTCCCTCAGTTTCTAAAATGGACCCCAAATAACAGAAAGTGTTAACTTTTTTTATTTTCTTTCCCTCTATGCGTAGTTCATGTGGATCATTCGTCAAGTATTCTGTTTTTTGATAATTAATCTTCAGACCCCAATTTTTGTATGCTATTGCTAGTTGATTACACATGTAGTTTGCATCTTCCCCGTCTTGTGCTATGACGACTTGATCGTCAGCAAATAATAAATGATGTAGATAAACTCCATCTCTGATTTCTAGTCCCATACTATTACATTTTTGTGACCATTTTCTCAGACAAATATCTATATAGATTCTGAATAATGTTGGTGACATGGGACAGCCTTGCAACAGACCTTTGCTTGTTCTAAATTTCTGTGAAAGTGTATTACCAATTTTCACTTGGCAAATATTATCTTTATACATCTGTTCTATTATTTTAATTAAAGAAGTATTTATGTTTGCCATATGTAGTGCTCTCCAGAGTAGTTTCCTTGGAACAGTATCATACGCTTTTTCTAGATCTATAAAAATAAGTCCAACATTTTTCGATTTTTCTCTATGTTTCTCCAAAATCTGTCGTAATGTGAAAATATGGTCTACACATGATCTACCAGCTGTTGTTGCGTTCTAAATTTTTTTTCCAGTTTATTTTTAATTATTTTCCCAAAAATCCTCATTAGTGTGTTTGTAACACAAATTCCTCGATAGTTCGAGCAAATTTTGCGATCCCCTTTCTTAAATATGGTACTAATATAACCCAGTTTCATCTCCTTAGGTACAGAATCTCCATGTATCATTTTATTGAATAACTGCAAAATCAGTTTTACAATTTTGTCACCACCGTACTTCAGAAACTCCATATTGATATTCCCTGGTCCAGGTGATTTACCATTCTTTCCTGTCCTTAAGACCTGAAGTACTTCACTTTCTGAAATTTGGATCTCATCATCATGATGTTCATTTTCTTCCACTGTTCCTTCCTCTAGATATTCGTCTCTGTCCTCATTCAATAATTTTTTGAAATATTCTTCCCACTCCTTTTGTGTTACCAGTTGAAGATTGGATTTGCCTTTTGTATCTTGTCGAAGCGCTTTTAATACTGACCATGCTTCTTTCGCTCTCCCAAAACCCAGTTTACTATTAACGTTGGCACATGTTCTTTCCCATGCTTCATTCTTTGCTAACCTTATTTTCTTTTCCACTTCATTCTTTTTTTCCTTGTATTTAGATCTTGTTCCTTCAGATTTATCATTCAACCACTGAACGAATGCATTTCGTTTTTCTTTAACTGATGTTTCTATTTCCTCTGACCACCACTCTGCTGCACGTTTGGGGTTGTTTTCTTTTATGCCCAGCACCTCTGATGCTACGTTTTTCACTTTAGTTTTTATGTATTCGTATATTTCTTCTGTGCTTCCTTCAAATGACTCATCTAGTGTCCTTTCCATTCTGGCCTTAAAGAATGTTCTTATACTTTCGTCTTGTAGGCTGTCAATATTAAAATGTACATTTTGAACTTTCTCACTACAGTTCATTTTATTTATGTTACTTGTGTCGTTCGTTGCATTCTTCCATGGCCAGAAAGATTTCATTTTTACTAGATAATGGTCTGATCCACATTGGGCTCCTCTATAAGATCTGACATCTGCTGCCTTGAAACTACTTGTTTGTCTAATGATAATATAATCTATTATAGAACGAAGTTCCTTAGTGTTCTGTTGCCAAGTATATTTATGAATGTCCTTGTGCTTGAAAAATGTGTTTGTAATTTTTAGATCAAATTGTGCACAAATATCAATCAGTCTTTCTCCATTATCATTATATTCTGCCTCCCCATGTTTTCCTACTATTTTACACGACTCTCTAATTCCTACTCTTCCGTTCATGTCTCCCATGATAATCAGTTCTTTTCTCCTTGGGATTTTTTCAATAGTCTCTCTGAGGGTGTCCCAGAATGCATCTTTCTCCTTATCTTTTGTATCGTTCGTGGGTGCATATACTCCAATAATCACAACTTCCCTGGCAAATAATGTCATTTCAACAGTAATAATACGTTCATTGATAAATGTCCAATTTGTGATTCTTTTTTTCCATTTTTTCTGTATCATAATGGAGACTCCTGCTTTGGCTCTTACAGCTTTCGATACACCACTCCAGATATGTACATAATTGTCAAGTTCTTCTTCTCCTTTGCCTTTCCTCTTTGTTTCAGAAAGTACAACAACATCGATGTTGAACATGTCAAGTTCTGCAGGTAGTAAATCTATTTTAGTGGAAATACCTTGCACATTCCAGCATCCAAACATCATTTTCCGTTTTTCATCGCCAGTTCGTCGTCCACAGTTCCAATTTTTCCGAGGCATATTATTAGGTTTTTTAGCATTTTATATTTTTATGTGAGTGAGGAGCTGGCCCACTGCACAACCCCCAACCTGGAGGACCAGGTAATTTCTATTCAAGGTTTTCTTCCTTTAGCCTTTGATAAGCCAATATCATACTACAAGGCAGCAGTTGCTGGTTTTGGTCCACCCCGGGTATTTTATTTCCCCGGTACCCACCATATCTGGTGAGCATTCCCCTATCCGCCACCTGGGGAGGTGCCCGATGGAAGACCAGCAAACTCCACACGGGGAAGTCATATATTCTATGAATATTAAATAATAACAGCTGCAGGATCAGAATGTGACGTCTGTTCTTTCCAAACAGACGCCACATGTATATATATAATATGCCGGTGACGGGCAATGATCCTATCGTTAGTGGGAAGGGGTGGGCAAGTTTGAAGCCCTTACTCTTACGGGAATTAGTTAAACTACGAGTTTGAGTACTATGGGCAGGGCGAAGCTGGGAATTTGTATCTGACGGGAGGCGTGCATGGGTAGTCCTTGCAGGTGCGGTGATCACTGTGTCCCCAGTGGTGTAGGGGTCAGCGCAACTGCCTAGAAAGCAGGAGACCCGGGTTCGAATCCCTTTGCCGGGCGCCGTGGCTCAGCGCGCCCGGTCAGGGGGCTCAACGCCCTCTGTAATAAAAAAAGCTGAGCCAACAACACACCGAACATCAACGAACAAATACGAACAGCGTCCGCAACGAACAGAACTACCCATAGAGAGGAAAAAAAAAAAAAAAAAAAAAAAAAAAAAATCCCGGCTGGGTACACATTTTCAGCTTTGCCCAATCGCAGTTGAAGTCATATATTCTATGAATATTAAATAATAACAGCTGCAGGATCAGAATGTGACGTCTGTTCTTTCCAAACAGACGCCACATATATATACATAATTAATGTTTTATCATACTCCATTGTATGTCCGCAATGTTCAACAGCTGCAGAGTTGCTGGGTTGCAGAAGGTGGATGCAATGTTCATGTTCTGTGCAATGTTCCTCCACTGTGCATGTTGTTTATATACGCCATAACAAATTCGCAAGGTATTTTATAAATTCCTGCCTTCTATAGTATCAAATCATCCTTCACTGATCCCAGCAGATGCGAAATCTTAGATGGTGTATGGAAAATCAGTTTCACCTGTAAATTATTAAGTATTCTAGTTATTTTGAAGGAGATATTTCCAACAAAGGGTAGGAAAGCTAGGGATTTTTCTGGTGTGTTCTCCTCTTTATCCACTTCCCAGTTCCTAGTTTTAGTTGAGAAGGCCCTGTTACTTTGCCAATTCGAGTATCCATTGTCTCTGAAGACTGTCCTCAAATGTGCAAGCTCTTTAGGTAGACTTTCTACACCCGACACTGTATGGGCTCTGTGCAACTTACAAGGGTTTTAAGCACACTCGTGGTTTGTGATGGGTGATGGCAACTTGAGTAATGCAGATAAAAGTCAGTGTGCCTGGGCTTAAGGAAAACAGTATGTCCCACCGACCCATCACTCTTCCGTTTCACCCTTTCGCTACGGTGAACTTCTGCAGAAGTCGGGAGCGAATGTGCTCTACAGCCGGTGGACTGCTGCAGCAGTCGAGTGCTGCCTGTGCCGCCCAGCCGATGGACTGCTGTAGCAGTTCCGCCTCGCGTCATATTTCTCCGCTTCACTACGCTCGACTTGTGTGGGGGTTTGACTTATGCACCATCTAGCGGCTTTGTTGATAGTCTGTAGTTAACTAGATGGCAGTTGCATTCAGTTTCAAAGCGTTGGTTTCGCTTGAGTTGTACTGCTCCTTCCCCTCCTTGCTTATATCTGTCGTGTTGTTAACCTGAGTTTCTATTAGAAGTGATATGGCAGAGAAAAGATATACTGTGGAGGAAGCTCTTTCCCTAATACTGGGTAGTGACTTTGAGGATGAAAGTGAATCATCGTCCGAACCTGATGATGAACATAAAACGCCTATTGTAGCTGCTTCTACATCACGTATATGTGCTACTCCTGCTGTTCCATTCACATCCACAGAGTTGGATTTGTGCACAGAAGACGAATCTACAGATAATGAGATAGACGAAGAGGCAGCAGAACCACCGAACAAGGAAAAAATAAAGTGGAAAAATGACAACTTGAATCCGAAGAAACACGCGTTTGACGCAGCTACCTCTGGACTGAAAGGTATCGTAGACAGTGACAGCATGCTAAGTTTCTTTCAGTTGTTCTTTAGCACAGATTTCATAAACATTTTGTGTGAGGAAACTAACAGATACTTATCCCAAATGGTGGCTGGTGGTCGCGTTCCAGAAAGGATCCAAAGAGCATGGAGCAACGTGAATGAAAATGATATTCACATCTTTATTGCCACTATGTTTATCATGACAAGAATAAAAAACTGAGCCTGTCTGAATATTGGTCTGAGAATCCAGTTATTCATACACCAATATTTTCTAAACTGCTTCCTAGAGACCGATTTCAACATATCTTGCGGTTTTTACATTTCACCAATAACGAAGAGCCTCACGACAGTGACTATTTGTATAAGCTAAGGCTAGTAATTGACCACTTCAGAAAACAATATAAGGAAAATTTCTATCCTTATGAAAAATTAAGCATAGATGAAGTCTTGTTTTATTCAAAGGCAGGCTAAAAATCAAGCAGTATATTCCTGCTAAACGTAGCCGTTTTGGAATAAAGATATTCATTATTTCAAACGTTCAGACAAATTATATTTTAGATTTTATTGTCTACTGTGGCTCACTTACAGATATTGAGAACTTTGATCTCGGTATCTCAGGAAATGTTGTAACGACATTGGTAGAGCCATATTTGCAGAAGGGACACACACTGTACTGTGACAATTGGTACACAAGTGCTGCCCTGTTTTGTTGGTTGTATGACCGGGCAACAAATGCTTGTGGTACAGTCAGGCACACAAGAAAAGATATGCCTGAGAAACTAAAGAAAGGGGAACGTAACTGTCCGTCTACATCGGAATATCTGTTGTCATTGAAATGGCGTGACAAAAAAGATGTATATACAGTCACAGTCACAGTCAACAGTCCACTCTGCAGAAATAGTGGAAACATCGAAGGGTCGTCAGACAGGCGCGAAGCAATTGAAACCTTCAGTAGTATCAGACTACAATAAATCAATGGGCTCTGTCGATAAAAGTGACAAGGTAATAAAGACCGTGTAAAGAATAAGAAAATCCACTAAATGGTATCGCAAGATGTTCATTCACATCGTAGACATGTCGCTTTTCAACGCATACTGTCTGTATAAGAAATTTGTAAGAAACATTAGCTATACCAACTTTCAGATGGGAGTCATACAGGAAATCCTGGAAAAATATAAAGTGGTAAAAAGAAGATCGAGCGGAGGAAAAAGATCAGTATGTCTGTCGAGACTGACAGCAGGGCCTCACCTACCTGATAAGTGGAGCAGCTACAGAACTTGCTTTGTCTGTAGAGCGCAGAAGAAGCTGAAGCAGATTAAAACGTGTTGTAAGGAATGCAATACGACACTTTGCGCCTTTCCCTGCTTCAAGATTTACCACACAGAAAAGAATATTTGAAATGTAACACTGTGAAATGATATTCTCGTAATGTAATGCTACTGAAATGTAACGTAAAGCAATTATAAATAAATATTATTTAACAAGCGAAATATGCGTTTATAATAATAAATCCACACCCCATCAGAGGTGAATCCAAAACTTGGATCTTTTAGAATTTACGAAAAAATGAACGCGAATTATCTGAAAGAAGGAAGAAAACTGTTTCTATTCCAAATGAATTTTCCCTAATAAATATATAGTATAAAGTCCAATAATTGTGATAACACAGAGTGTGAAAGCAGGACAGAGTAGCGCCGTGGGGAGTGCGGAAGATGCGCCGTACAGCGGGCACGGCCGGGCGTGACTGGCGCTCGTCCACAGCGCACGGCGCAACAATCACGGTGCCAGAGTGAAAGGGTTAAGCAAAACATCCAGAAATGGAAGACAACCATCTTTTCCTAATTCCATAGAAAATCGAATGTTCTCATGAATAGAGTTAAGATGGCGAATAAACTCCGTTAACGTATCTTCTTCGTGGGGCCACATTCTGAAAGTATCGTTGACGTATCTGTAAAAAAAAAAGTTGGTTTACAAACTGCCTATTCAAGTGCTCTTTCTTCAAAATCCCCCATAAAAAAGTTAGCCACCCATAGCAAGTTAGCTACCCATAGCAACACCATCAGTTTGTTCAAAATATTCTTGGTTAAACATAAGATAGGCTGAGGAAAGTGTGTGTCGAAACAAGGCAGTGTTGTCCGACTGATATTGTTTACCAATTAGCTCCACGCTATCAGCAAGAGGTACTTTTGTTCAAATTTTAAAATGTTTGTAGAGTCTATGGGACTTAACTACGGGGTCATCAGTCCCTAAACTTACAAACTACTTATGAACTAGCTACAACTAAGGACGGCACAAATATCCATGCCCGAGGGGGGATTCGAACCCCCGACCGTAGTGGCCGTGCAGACCGTGACTGAAGCGCCTCAGTCCCCTCGGCCACCGCGGCCAGCGGTACTTTTGTAAAAAGAGATATTACATCAAAACTCACTGAAAGATCCACACTACTAAGGTGGAGAGTCCGCAGTCTGTTGATGAAATTGGCAGAGTTCTGTGTATGATATACCCTCATGCGTACAATATGTGCGTCGCACACGGGCGCCGAGTATGCACGGGCGCCATGAGACGCTGCCCGCTGTGGATAGCGGTAACTGCCGGAACCCTTTAATGAAATGGAATATTTGCAAGTGTTCAAATGTTTGTACAACTTATGGGACTTAACTACGGTGTCATCATTCCCTAAGCTTACAAACTACTTATGAACTAGCTAAGACTAAAGACGGCACAAATATCCATGCCCGAGGGGGGATTCGAACCCCCGACCGTAGTGGCCGTACAGACCGTGACTGGAGCGCCTCAGATACCTCGGCCACCGCGGCCGGCGAATATTTGCAAATGGCATAATTCGACAAGGCAGAATATCAAAATGTATGTTATATGAAGCTGAAAATGTTCAAATGTCTGTAAATCTATTGGACCAAACTGCGTGGTCATCAGTCCGTAGTTTACAAATTACTTAAACCTAGGTAAACTAACCCACGGACAAACACACACACCCATGCCCCAGGGAGGACTCGAACCTCCACGGCGAGCAACCGCGCGCTCCGCAGCGAGGTGCTTTAGACCGCTCGGCTACTCCACCGCGGCTATATGAAGCTGAGAAAAATGCAATATACACATATAGAGTTATTTACAACTTGTACAAAAGCCAGACCGCAGTTATTAGACTCGAAGGACATGAAAGGGAAGCATCAGTTGGGAAGGGAGTAAGACAGGGTTGTAGCCTTTCTCCAATGTTATTCAATTTGTACATCGAGCAGGCGGTGAAGGAAAGCAAGGAAAAATTTGGAATAGGGATTAAAGTTCAGGGGGAAGAAATAAAAACATTGCGTTTTGCTGATGACATTGTAATTCTGTCAGAGACAGCGAAGGACCTGGAAGAGCAGTTGAATGGAATGGAAAGCGTGTTGAAGAGGGCATATAAAATGAACATTAACAAGAGCAAAACAAAAATAATGGAATGCGGTCTTAGAAAATCAGGCGATGCTGAAGGAATTAGATTAGGTAACGAAACAATGAAGGTGGTAGATGAGTTTTGTTACTTGGGTAGTAAAATAACATGCGATGGTCGCAGTACAGAGGATATAAAATGCAGAATGGCAATGGGAAGAAAAGCATTTTTGAAAAAGAGAAATTTGCTAACATCGAATATTAATTTAAGGGTAAGGAAGTCTTTTCTGAAGGCATTTGTGTGGAGTGTTGCCTTGTATGGGAGTGAAACATGGACGATAAGCAGTGCTGACAGGAAGAGAATAGAGGCTTTTGAAATGTGGTGCTACAGAAGAATGCTGAAGATTAGGTGGGTAGATCACATAACTAATGAAGAGGTACTGAACAGAATTGGTGAGCGAAGAAATTTTTGGCATACCCTGACTAAAAGAAGGGATCGCTTGGTAGGACACATTCTTAGACATCGGGGAATCGTAAATTTAGCATTGGAGGGAAGTGTGTGGGGTAAAAATCGCAGAGGGAGACCAAGAGACGCGTATAGTAAGCAGATTCAAGTGGATGTGGGTTGCTGTTCTTACGAGGAGATGAAAAGGCTTGCTCAGGATAGAGTAGGGTGGAGAGCTGCATCAAACCAGTCTCCGGACTGAAGACCTTAACAACAACACATATAGTCGGCCCACGAATAGCTGTTAAAACGGCCCGTAGTCCGCTTTTGTCACTTATCCGTTTCTTACAGACCACTTCGCGTCGACAGTCCTATTGTCCGCCATTGCTATCGAAGTCAGGTACGTACGAACTGTAGCGTCATACTTCCGTGGCGAAGCTAATTGTAACGTTGCTGTTTATTACTGCATTATTTGCAACTGAATACACCACTTGCTCGCCAACTTATTTTAATTCCGTATGAAATCTGTATCGTAGCAGTCGATTGTTGCAAGAACAGCTTGGCATCGAGTAGTTCCCTAAAGTGGATTGACAGCAATGAGTCTGGATTACACGAGCGTCTCATCACGCACGTCTTCACTCACTACGTTTACATGTAACACATCTCCCGGAAGACGAAAACCGATTTTCGTAAACCGTTTTTCGCTGGCGTGTTTACTTGGCACAGCCTGAATCGGATTTCCTAATCCACTTAAGATGGCGGCTGAAAAAAAGCTGATTCAGTTCCCGATTTAGTCAGCATAAACGCTATTTTTCTTTACTTAAATACAGCCGGCCGCGGTTGCCGAGGGGACTGAGGCGCTCCAGTCACGGTCTGCACGGCCACTACGGTCGGGGGTTCGAATCCCCCCTCGGGCATGGATATTTGTGACGTCCTTAGTCTTAGTTCATAATTAGTTTGTAAGTTTAGGGACTGATGACCCCGTAGTTAAGTCGCATAAAAAAAAAAATTAAATACACAGATTCATGCTCACTCTAATATCAATACCTTTATTTCACATTAGAAAATATCACTCTGTCCATATGTGCCGAAAATTCTTACCAAAAAAAACACAATCTGACAATCCAAGAACGCTTCAAAACGGTTGCGTTTACATGGGCACGAAAATCGATTGTGGAACTGGAAAACCGCATTAGAGAAGTAGATTTCCAGAATCGATTTTGGAGTGTTTACATGACCAACCAAAAGCGGAATTGGGAAATCGGTTTACGAAATCCGGTTTTGGGAGCACATGTGAACGGGGTGAGTTATAGGTGGCTGGCGCCCGTCTAGTTACTCTCTGCATACCAGCTCTCCCCCAGGGAATCGGACATCTTCTCTTGTGCTACCTGTACTGACATATAATGGAACTTAATTTCTTATGTCTCTTTTTTTATTTGTTTCATTTCTATTATAACAATTTGGGCTGCGGTACAAGTCACGTTACGTACGATCAAAAATCGAGCTGTGGTCGTCAGTATAATTTAGTTAGGTTTGACAGATGGAAAATTAATATCGTCAGCATTTCGGGATCAGGGCGAGAATTCGTATTGTATTTTTTTCAGTGAGCGAAAGAAAATGACCACCCATTTGTTGGTAATTTTGTCCCGTTTATTTTACAGTGCTGCTAAATCATGAGTGTATGTGCCTTGCAGTAATCAGTTGCTGTGCTAAGAGTTACGCAGAGTAACATAGGTGTCACCACCACTAAATTATTGGGGGAGGGGGGGGGGCGGAATTCAAAGGCTAGGATATATCTCACATGGACGAATAAAAGGAATGCCACAGTATTGAGAGGGGGGCATGTCGTCCATGTCACCCCAGTGGTGACACCCATGCACAGTAGTAACACTTGTTAGCAGCCAGGCTGTGCGGCCAGCAGCGCAGTCAGCTACGCCACCGGTGGCAACAATTACTGTTTTCTTCACGCTACGGCAGTTATCGCCAATCGAGCACTGTTTTATTCGTACAGTGTGTACGTCAGTATGTCGCGTGAACTGCAGATTTCCAAGGTGGAAATGACTAAAAGTGTAAACACGATAAAAGGGAACAACTTGTAGTTGGAAGAATCCCTGAAAGAGTGTCAGAAGTTATTGGACACAAAAGTGACTACCGAAGATTTTAGATATGCAATTGAACAACATTCCGCAATTTGGGACCCCAGTTCTGTAGCTTAGAGTAATAAGCAATTAAAATTAAATGCTTGGAATGAAATTATTTGCTGATTCCTACCTGATTTTGAACACTGGTTTATTTTTAGTCATATTTTAGTCATATTTTGAATCAATTTTCTTTTGACATAAGAGGATAAAAATATCGAAGTAAACTATTCATATTTTTTAACTTTAAACTATTTAAAAAAGTAATTCATATTTCCTACAGCAAAAAGTTATTGATTTACAATACGATTTGTTGGTTTACCAACCTCAAATTGATTTCGAGCTTTTCTTCTGGCGAGATACACTTTCTCATCCACGAATCTTTCCCGGTAATATCAACTTGTATTGGCGACAGTAATTCAAAGAAAGATGATTTAGACATCCTCACGTAATTAAAAAACTTGTTTTAGTCCGAACACAGTTCATCAAAAAGAGTATAGTACAATCCTTTAGAGTCCCTTAATGATAGCATAGGGTGTAATGCATAAATCTCTTCCTTCGCCGTCTCTTTTTCATTAAAAGTACGGGGAGGAGTATATGTGTATATTTGTTGTCGGACATGTTTCTTCGTCACCAGGGCACAGCTGACTGGCGGCGCAGCCTGGCTGCCCAGTGTAATATAATAGGCCACGCATGACTCAATGCCCCACTGTGCCACGGCCCTCCGCCGCCAGTGGCTGCCGGCCTGGTCGCGGGGCACGGCAACCAGTCACCACGGCAGCCAAACTGTGGCTGCGCGACCGGCTGCCCTAGTGTAATAAATAGGCTCCGTAACTCTGAATGCCCCACGACGAGCAACTCAACTGGCCGCACGACTGGCTGCGCAACCTGGCTGCCTAGTGTAATAAGGCCCTTTAGAGATCACGCATTCTGCCCTTGGCAGAACCACTCATCTCAACGCCCCCCCTCCCCCCCCCTGCTGGGCCCCCACAATATCAGTAAATTATTCGTGTCCGAGGCTTCCGATCTGAAAGGGAAAAGTAAATTTTGATCCATTAAAAAAGGAGAAGAGGAACTACATAGAAACTCTACAAAAATCAGTAGTTATTACAAAACTTTACAATCTACTTCAAAGAAATCTTATGAAATTGTTGGCAATGATGAATCAGCTCTGCATGTGTTGATGACTTCAAGCGCTAAGTCTCACGTCTGATTCACGATTATCCAACAGTGTTGCTGAGCGTAAATCCCAGTCACGTTGAACAGTACTATAAGAATTGCTATTCGAAAATTAAAACAAAAGAATTCCCAAAAAGTGAAAATTAGAGATACGTAACTCCCCTCAGTCAAATGGTTCAACAGCTTACTTGTGGTGCCTTTACAAACAAACATTCATACAGATGAAAAGTTCACCCACCAATCATTTGGCTTCTGATGATAGTCATCTTTAGGGTTACCAGAAGTCAGCGCTAAAAAAAGAGGACATTTCTAGAGCATAAGATTATAAATTGAAATTATTAGAAGCTGAGTTATCTTGTATTTTTGTATATGTAATTCCTTTATCTGGCCACCTCGCAACTTGTATTACACGCTAATTACAACCCTAACTATTTCAAATTCTATGAAATAGTAAGTTGAGCTCCACGCATGGGCGGCATCGGATGATGATAATCTAGACAAAAATATTGCAGTGTTGGAAAACAAGCTAAATTCTATAGAGATAGCATTTATGAGAGTTCGAAAAAGTGTATTTTTGCACTTTTACATTGAAGCAGTTATTACTTAAAAAAAGAGGACAACTTCCAATTTTGCTAAAAATCCAGCCGGACCATTTTTAGGGTCCACAAAAGAGGACATGTCCGGGTAAAAGAGGACGTCTGGTAACCATAGTCATCTTAGGTATGGTTTTTGTTAATTAAACATAGAAACAAGTGTAATTTACAGTTTTATTATATGTACAATACTGATGAGACAATTTCTTTGTTACCGAAAATGTACTTGATAGTTTCTCATTGTGTGTATTGTATGACAGGTTAGTTAATTGTTAACTAATAATGGCTTTGTTGTGACTCGTGCCATTTAATTGCTTGCCTAGGGAAGCAGCCTCCTAGTACTGATTGGTTCCACTCTTTGGAGTGGAGGGAAAAACTATAGGAAAAATTATAAGGAATCATAGGGAAAAATACTGCTGGCGCACGTTAGTAAAAATAAGTATACTGTTTTATATTTGAAACTGCTAGCAATTTCAGAGATTTGTCACTTGCAGTGTTATAGCAGTATGGTAAAAACTTGTTGCTTCGATTGTATGTCAGTTGAGAAGTAAATTAGTAGGATATAAGTAATATACATGGATATGAACGATCTATAAAAGCGGTGCATAATGAACACATGGTCTAATGTGTCATGCTATGCCGCGGCGGAACGGCCGAGCACATTGAGGCGCTATGCTACGATGCGCGAGGCCGTTCCCTGTTGGGGGTTCGAATCCCCCCTCGGGCATGTATGTTTGTGCCTTCTTTAGTAAAAGCTAGTTCATAAGTAGTTTGTAAGTTTAGGGACTGATGACCCCGTAGTTAAGTCCCATAAGCTGTACAAACATTTTTGAAAATTTGTCATGCTACAGACTGGGCTGTCGTTCCCGCTGGAGGTTTGAGGCCTCCTTCGGGCATGGGTATGTGTGTTTTCCTTATAAGTTTGGTCGAATAAGTTTTGAAACATTTGATTTGATCTATAAAGTGCTTTGAAAAATCCTTCTTTCTTTGTGTGTAATGCATATAATAGCTGCTGGCCTACTGTGCCTTATGGCATCATTGTATGAGAGACTGCCAAATCATATGTAGTAATTAGGGTTGTATGTGTAGTGCTCGTGATTCTTGTTCCATCATAAGATTATCGAATTTTAATAAACATTCTCTTGCGTGTTGAAGAATATTGCATTCGTGGTATATTATAGACTACATGTACAGCCTAAATTCTTTTCTGCTTACTTACGAAAATTTGTTTGTTTGCTTTGAAATTCAGGTGACCGTCCTTTTAGTGAAACCAAACCCTAGCATATTTTTCATAACGTGACCTACCAGGTAGAGAGATTGATTATATGAGCACCCTTAAAGAAATCTAGAAAATTACAGGAATTGGTAACTCTTGCTGATTCATAGTAACAACATAATTTTTAAAGATAACGCATGTGTTAGTGTGGGCTAGAACCTGAAACTATATTTTAGTAGGCTACACTCTCTTAGAAGTACCGACATACTTCCAATAATTTGTGTTATAAAGAAAGAAGTAACTCTTGAGGCCAACAAAACATTTTCAAAATACTGTTATTTACTAGTTGTTATTGACTTTTACTTAAAATATACTTGTGAAAATATTTTGATTTCTAAATACCTTCGTGAACGTAAAAATATAGAAAGGATGTTCAGTGTGAAAGTCGTATTTACCTAGAATAACTCTACCAGAAGTTGTTGATTGACAGAGACCGGATTGTCCATAGACACGATTCCTTAACAATTCGTGCACATTTCATTACATATTCTAGGTGAATTAATTACTTCTTGCACAAATATGTGTACTGTATATTCGTCAAAAACTTAAGGAACATTCTTGTATGTTTGTGTACGAATTTTGCCTCGTACAAACGACGAAACTCTGGTATGCGTACGAGAATTCTCATATTTATTGAAACCCTGGTAGTATCCTTGGATAAATTATCACCCTTCTTAAGTTGTTACATTCCGCGACAGTTTGATGCTTTTAGGAGTGGAGGCGTGGGTGGAGGAGCATTTTCCTTACAGAAAGTCCCAGCTATTCACTCCCCCACCGAACAATTAGTACTGCCATGACGTACATAATTTCATATACGATGATGATGGCAGGTATCTTAAATGAAGTTGCAAAATTTTGATGAGGAGAACTCTAAATTGAATCGGATTAGAAATTCTGGTTCTATAAAATTCAGAGTATCTGTGACATCATAGCACCTAAAATTAATTTTTTGAAAATACAGCCATTGGATCTTCTTATTCTTGATATGAAGGACACTAAGTTTACTACAAATATTTTTGTACAATTCATTATAAATAAACTGATTATCTGCTACAATTATTACAGACAGTTGTACCATTACGTTCATGGAAGATTTCAACAAGGTGAATTCCTTATTTAATGTATCAATCGGATACATTAAATTAACAAAATTATTCTAAGTGGTCTCAAAACTATCTTACAAATTTACCCTAAATGAAACGAGATGAAATTTTCCATGAAACGGCGCACCTCCCTGTGCTAAACCATCCTTGGAGGTATTATTTCAGTGATGTCCGTATATATTTCCCAGGCGATGCCTCTACATCTTTGTGTACATAGCAATTTGGAAAGCTCTAAATGTGTTACAATAGAAACATTTCACTTAAATTTTGTTGTGGTGGAGTGGCCGGGCAGTCTAAGACGCCTTGCTGCGAAGCACGCGGTTTGTCGCTGTCGGAGGTTCGAGTCCGCCCTCGGGCTTGGTTGTGTATGTTGTCCTTAGGTTAGTTTAATGTAGCTATGCTAAAGATGACACACACGCCCACGCCCAAGGGCAAGAGTCAAAGCTCTGACAGTGAGCACACAAGCACTGGGCTGCAAGGCACCTTGAACACTCGGCAACTCCACTGCGGCCATTAATAAATGGTTTAACGGAAAGTCATTGCCATTAACCTTTGATTAATGGAAATCTTGAGGATTTCAGCATAGTGAAGCTTTTCACAATTCATTTAAATAAAAAAGGATTAAATACTGAGTCATTTTTGATGGATAATATTTTTTCAACAGATACAAGAATTTATACATCTACATAAATACTCTGCAGTCCACATTGAAGTGCATGGCAGAGGGTTCATGGAACTGCTTTTATGATACAGGCTGTTTTGCCACTAGTATACTTTACATATGACCAGGGTTTTGTTGTGCAAACTATTGTAAGCTTCTTACATTGAAATTAGAACTGAATTTTGAGTTTCTGTAAAAAGATTACCAATCTTGGGGATTTTATGTCTGTTTACATTTGGCATGGTTTCTTCTTTGCTTTTGCAAAAGTGATCTAAGCTGTTTTGTGCACCACAGCGGGTAAACCCCTTCTTTTGTTAATTTCTTTGGTATAAGTTTCTCCATAGCTGTTGAAATTATTTCTTTTTATGATGGAAATTCTCCTCAGAGATGATTAATTATTTTTCAAAAGAGATAGATTAGCTGGCCAGTACTTACCTTTGTGCTGTACCGCCGATAGTGACACAAATGAAGAAAAAGAAAAAAAGGGATGAAACAGGACAAGCTTTCAGAACATAGTTCCTTCTTCAGGTAGGAGAGAAGAGAAAAGGATGGGAACGGAAGGGGAAGGTAATTCACGACCTTGGTCATGAGGGTGGTGTTTGAGGAGTGTGGAAGTCAGAGATACTGCATATTAGTACTGAGCCAAGCCAGAGAGGATATATATAACCAAAGAGGAAAGATCAAGCAGTAAAGAGAAGAGAAGATGAGGGAACTGAATGATTCTGAGGACAGTAGGAGAGAGGTGGGTTGTCTAAAACATTTTTGATTAACAGGGAAAGATGGAGACACACACGCTCACATACACACAAAGAAAGAGAGAGAAAGAGAGGAGAGGGGTAAGGAAGGGATAATGAATAGGTGAGCTGAGGATGGAGGAAGGGGAGAGGTTAGCGTAGTTTTAGGCCAGGGGGTGGTGGGAGGAGAGGATATGTTGGAGGGCAAGTTCCCACCTCCGTAGCTCTGAGGGACTGGTGTTAGTTGGTAGTATCCAAATGGCCTCAACAATTTCCTTTGACAGGGCTATGACTTTCTCAAGTCATGATCTGAGATGAGATCATTACTCCAAACTGTTCTTCCCACATCACCTAGAGTAGCCTTCCGCCGTCCTCCCTAGGTGTACTTGCGTCTGTGTAAATGTGTGGGTGTGTGTGTATTTGTTTACCCTCCTTCTTTTCTCCCCAAGGTAAGTCTTTCCTGTCCTGGGATTGGAATGACTCCTTAACCACTCCCTTAAAACCCTCATCATTTCTTTTTCCCTCTCCTTCCCTTCTGCCTGACGAAGCAGCTAGGCTGCGAAAGCTAGTGTTTGCGTTTGTGTGTGTGTGTGTGTGTTTATTTGTTACTATCACTGCCTGTGCTCCTTCGCCTGGTAAGTAGACTTCATCTATATATTTTTTTAAAATTCTAGTTGTAAATTACTTACGATCTTAATTTTTTGTTTTGTTTTGATACAAAATTACTATCCTTATTATTGTCATATTTTTGTGTTCCACAAACAAACTATTTAATATGTCATGTTGCAACTTCCTTGTTCTAGAACCTATATTTGTATATATATACGTGCAATTTTGGCACACGCACAGTTAGTCCTGGTTTAGTATTAAGTCAGTCTTACTTTAGTCTTTAGTCAGTCAACTTTTTGTATATAACATGTAAAGAACAGTTTCATTCAGTCTAAGTCTTACTTCAGTCTTAAGTCAGTCTACAATGTTATAAGTCATGGTACAGTCATTTATTGCTTCATTAAAAATGTCAGTATTTGTTTGTGTGCATCTTCAACAAAAGTGAATAAATCAATATATTAAATGAAATGTTTCGTGTTTGAGTTCCAAAGACCTAGAAGTACTCGCCGTTCTGATAATTACGTACAGGCAGGCGAGCTATTTGAGCTACTGGATCTACCACTGAAGGAGAAATAAGAAGGTGATTTATGACATTTATAATAATGGAAAGTCCAGGTTGGAATAAATAATATAGTGAGGACAGTTTACAACTCACCGCAAAGACGTGGCGACGAGCTGCGACAGGCACATACAAAAGACACACACATACAACACATTCAGCTATTGGCCATGGCCTTCTTCAGAAATAGAGCACTCACGCAATCACACAGGCACACAACACAGTCATACAACCATCACCTCCGACTGCCACACTTCGAAGTGTGGCAGTCGGAGGTGATGGTTGTATGACTGTGTTGTGTGCCTGTGTGATTGCGTGAGTGCTCCATTTCTGAAGAAGGCCATGGCTGATAGCTGAATGTGTTGTATGTGTGTGTCTTTTGTATGTGCCTGTCGCAGCTCGTCGCCACGTCTTTGCGGTGAGTTGTAAACTGTCCTCACTATATTATTTATGACATTTATTTACGTAACACCAATTTAAATGGCACCACTCAACAACAGCCTCCAGCTGTGCAACCGTGATTCACACAGCCTGAAGCTGGGAGCAAAGTATCACCAACTCAGTTTAGAACTGCATACAGCAGTCACAGTTTTTATCCATGACTACAAACCCAGGAAAAGGAATGATAAAAAAGGCATGATGTAGACTATACAGTAAGTAACTAGGTAAACAAAGACGACTAGTGCTGGTAGTACTCACACTAAGTACAAAAGCAAGCAACAAACATCAGAAGTAAAACTGCAAGTAAATGAAAATAGCTCCCTGGTAGTAAACCCTCATGCACTGTTGGTGCTGCCTGATTGATACCGTAGTTAACAATACTCAACCAACTGTGACCTGTAATTCACATATAGGAAACATATATATACACCAAAACAGGGGGATTTAGGCTGTGTGACCTAAGTTACTAAGTCAATTGAGTTATATTATTATTCATTAGTAAATAATTTAGTTTACTATGAAAATGTGGTGTTGAATATAAAGCTGTTACACTGTAGCTGCCAAAGCTCGGTTTCACAGATAATAATTATATGATTTGATATACAATATGTTATTACATTTAAATAATATATTTAAAGTTTTGTTTGTTTGTTTTTATTTCATGTTGAGGGAGAGCAACTCAGTACTTTGTTGTTCGTGATTTTGCCATTGCTGATGGAGGAAATTAGCTGGTTGCTGTTACACACAAAGCAGAGACAATCACATGGAAGAACATACTGTTGGGTCATGATTCTTTTCAACTATATTACATGAGGAAATTAAAAGGGATTAAACAGTACAACCTAAAAATATAATGTGATGTTTTTTCCAGTGTATCAAGTCATAGAAAGATAGATTTTTAATTTCTGGACATATTTTTGTGTTTTTCTTTTAAAGATTATATTGGTGATGCATCAAGTGATATATAGATCATACAAAATTACAACAATTTTTTACAAGAAAGCAACACCTACCCACTAAAATGAAGTCCGATTCGGTCATCATATGCATGGGCCGCAACTGCAATAGGAAGTGCTGCATGATTGGATTTGGGTCTTCCACAGGGATATGATATCTGATGGTTGGGAGCTGCATTGAAATGGACTGTGATGTTGGAAAGGGTACGTGGGTAACATCACCAACTGAGAAGGAGTAGAAAGGATCTTGGGTAGGATGTTTCCATGTCAGGGCATGATGATAGATCATATCCAGGGTGGTATTGGGTAACAATGGGTGTGAACCTTTGTGGATGGTTATTAGGAGTAGAGGGAGGATTCGTGGTGTTTGGCAATTTGACACAAAGGAAGACAGGAGGATTAGGAATTAACTTCCCATCATGATTGTGGTCATTAGACACAGAGCTCACACTCTTATTGTTTGGGTGAGTATGTTGAGAGGAAATAGGCCATGCCCTTTCTCAGGAAACATCCAAGTATTTGCCTCGAGTGATTTAGCAAAATCATAGGAAACATAAATCTGGATGGCCAGAGGTTGATTTGAATCGCCATCCTCCAAAATGTGAGTCCAGTGTGTTACCACAGCACCATCTTGCTTGGTATTTTAAGATGGTAAATCTATTTGCTAGATGTCGGAAAGAATGCCTGACTGTGGAGGTGTTTGTGATATCACCCTTTGCACCATCCTTATCTCAAGGACTAGGTTGTGACCGCGGACATTCAATGTCTAAACTACATGGCGAGGGATTATCTTTACTCCTTCCATTATTTGTATTTGACCCAGGTGTTTCTAGCATCATATTGATAACACAGTATATGATAGGTTGGTCTTGAATTTATGATTCAATGAGTAAAGGTTCTGGGGTGCATTTGTGTGTTCTGTTGTGTGTGTGTTGCCTAATTGTTTAACTGTTATATCTAATGGTTTCTCTGATAATATGAAGTATAGGTCATTGTGTATTGGGACTGATTTATATATAATAATAGAATCCACAACAGTTGTTAATTTTAATTTTATTTTTTTAAATTTGTATGCACCTAAGTCTCATCATCATGTGCATTTACTGAGTCCATAAAACTGTCACATATAGCAACATTAAAATAGTGGGTCCCTGGTACATGAAAAAAGCAGGGAGGCTCTGTTGGCAACTTGGGTGCAACATACCACTTCACAAAGCAGGGTTGAACGACTCAAACAGCCCATCAAAACCTCTAACGGCCACCGTAGCAGTTGAACTACTTTATATTTATGTGTGTGTATTTATTTATATATGATCCAGTTTAAAAAATATATAAAAATAATTGCATGGATAATGTAGCATCCAATGACTTGTTTCTGCCTGCAGATTAAAACATTTGACAGGGTTGGAAATAAAATACTTTACTTCACTTTCAGTTACACTTTGAGAAAAATTGTTCTTGTACAGTATTGCCCTCTTTTTATCACATCTTGCTCTGATTCCAAGTATTTATTAAGTAATGCAAAGTAAGGTGTATAATTGTGTTGATTTACATTATGAACAGAATATTACTGGATGAAATACTTTTCTCAGCAGTAGAAACTATATGATTACTATGCCTACAGCATTAAAAACTACACTGTTTTGAAACATTTGCTATAGCAATAAAATGGACTCCAAGAATGATCATACATCACTTCACATGAGGAGAGAATATGTTAACATTTTTCAAATGATGCTGACTTACTAATACTTGTTCCTTTTCTTAAATTTTTTGTCTTTCACTCATTGGACTCTCCTACATTAGACACTTTTTTTTCTTTTTTCTTTCTTTATTATCTTAACACTTACATGCTATTATAATAATCTTAAAATCTGGGACAGAAACTAAAATAAATAAATAAGGAAATGAAACAATTATCATCAGGATTAGTAATAGTTGGCATACAGGCATACTTGTAAGATAAAAAAAAATAAAATCACTTTACTCTTTTCAGCAATAAATGACACAAAATCAGAATAAGAGACAACAATTATATAGCTTCAGTTAATTTTCTTACTGTTTGTATTATCAGTGTGTTGGATCAGCTTGCATGTCTTTTTAGTGAGTTCCTTACAGTGGTTTTTGCCAAAATGCATTACATTTTTTATAATCTATTAAACTAAAATTTTGGGAATTATACTAATTTTACTCTTCTGTATAAATTTTCTTGTTATGTTCCTGAGATAAACAAGTAGACAACATTAATCCCGGCTTTCAGAAGTTATAAGTTTCTTCTTTGTGGAAGAAAGAGAGAACAAATGGGTGAGTTTGCAATTCTTCTTCTTTCCTAGAAGAAGGAATGCCAGACATGGAATCCAGGATTAATTCTTCCCACATGAAAGTGTTTGTAAAAAGTACTAGCACTTATGTCTCATGAAGATATTGAATAATTGTTGTGTCTCATTGCAATTTCAAGTCACCTCAACTGTATTAAGATACATAATAATATTTAATGAGGTTCATTTATGGTGCTGTTGATCTTATGTGCAGTTGTTGTACTAAAAATAAGTTTCACATCATATTATTCCACTGAAAGACTTAACATTACTTCTATTCATCAAAACTCAAAACATACTTTTATAACTGAATGCAATCCTAACAGTTGTTACAGATGAAAGAATCTTCCAGAGCCACTGTTGGGGGCTTGGAAATCTACTTGACCATGTACCATCTTCATATGCCTTTGAAAGTTAGATGTACGGCTGAGTACTTTGTTGCAAAGTTTACACAGAGTCTCTCCAGAATGGATTTTCTTGTGTGATGACAAGTTTGTTGCATATCTGTAAGCTGCTCCACAAATGTCACAGGAATACATTCTTGCCTCAGTTGATGACTCCCCAGTGTGGTGCAAAATACCGTGTATACCTGTAGGAGAAAACAGTTCTCAGTAGTTGTAAATAAAACTGCATTATTTTTCCTAAGAAAAATGTGTTTGTTCCTTCAAAACTGGTTAAAGTACTCACATTTTGAACACAAAATTGTGTGTCTGAATAATTATGAATCATGGAATGTAATTTTTAAACGATGGAAATACTTTAAAGGATTGACAATAGTTTGTAAAGCATAGGTTGCTACTCACCACAGAGATGTTCGACAAGTCGCAAAAAGGCACACATAAAAGAATAAACAAAACTAAAGCTTTCCGCTGTTAAGCCTTCATCTGCAACATAGAACACAACCACACACACACACACACGCACACACACACACACACACACACTCTCACACAAACCCAACCACCATCTTCGGCTGCTGTGGCTGGACTCATTTTCTGGAAAGCTTGGAAAAAACAACAAAATGTGTGGAAAATTCTTAGGAATGTATTAAATGGTCAGAAACACATGACTTCCTTCAAGAATGTTTTGAATTTCGTTTAGGAAGCTCTCAAGAATCTTGGAAAAACAACAGAAATGTGTGGAAGATTTTCAGGAATGTATTACACTGTCAAGAAGGCGCAAATTACATTCAAGAATGTGCAAAAAATTGTGTTAAACTACATGCTGGGAAAATGAAAATCATGATTAAATGGATAAAAACTAGGAACTGAGGTTTAACGGAACTAGTTGTAAAGTGAAATACATGGGTGGGGGGAAATTTGGAAATGAAATGCAATACTGACAATTGGAACGGTCGTGTAGGTGTTGTTGAGAATGGATGGGATTGTTGATGTACACTTGGATGTCAGAGTGTATGATTTTTATGGTATTAAACAGGTATTAAAAACACAGGAAAGAAGAAAAAAGAAAAAGGATGGACAGTGAGTAAAGAAACGCGTTAGAGAATAGGAACAAAGGAAAACAGCACTGGGTTGTGGGTTAGAAGAATGGCCGTTAGGCAAAATCAAACAATGGAAATACCTTAAGGGATTCAACAATATGTTGGAAATGATAGGTTGCTAATCACCACAGAGACATCTGACGACTCGCAAAAAGGCACACATAAAAGAATAAAGAAAACTGAAGCTTTAGGCTGTTAAGCCTTCATCTGCCACAGAGAATGCATGCACACACACACACACACACACACACACACACACACACACATTCAACCGCCGTCTCTGGCTGTTGAGGCAGTTGGGTTTGTGTGTGTGTGTGTGTGTGTGTGTGTGTGTGTGTGTGTGTATGTATGTGCATTCTCTGTGCTCGCCATGGAGGTTCGAGTCCTCCCTGAGGCATGGGTGTGTGTGTTGTCCTTAGGTTAGTTTACCTAGGTTTAAGTAGTTTGTAACCTACGGACTGATGACCATGCAGTTTGGTCCAATAGATTTACAAACATTTGAATATTTTTGCATTCTCTGTGGCAGATGAAGGCTTAACAGCTGAAAGCATCAGTTTTCTTTATTCTTTTATGTGTGCCTTTTTATAAGTTGTCTGATGTCTCTGTGGTGAGTAGCAACTTATCCAAACACAATGCAGCTTACTCAAGACCTGTGATCTTCTTTACGCCCCATCTGCACCACCTTTCCCAGAGTTGCCAGTGAGGTTTGGTGTGACGAATCAACAGGAACACTCTGCCCCTATATTACCTAGTGCCTGTGTCGGGAGATGTTTGACAAATTACACTGTTTCGCTCACCCTAGTGTTAAAGCTTCTACTAAGTTGGTCACTGACCGATTCATCTGGCGAGATGTCAAGCACGTTTGCCAGGCCTGGGCTTGCGCTTGTGTCCGTGACCAGAAAGCCAAGGTACAACCCCCCCCCCCCCCCGCCCCCTCCCCTCGGCTCCATCCCCATTCTGTCCAACCACTTTCAACAGGTACATATTGACCTTGTCGACCCCCTTTCCCCAGCGGAGAGTTTCTGGTACCTGCTCACCTCCATCAACTGGACCACTCGCTGGGTGGAGGCAACTCCCATTTTAAACATAACTGCAGAGACAGTAGCACGTGCCTTCATACACACATGGATCTCTCACTTTGGCTGTTCCTCTGTTATTACCATGTATCAGGGCTGCCAATTTGAATCTTTCCTTTTACAAAACCTGTGCCATCTCCTCAGTGTCAAGTGAATCCACACACAGCCTATCATCCCAGGGAAATAATACGGTCGAGTGCTGGCATTGCACTCTTAGAGCTGCCCTCTTCTGTCGCTATTGGGAGAGCTCGTATAACCTTCCCCTTCCGCTCCCTCCTCAGTGCCCCTTCCTTTGTCGATCGGGTCCACCTTTACTGCTTTAAACTCTCCATTCCTTCCACAATGAGTCACTCCCTTCCACCCCTCTCTGTCCCTTCAGCACCCTCCACCTGATAACACGTTTACCTTAGAGATGACATTGTCCGCCACACCTCTTTAGCCGTCATATTCAGGCCTACACCATGTCCTTAAGAGGGGGAGCAATACCTTTATCATTTCCTTAGACAATATAACCACTACTGTGTTTATTAACAGACTAAAGCTGGCTTTTGTTGACTCCACCCCCCCCCCCCTCCTCATCTGGTGGACTCTGCTCTGCCGTCCCCCTCCCCTCCTCCTCCTCCTCTCTCAGCCCCACCGCCTCCCATCCACCATGCCTTCCCTGATACACTCTCTGCCTTCCCCCTCAAAACCTCTTCCAACATTTCTCACAGTTTCCCCTCCCCTCCTCTCCCTTCCTCGAATTCGTCGTTCCCTCTCCCCCCCCCTCCCCACTTGGCCTCTGATGTCACAATTATATTCAATGACTATACCATCTTCATCCTAAGTCTGTCATCCTCTGACTCCTAATCCCCTTCCTCCAATGATTTACAGCTCCTCAGACATTTTCCACTTCCTTCCACCATCCTTTCCCACAATGTACAAGCCTTCCTCCTACTGTCGTCTGAGGTCCTTGTCGTATTGCCAGTGGGATCTGACTGCCTGAGATTTCATCCAACTCGCACCACCCGTTGGCCTTGCCATCATGATGATTTCATTGTCGATGTGCCTCCATCCCATTCGAACATCGAAGCCAGCACACTGACCTTCCTCCAGATTTGGTTGAGTTACTTGCCCGCCACCACCCTCTCAAGATGTGCTCCACACTGCAGGGGCAGGGCGGGGGGGGGGGGGGGGGGCTGTGTGGTGACCCATTGACAGAGTGATCAATTGGACACAGAAACCAGTGAAATATCTTTGGGAGCTCAGCCTTTCTGGGCTCCATCCACCATGTTTTAATCAGTTCTGTTCTATATGTGCTTGAGTTCAGTAATAAAGATATTCACTCAAGTATACAAGTGAATTATTGGAGTGCCATCCCCAAATAATTCCATAAAATAATTAAAAAGATCAGAGAAGAAGGAGATATCAAATGTATTAATTGGTTTTCCAGTAGTTCTAAAACAATGGAATAATAATAATGTTTGATGTATTATGTCAGATGATCCCATTATCATTTTAGACAACATTGGCAGCTGTTCTTTATGCAAGTAGATCTAATTCATTTGCATTTACTATTACATTTAGAGAAACATCACCAAAATGAAGATTGACCTAAACAACAAAAGGTTTCTTTGGGCATCGACTTAAAGGAGATGGTGCATCTTTGCAGTTTTTCAATTTGAACTTGCAAATCCAGGTAGTTGTAGCAATATCTAGAAGTTACCGTGACATATTAACCATGGTAAAACTTGGTATTCATTCAAGAAAACCTGTAAAAAGACGACTACAATAAAGAATTCAAAAATGAAAGAGAGAATTAACCATCGACATAGTCCCAAATCACATTAAATGTTGATACTACATGATCAGCTGCACTTGTATGCATTTAGAGCTACTCCAATTGCATTTACTACTATGCAAATAAAATGAGAAAAACAGTGACCAAAATAAAGACTGACTTAAACAATAAAATCTCTTCTAGGGTGGCATCTGGATCCAGTGCTATCAAGAATCTAGCCTCATATGTAACACACAATCTTCAAGTGACAGAAGAATCCACAAGTAAAGTGAGCATACTGATGTGATACAACAAAAAATCCAGAACTTCCCGTTTTTGAAGATAATTCACTATTTATACATATTAAAATAAGGTCTTTAAAGAATAAAGCTGATGATCTCAGCATACTGTAAAAGTAAGCAAGAATATTATATTAATGAATACTGGCTAAATGAAATCAACTGCATTTCTATGTACAACCAGGTGTGGACTTAGTAAGAGGTTACTGAAGACAAACACAAAACTTTGGGGTCCTCAATACACGCTATGTGGTCAAAAGTATTTGGACACCTGGCTGAATAGTTTCTGGTGCCCTCCATTGGTAATGCTGGAATTCAGTATGTTGGTCCACCGTTAGCCTTCTGAGAGTTGCCACTCTCGTAAGCATACATTCAGTCAGCTGCTGAAAGGTTTTTTTGGTAATGACAGCCAATTCTTCATGAAGTGCTGCACTAAGCAGAGGTATCAATGTCGGTTGATGAGTCCTGGCTTGAGTTCAACATTCCGAAACATCCCAGAGGTGTTCTATAGGACTCAAGTCAGGACTCTGTACAGGCCAGTCCATTACAGGGGTATTAACGTCATGCATCCACTCCGCCACAGGCCATGCATTGTGAACAGGTGCTCAGTTGTGTTGAAAGATGCAGTCACCACCGCAGGATTGCTCTTCAAGAGTGGGAAGCAAGAAGATGCTTAAAACATCAATGTAAGCCTGTGTTGTGATAGTGCCATGCATAATAAGAAACATGAGATTTGAAAAACACTACCACACCATAACACCACCGAATTTTACTGAATTGCACTACACACACTGGCAGATGATGTTCACTGGGCATTCACTATACCCACACCATGCCATTGGATCTCCACATTGTGTACTATGATTCATCACTCCACACAATGTTTTTCCTCTTTTCAAATGTCCAATGTTTACGCTCCTTACAGCAAACAAGGTGTCATTTGGCATTGAACTGTGTGGCTTATTGGCAGCTGCTTGACCATGAAATCTGTTTTCTCATCTCCTGCCTAAATGTCATAGTACTTGGAATAGATCCTGATGCAGTTTGTAATTCCTGTGTGATGGTTTGGATAGATGCCTGCCTATTATACTGTACAACCCTCTTCAAATGTTGGCGGTCTCTGTCAATCAACAGACGAGGTCAGCTTGTAAACTTTTGTGCTTCACTATCACATCAGAATCACTGCACCTAGGGATGTATATGATAATGGAAAACTCACATACAGACTTCTGAAACAAGTGACACCCAATCAGCTGACCACGTTCGAAGTCCACGAGTTCTGTGGAGTGCCCCATTCTGTTCTGCCTACTGTACCTGGCAGGAGGTACAATGCACAATGCACCTAATATGAAAAACATAGTTTTTGGGGGTGTTCTGATACTTTTGATCACTTAATGTATGTTAGTAGTGGCACAGCCTTGGATTACAGTGTCATTAGTGTGAATGATTACTGTTTAGATGAAGTACTGGAAACAGCCAGACTGTTACTTCCCACTTTAAAACTTATAACTGTGTCTGTGTAACATATACCAGATAATAGTATTGAAATATTTGTGCAGACCTTGTTGTTGTTGTTGTGGTCTTCAGTCCGCAGACTGGTTTGATGCAGCTCTCCATGCTACCCTGTCCTGTGCAAGTCTCTTCATCTGAGAAAACGTTTGGCAACCTACAGCCTTTTGAATCTGCTAACTATATTCATCCTTTGGTCTTCCTCTATGATCTTTACCCCACACACTTCCTTCTAATGCTAAGTTGACAATTCCTTCATGTGTCAGAATGTGTCCAACCAATCTATCCCTTCTCTTAGTCAGGATATGCCAGAAACTCCTTTTCTTCCCTATTCTTCTCCTCATTAGTTACGTGATCTACCTTACAGATAGTAATTGTACACTTTGAGAAATGGCTTAAATACAGAATTTTAATTTTTGGTGACATAAATATTGATATAAGGCAAAGGACACCTAAACAAATTAATCTAATCAATATGGTAAGATCATGTGATTTGTTCTTGATTAATGATAAAGCAACAAACAATCTGCTTGTCTTGATAATCTAATTACTAATATTTTGCTTAATCAGTATGAACTAGGATTATTAAATACAATTTTTTTATCGGATCATAATAAGGGGTAGACAGATAAGAGTGAAGTAATGGCATTTGGAAGAGACAAAGGGATCAATGGGAATATTACTTTGAATGGAGAATCCTTGAATGTGGTAAACAGTTTCACTTATTTAGGGACTGAAATATCTAGCGATGGAAGGATAACAAATGAAATTAATAGGAGGTTACAGAAGGATAGCAATATTTATCAAACAATTAAATATCTGATTTGGAATAAGGAAGTTCCAAAAAAGGCTTAACAGCTTAAGTACAAGAGTTATTACTTTCTATTGTCACCTATGGTGGAGAAACATGGACAGTGACAGAAAGAGACTGGAGCAGACTGCAAGCAGGGGAAATGGAATTTCTCAGAGCAGTGAAAAGAAAAACAAGAATGGACAGAGTAAGGAATATAAATATAAGGAAGGAACTTAAACAGTAAAGTATGAAAGAGAAAAGTGAAAAAAAGAAGAAATTAAGATACAATGGCCATGTTAAGATGTATGAGCAGAGACTATCCAAGATTATGGAGGAACTAAAGATGGATGGAAAAAGACATGGTGGAAAACCGAAGTGAGAACATGTGTGGAAAGAAGGGGTGTGAGCTGGCAAGAAGTGGAGGAGGAAAAGTGGTGGGAGGACTGAGCCAGATGGCGAGGACACATCGGCACCCAGACTCAGCAATAACTGGAATGGCATATGGATACTTATATATACATACAATGAGGCACAGTTTAAAACCTGGTTTCTAAACCTTTGCCTTACCACTATAAAGTAAATCTGGAACCTCCCAGTGTCTCCTGGTCTCTTCCACATACATAACCTTATTTCAAGATGATTGTACCAAGTGTTGGTGATGATTAAATTGTGCTCTGCACAAAATTCTACTTTTCATTCCTTTTCTGCAGTCCATATTCACCTACTACATTTACTTCTCTCCCCTTTCCTACTGCCGAGTTCTAGTATCCCATCACAATTAAGTTTTCTTCTCCTTTAACAGTCTGAATAACGTCTTCTATATCCTCATACATTTCTTCAATCTCCTCATTGTCAGCAGAGCTAGTTGGCATATAAACTTGTACTACTGTGCTCGGTGTTGGCTTCATGTCTGTCTTTGCTATGATAATGCATTCACTATGCTGTTCATAGTAACGTATCCGCATTCCTGTTTTCTTATTCATTATCAGACCCACTCCTGCGTTACCACCAACTGATTTTGCATTTTATCCCTGTACTCACCTGACCAAAAATCCTGTTCATCCTGTTACCGAACTTCACTAATACCCACCATATGTTACTTTAACCTATCCATTTCTCTTTTCTAATTTTCTAACTTACCTACCTGATTAAGAGTTAGAACTTTCCACACTCCGATCCGTAGAATGTCGGTGTTGTCTTTCCTGATGATCACATCCTCCTGAGTAGTTCCCGCCCGGAGATCCGAATGGGGGATTATTTTACCTCCGAGAGGATGCCAACATCATATATTCATACAGTAGAGCTGCATGTCCTTGGGAAAAGTAACGACTGTAATTTCCCCTTGCTTTCAGCCGTTCACAGTAACTGCATGGCAAAGCCATGTTAGCTAATGTTACAAGGCCAGCTCAGTCTATTACCCAGACTGCTGCCCCTGCAACTACTAAAAAGCTGCTGCCCCTCTTTAGGAACCCTACATTTGTCTGGCCTCTCCACAGGTTGCACTTATGGTACAACTATCTGCATCGTTGAGGCATACAAGCCACCCCATCATGGCAATGTCTGTGGTTCATACATGGGGATAAATCTATTGAACATATTGCCACAAGAAGCACATATGTGTCATTGAGTATGTTTAAAAACACCACGCAGAAATGGCTAAAAGAAAAAGCATTTTATAAACTAGAAGAATTCTCAGTTTGTCCTACAGATGACCTCAATTTCTAACATAGTTCAACTAGGATGAAGATTACACATATCATGTACAGTATGATGAATGATAACCAAAATTGGTCTGAAACTCTCTTTTCACGATATGTGTGGTACTTATGTAAAGGTATATTTAAGCACATGTGTACACAAACATAACATAAATTGATGTTTAAGGATGGCAGAAGTTATAAACCACAAGATTGTTAGCTTTATGAATTTAAGTGAAATTTGTAAAAACAAGTGTGTTGATGTGTTGTATAGATATGATGATTATATAATGTATAGTAAGGTAGACAATTTAAGGGCCTATTGTGATAGCCAATAATGGTCTGGAAATATCATAATATTTATGTTACTTATGTAATTGTACATCTAAGTGTGTTTTTATACAAATAATGACACCAATTGCATTTTAATGCTTAAAGATGGATTATAAATAAATAGCTAAATAAAAAGTAAAGTGCATTGTTCCAACTTGGATGCACAAATCCAAGCAGTTGTAGCAAAATCTAGAAGTTACCATGGCAAATTAACCACAATGAAACTAGACAAAGCCAAATGCAATAAAAAAAAAAAAAAAAAAAAAAAAAAAGAATAATAACCTTTCAATCAAGCCCAAATCACAATACATGTTGATATACAGGACGATTAAAAAAACTTTTGCAAATGACATGGCACATTGGCACTAGGGATGGCGGTTATTGCTGAAACAACCGGTTTTTGGTTATACCGCTTCTTTTTATCTCCAGTTTAACTGCACCGTAATAATTGCTCAAGATAACCGGTTTTTTAAGTAACCAGTTTTTGGTTTTTATTGCTATTATTTCCAGTAGAGTTCGAACGAAACATATTTTGCGGCCGAAACAGAAACCGTAATCGAATTTTCGGTTCTTCTAGTTTCAGCCGAAACCGAAACTTACGAAATTTAGTTAATATTTAGGTAAATTTACATTATACGACAAATCACTAGTCTTTCCATATTTTGCAAGATCCCCTCCCAATACTATGCCTTCTTGAGTGTGTGTAAGCCTAGCCAGGAGTCCGTAGAAGACGATATACGAAGCATACAGATTTACTGGCCTAGTATTTCCATCCAGCAGTTGCGAATATTGAGCCATCCACTCCGTAAGTTGGACTTGTGAGCCAGCGCATACGAATATCTCGTTATACACACAACATATATAAGTTGTAAATAAACTTCAATCAGTGCTGCAGAAGTATTTTGAAAAATAAAGTCACAGTTCCGACTAACAGTATGATTGTTGTTAGTGTAAATTTACGCAAATTGAACTAGGAAAGCTCTGTACCACATGATCAAAGAATGTTCAAATGGGTGTGAGTTCTTAGGAGACCTAAATGCTTAGGTCATCAGTCCCTAGACTTACAAACTACTTAATGTAACTTAAACTAACTTATGCTAAGGACAACATATCCATCTATGACAGAGGGAGGAGGGAGGATTCGAACCTCCGACTGGAGCAGCTGCGCAGTCCGTGACATGGAGCCTCAGACCGCACAGCTACATCGCGAGGCACCACATGATCAATGTTACCTAAACCCATATTGGTTATTAAAAAGCCCCTCACTTTCAAGGAATCACATTAATAAAATTTGTTAGCATAACAATATGATAATACATTAAAAGTTAGTATTCCAAGCTTACACAATAGATATATGAATCGAATTTACCTTCTCTTCCAAGAAACATTTTGGATGCTTTCTCCTTAAATGACACAGCATGTTTGTAGTACCTTCACCCGTTTTCAGCTTTTTTAAACAAATGGAGCATTGTACCTCACTGCTCCCGTACTTCGTGAAGTACTTTGACACTCGCGATGGTACCATTTAAGACACAACCGATGTCTGGAGATGACAGCAAGGAACTGCCGCATGGCCAGACGGAGGCAAGTCTTCTACACCGCCGTGCACACGCGTCGTCTAATAGGCCATGCCACACGGCAACAGGTGCATCGATGCCTCAATAGCTGCACCAGTCCTTAAGTTCTTATGCCATGCTTTTGTTGCACATTTCTGACTGCCGGGATTGTTCTTAAATTATCACTGATCGCTTTTCTTAGTTTCTGCGATGACCTAATATTTCACAGCAGTGGAAATTTTAGGAATAGCCCTAAATATTAGGGTGTAGTAGTTTTAATTTTTTAAAATTATTTACAAAAAACACATTTTGAACCTCTACTACTGGAAGTAGTCATACCGGTTTTTTTACCCGGTTCTTGGCAATAATTAAAAGAAACCGGTTACAACCGACACCAAATAAATACCGAAAAAAGCCGGTTATTCAAAACTAAAATACCGGTATCAGTTTTAACCGGTCGGTTTTTCCCATCCCTAATTGGCACACAAAAAGGATCAGTAATCACATAGGAACTGGCTGTGCAAAGACCATTGAGGGCTAGTTAATGGCATTGCAGTTATTTAGTCACATGCTACAAATGGATGCCCATTACAGGATGTACTCTAAGTTCTGTCCAGATGCTTTGAGACACACCTAACATTGATACTGCATTGAATGGTGCACCTCTCAAAGATACCTTGTGTATCTGAATATCATCCTACTGGCCCAACAATTTTGCCCCTAGATCCTCCAGAAATGTAACAAGTGTTTCATACCCAGGGCCCTTCAGTTAATCCACAGAAAAAAATTTAGGGACATATCAGGTGATTGTGATGACTATGCATCATCACTAGGTCTGTAGTGGGAAAGATTGTCTGCAGATGTGCACTCAGTTGTCTACTGAAATTTTTGGGGATTCTGTTGTGCTGAATTGAATGCAGTGATGTAATCATTCAGAATGTCCCCCTTAACATCTCATGGGAATATGAAATATGTGCAACCATGTTGATCTGAGACAACATACAGCTCAATTGAATAGTAGATGCCAGTAGTGCCCTCTTTTGACATTTGCAACTTTCAGTTTTTATATGTTACTGAACCTTATTGTACACCCGATGTCCCATGCTAGTCTGTAAAATACAACTACTACCCAAAAGAAAACTCAGTTGTAATGGAAACTGATAGCATCTTTATAGTGGTACAAGTAATAACAGTTATCTTAATTAAATGATTCAAAAAGAAGAATTGGGTCTTTATTTCTGAAAAACTGACAACATTTTAAAACAAATCACTGCAGATGTAGGGCCACAAAATGTATTTGAGCTAATATCATACGCCATTCTAACATGCTTCCAGTATTTTTGACAAAAAAAAAAAAAGGTTTATTGGCACTAATATCAAAAGAGTATGTGTTAGTTATGTCTGCTACATGAATGCTTCAAATTTGGCATGCCTCGACTTATTTGAACCTATTATTTTTTTAACTTTAATGACAAAACTCTTTACATTGAGTGTATCGATTAAGTGTTCACTTCAGACCACTGTGCTCCGCTGAGTCGCAGGTGAGTCTCAGTTCTCCTAGGCAGCGCTGTCTAGTTTCCATACCACCCTTACATTACTTTGTGTGTAGTATGCATGATGGCAGATTTGAATTTACAACACACTGTCACAACACTTTTCCCCCTTTTGGAAATTCACTTCACATTATGGAGGTGTTGTAGAAGTGTGCAAGTGTGGAGACATCCGTCGGCTCTTCATGTGCTGTGGGCAAGCCACGTGCTGCTACTCAAATGTATGGGCAAAAGGCCCCAGACGGGGACCTTTGCATGTAACACAGACCTGTGACTGAATGATGGGTGATGTCTCTGAAGTATCGGTTGCAGGTGACGGAGTAGTCAACATGCTCTCTGCTGGAGGCACAAGGCCCCATGACTGATTGACAGATGACAGCTGGGATGCCTCTGATGCATGCGACTGTGATGCTGGCACACTTCCCCACACAGTTGGCTCCTGTGAAGGTAACACCACTTCCACAGGAGTAGGTTGGGTGCTCCGATTTGTGATCAGTAAAGGTGGGACCCAAAGATGTATCTGTTGGTATCTGAAGCAGTAGGAACAGTCCTGGGTGGAGAAATGTCGATAATGGCAGTCCAATGCCATGGACGCATCTGGTCAAAACAGTGAACAACACTTCCTTTGTCAGTACGGATGTTGCACAACTGATGGCCCTGAAACTTTTTGATGGCTCCTTTGATCCACCTGGGGCAAGAGCCATACCCCCATACCCAGACAGGAGCACCTACCTGGAACTTGTCAGAAGGTTGAGAAATAGCCCAAGACTGGTGGGAGTGAAGAAGATGTAACAACATGAAGACCATGTAAGAGCTCAGCTTGGCTGTGCTCACCCATGGGCATAAAGCAATAAGAAATTAGAAAATGGAGTAAGGCATCATCCGTAGAAAACTTGGTGAGGAACTTTTCATATGACACTTGAATATATAAACAAGACACTCCACCTCCCCATTTGACTGTGGATGGAAGGGCGGTGCTGTGACATGACGAACACTTTGGCCAGAACAGGAATCTGTAAAAGCCTGTGAGGAAAGCTGAGGACCATTGTCTGTGACAATAGTAGAGGGTTGACCTTCAAGAGTAAAAAATCTTTGCTAATGCATTTGTGGTTGGCACAGCGGAAAGGGACACACAGCGAATCACAAAAGGAAATTTGGAATAAGCGACAATGACAGGAAACCAGTAAGTAGCAAGAAGAAGGCTGGCAAAATTGGCATGGGCCCATTCTCACGGGTGCACTGGGGTGAGCCATGGGGAAGGGTCAGCTTGGGGAGCTGCTAAGTGCTGAGCACATTTGGTACACAAGGCTACTATGAGCAAAATGTCTGCATCAATTCCTGGCCAGTAAACAGGTCTGTGAGCCAGACTTTTTGTGCGGGAACACCCCAATGTCTCTGGTGTAACAGCTGAAGGACACGCTGATGCAGAGAAGCAGGAACCACTACCCTCAGATATGCTCCATCCATAGAGAGGAGGCCACCCATCATGAACAGGCAGTCACAGATGCAGGACGTAATAGTTATGGAGAGGGTCAGTTGCCTTGCCAGAGGGTCTGCCAGAAGAACCAGATCGTCAGCTGTGGCAGAATTGGAAAACTGTCAGTCGCATGTCATTCTTCCTCACCCAGGTGGAAACAGAGTAACTCATTGCAGTCAAAGATGGGGTCAAGTCTCATAGGGAGCTGTGATAAGGCAGCAGCATTTGCGTGCTGGGCCATGGGGCGGTAATGAATCTCATAGTGAAAACGAGACAAGTTTAAAGCCCAATGAATGGCCTTACCTGGAAGCGATGCTGAAGGATAAAACAAGGAGACCAGAGGTTTATAGTTGGTGATGAGATGAAACTCAGGACCATACAAGAAAACATGGTATTTTTTATGGTGTACACTATGGCAAGTGCCTCTTTTTCAGTCTGAGAAAAACATCTTTGAGCATTGTTGAGAGTCTTCAAAGTGTACACAATAGGCTGCTCTGATTCGTCAGAATATCATTGTGTGACGATGGCCCCAAGATCATGTTGGGACACATCCTTGACCAAAACCAGTTGTTGGCCTGGGCAGATGTGGCTAGACACAGTGCTGACTGAAATTGATGTTTGAGGTGGTCAAAGGCACGTTTGCATTTATCAGTCCAGTGGAAAGGAACGTTCCTACATAGTAGCTGATGCAAGGAATGAGACATGTTGGCCCAAGAAGGAAGGAATTTATGATAGTAGGCAATTTTGAAGAAATACCTGAAGGTATTTAACAGTAGACGGTCACGGGAGTGCCGTGATAGCATCAACATGCTGACATAAGCGATGGATCCCGTCACTTGACAGTTAAAACCCAAGATACACAATGGAAGGCTGAAAAAATTGTGATTTAGCAAGATAACACTTTAACCCCACCAACAGGAGAACTTGAAAAAGCATATGAAGATTGGCAAGGTGCTCATCCATGGAAGCATGCTTGACAACAATATCATGTTCATAGTTTATGCAACCAGACACGGAAGCCATCAGCTGTTCTAAAAAACACGGAAATATAGCCAGTACACTGGAAATGCCAAACAGCAACATTTGGTATTGATACAGGCCAAAAGGAGTGTTTAAGATGAGAAATTTTCTGGAATTGATGTCCACGGGCAGCTGGCGATATGCCTCCAATAAATCAATTTTGGAGAAGAATTGCCCACACACAAGTTTAGCAAACAACTTGTTAGGATGAGGAAGTGGACAAGTATTAACAAGACATTGGGCATTGACAATATTTTTGAGATCACCACACAACTGCAATTTGCTATTTGGTCTGAAACCACAACAAGGGGCAATGCCATTCACTAGAAGTAACAGGTAGGAGAGCCCCCAAAGATGCCAACCTGTCCAATTCAGCCTTGACTGAGTCACATAATGCCACGGGAATGGGGCAGGCAGAGAAAAACTTCAGGTGGGTTGTCGGTTTGAGCATTGTGTGTGTCTCAAAATCGACAACACGGCCCAGGCCAGAAGATAAATTGAGGAAAGTTCTGCACACACTGCATCTAACCAAGTGTAAGGAATATCATCACATAAAAGATGTACATTGTCTGTAATGGAGAATCTAGAAAGTTGGAAGGCATCATATCCAAACAAGTTTTCCGTTCCTGCACAATCAACAACATAAAAGGTGAGAGAACAAAAACTGACTTGTAAGCAATAGGTGCCTCAAACTTCTGTTTGTCGTATGTCCGCAAATTTCGTGTGACAGGAGACAACAGTGGAGAATCCAGTTCCAAGTACGTGTGGGAATTTAGGAGAGTGAAAGCAGAACCTGCTGTGTTGATACATATATCGACGCCGCACACCAGAAATGTGGCCAGGTCAGTGCATCGTCTTCCCGGACGCGGCGCTAGAGGTGCCATACCGCACATGTGCAGGTGCCGACCAATAGGAGGAGTGGGCGTTGGCGGACCTGGGCGAGGAGCAAGAGGAGAACGTAAGTTTTGGGCTGGGAGCGAAGGGCCATCAGTCATCCGCTTACCATCAAGTGATACAATCCCGATACCTCCACAGCCTGTCATCAGATTTGGCCGGAGGAAAATATTAGCTACTATTCATGATTGTTGTACTCGCACTTGGGTGAGCTTCAATAGCTGGCAATAACATTGTATCCAGTTCACTCAGCCTGCTTCATGTCAAGTTAAGTATCTGTAATAAACTACTCAATGGTTTTCATCCATGTGTGGTGGCACCCTCTCACCTAACCACTCCTACCGATTCCCAAACAACCACAGATACAGCGGAACCCATATCAATCTGCATGGTAATATTTTTGTGAAGGACCTGAACATGTATGTATAACTTGCTAGTGTGTGAGAGCACACAATTGACAGTCATGACAGAGTCATCATCCTCAACAACAGCAGGCATCTTGTCAGACTGGCAGACTGAGGAAATGTGAGCTTTCTTATTATAAGAGTGACACAAAGCCCAACAATGAGAGCAATCTACTCTTTCATGTTTGATAAAGCAACATGGACTGAATGGAAGTGCTGAACGAACCTGACAATGCTGTTGTGGCTGCTGCCATTGCTCAGTTTCAATGTGCAGTTGTGCCACTCATAGTTGTTGCCACACATAGGATAGCAGCCCCTTCCCCATCTTATGAAACAGATGTGCCATCAGCTGCAGGATCAAACTGCACAACACTGACATTCATGTATTCCTCTATTTTGGCACCAGTGGCATGAGAGATTTTATATGATTGAGCAATACTCAGTACATTAGACAAAGAGGAGTTCAGGAGATAGAGGGCCCATTGTCTGACTTCCTTATCGAGAGCTAACCGAAGTATAGCACCTGGAACCATAGAATCGACACATTCGTAACGAATTGACATTTCCCTCTAAGGCTCTGTAATTCTGCAGCCCATGCATGATATGATTGATGAGGCTGCACATGGCACTTGTAAAAAGCCACCGGGGAAGCAACAACATAGGTATTTTTGCGATAATATTTAGAGAGCATGTCACACATTTCAGTAAAAGATGACGATGCCGAACCCCGCAATGAGACTAGCTGAGGCAATAGTTGATACACCTTTGGGGAAATCCACAAAAGAAACAGAGATTTGCAAGGCTGGTCATCAACAATGCCAAAACCCACCAAATTTTGGCACAAACACTTTTCATAGTCCTTCCATTCTTCCGCAACTTCCTTGTATGGAGGGAATGGAGGCAGAGAACACTGAGTGATACAGCTAGTCAATGATGGCAACACAACTGATGTAAGTGCCTGTGGTAAGTCACATAATGACACTACTAGAGCAGCGTATTGCTCAATGAGCATGCGCAATAGCTGGTCTAAATTCTCCATAACAAGACACTGCTGATGACAACACATGGAGTATTTAGATTAGATTAGTACTTGTTCCATAGATCATGAATATGACACTTTGTAATAATATGGAATGGGTCAGGTTAATGAAAGGTATCTTTACAAATTATTACTTTGTACTAAATATTACATGACACAATTTTATTTGCAACTAATCGTCACTTAAGTATAGCTTAAGAGTTCACTTAGACTGCTGTGCTCTGCTGAGTCACAGGCAAGCTCCAGTTCACATAGGCACTGTCTAATTGTCGTAGTGCCCCTACATTACTTTGCGCGCATTATGTGCAGTGGCAGTTTTAATTTATGATGCACTGTCACAACAATTATAAGTCATGGAATAATTTATTTTGGAAGCAGTCTAGCACTAAAATATGTTGGATTGAGAAATAGCTTTCAGAATAATATATTTCACAATGATAAGAAACAATTGAATACTTTAGAAGGTTGGTATGTTTATTTACTTTGGAGTCCTTAGTGATAAAGGAGACAGTTGGCATTTATATTAGATAAAAACTGTAAACCCATCTCCATTACAAAACAAACACTTAAAAACTTACAAAATCACTAGTAAAATTTGTGGAATGGTAAGTATACTAAGAAAATTTGTAAATTATAACATTTTTGCAAAACAGTAATTTATACTGAAGCTCTTCATTTAATTAAAATTTCTTCTCTTCTAGCAATCTTTTTTAAATATGTTGAACACGTGAATATGGTGGTCAGGAGATTAAATCAAATTTAGCTTTTGCACTTGTATCACCACAATAGTTGATTTGTCAACATATGAATAGCCCTGGTGCAAGATAACGTATTTCACTTTTGATCATAGTAACTTGCACTTAATTTCACAATGTAAATTATGTACTAACTTAAAGTAATAAGTGCTGGTCACAGAATCAGTCCTTTGTAAACAATAAATCAAGATTGAAACCTGCAAGTTGAACCCACCTTTGGTGGACCTGTACCTTCACCAACTCACTATTTTGACAACAGTTTAATCTCTGCAGTATAATGGAGATTTTTTACAAACATTTAGGATTATGTTTCAACTTCCCAAAATATGATTTAGGAATTTTCTTCCTTGAAGGTCTTTATTCTAGTGTCCACAAATGTGGTTCCCATCTTGCCTTCAGCTTCTCCATAAGCAGAAATCTATTTAGTATGTTATGTAGCTGTTCACATAAAATATGCAAAATCGCAATAATCTCAAAAATCATAATCTGACATCAGCTTAACATGAGACTATGAATTATGAATTTTATTATTTTTTTCAAAAGAGATATGCTATATCTGATAATCCCAAAAGATCATTCACTTATCCGTAAATAAATACTGGAGTCTTGATTGATAGACAAATTTCAATACTAATGTTTTATCACTATAAAAACTTCCATTCTAACAATGAAAAGTCCAGGTTAAAATAATAATGTAATGAAGATAGGTTGCAGTCCACAATAAGATGATCGTTGAGCTGCAGATAAAAATGTAGTAAAAGCAATCAAACATGCACAATTAGAGCTTTCAGTTGCAGCATGCAAAAAACCACACAAATAGACACATTTCATGCAGGAGGGTAACTGCAGTTGCAAGAGCTATTTTAAGATTTTTGAAAATACACAACATCTCCATTGACTAGTGCACATTGCAAGATCCAGAGGTATGCTAACCCACCAGAGTGACTGTCAAAGGTGACTAGTTGGAGGCTGCTTGTGAAATACAATGTTGATAGAAACTGACCATTGCCAGAAAACACCATAATTCACCAATGTCAGTAGGCAGGGGTAGTTGAGCAACAAGTTCTAGGTGCTTCAAGGTAGGGTGAATACCTTCTGCTGTCCCACAAAGGTTACTGTAGACTGCATGAGCTGTGATTTGTCTGACTTAATTAGATTTCTTCCAGCAGCTGCCAGATTGCTTGACGCGCATGCGCAACGCTGAAATTTTGTTCCAGCAGTGCCTTCTCCCACTTCTGGCTACTTGGAGTGTGGCTGTTTGGCGTTCCAGCAGTTGCCGCAAGCAGCCAGACGCTACCCGAAAAAATATTTCTGGCAAGGTCAAGCTGCCAATTTGTGCATGTGCAGAAAGGTCTGAGTTGGAGTTGGGGGTAGCCATCACGTGATACGTGTGTGTTTGTAGCGTGTTTTTCGATTATTTCGAAGTCACTGCAATCCCACTTGAGATCACATATTTCTCGTTTACACTTCTTCATTATTAGGAAGGAAAGTATTTTAATCATTTCTTTAAACTCACCTTCGCCTGCAGCCAGAAACAGTGCATAATGCGTTCCAGCAGTGCAAGTATAAAACAAGGGTTTTTACGTCACAGTAGCTGCGCATGCGCAGTAATATCTATTTCTTAGCGCTTGAAATTAGCCATCTGGCAGCTGCTGGAATGAACCTATTGTCAACCCCATTACTCTGCAAAATAATATGTACAGGCTGAACATGGCATTGCACCCATCTACTGGTGAGAAGAAAACTGGATGCATTAGAGTAACAGATCACTGAGGAACGAGTTGAAGTGTCACCATGTTTGCTCTGCATTCTTCAGGCCACATGTCATTAAAACATACTTGAACAGGTTGAACAGAATAAATAAAGCAGTCTTTAGTCTATCTGCCTGGAACATAGGGATTTGGTGCTAAGCCTTCTGGCAGTCCAACAAGGTGAATGCATTAACATCACTTAAGAACTAGGTAAAGTCTTGAATATTAGGCATTGCATGATACTCTGGCATTAAAAACACAATAATTCCTGAAAAGGTGAAAACAATCACCCTTATTAGGCACTAAGTGAATAGGGTATGACTAGTTACTATCAAATGGCTAAGTAATCCCTGACTGTAACGAGTCTTTGATAGTGTTTTTAGCCATGTGTAGTGTTTTAGCTGACAATCTGCATACTTTATGTCATACCAGAGGAACTGCCATTCTGTTCATCTTGTGACACATAGCATTCATAATGTCACCTATTACTTGATCAATGGTGATGGAAGAAACATTAAAAGTATGTCGAGTAGTGCTAACCTGGATTGTCAACTGCTGGGGTGTGTTGTCATCCAAAGCAACAATTAGATTAGTTGTTCATACTGAAGACCAATATTCAGGAGATCCCCTTGGATGTGGAACATATCAATATTTAATTTTTTGTTTTTACAAGCTGATTTGATAATACCAATAGTTTGAATACGGACATCATTTGGTTCTATTAAAAAATTCAATGATGGAGTAGAAGGAGTTCGCCACTAGTAAGTCATTCAGGCTCCTCTTACAATGATCTTTATTCATAGCTAAATTTTTTATGGTTGCTGGTAAATTATTGAAAATGTGTGTTCCTCAGTAGTGGACCACTTTTCGAACTACAGTTAGTGTTTTTAAGTATTTGTGTAGATTGTTTTTGTTACTAGTATTATGACAATGCCAACTGTATAAAAAAATACTGAATGGCTGATAACAATAAACAATCTAAACAAACAATGTATGAACTTAGGTGTTTGTTGGAAAAAGAGTTATAGTATTTAGGACAAATTTCAAGGAATAAATGTACTGAGAGGCAGTAGTTAGTATACCCAGTTATTTGAAGAAGCCTCTACAGGATGTATGTGAATTTACCCCACAAATAATACATATCAAACATCTTTTTTCAATCTGAAAACTTTTGCTTGATTTGAAGAGTTGCCCCAAAATGTTATACCATATAACATTATGGAATGAAAGTGTGGCAGTGATAGCCATAATCGACTGTACACAAACAATTTCATCTCTCGGCCGCCACCAACAATTACATTCAGTCTGTAGCTATGCTTGTTGAAGTTACGGTCAATAAAATGTTGTTAAGCAGACAAGTGTGTTTTCTGGGGCTCACACCCTGTGAAAAACCCACAAAAGTAAGCAAAGTATGCAAGCTTTTTTTATTTTTATGTAACATACATCTGATTCCCTTGAACTGCAAATACATATTTGTTAAGTTATTTTCTGCAGTTCTGTGGTGTGCTACTCCCAAATGCATTTATTATCAAATTGTAAGCTCTTGAATTTAATTCTGTCAACCTCTTCTATCGGATCTTCTTCATACCATATGCATATGCTAGATGGAATCCTCTAACATGTTCTGAACTGCAAGTAGTGAGTCTTTTCTTAGTTTAATTTCAATGAGTTGGCTTTAAACCATCTATTAATGTTCACGAAAATATCATTTGCAGATCTTTCTAGAACTATACTCTACATTCTATTTATTGTAAAACTCGTATCATCTGCAAACAAAACAAACTCTGCTTCTGGCAGTGTAAACCATGAAAGGTGATTAATGTACAGAAGAAAAAGCAATGACCATAAGATGGATCCTTGTGGGATATCACAAGTAATTATGGTACTTCGCAATCTGATGATGACTGATGGCTTAATTCACTAGTCCCTTGCACTGTCACCCTTTGTTTCCTGTTAGAGAAGTATGATCTGAACCGTTTTGCAACATTGCCCATGACACCAAAGAATTCTAATTTACTTAAAGGATGTTGTAGTTCACACAATCAAATTCCTTTAAAAAATCATAGAAAATACCTGCTGCGTCTAATTATCATCCAATGAATTAAGTACATTCTCACTGTAGGTGTAAATGGCCTTCTCAGTATTGGATCCTTTCAGAAATCTGAACTGTGTTCTGGACAATATATTATTTGTGGTCATGTGGTTGAGAAGATGCTTGTACAGTACCTTTTCTAGAATTTTTGAGAATGTTGGTAAAAGTGAAATCAGTCTGTAGTTTGATGGTATCTCTTTATCCCCTTTCTTGAATAGTGATCTTTATATATAAAGCAAAGTGTTTGTGTGTACATATTGCAAACAAATTTACAGTTTTGTTTCAGTCTTTTTGAAATTTTGCACATATAAGCTTCAATCATGAGGACAGTCACTGTCAGTGTATGGATCATGTACAACAAATTCTTCACAAGATATGACACCATAAACAATGAGATGTGTGAAAACTGCTGCATCAAACGAAAATGTTGCACATTTCCTCCTAAACCACTGTTCCTTACCATGAGGTAACAATGCTGTCAGGATAAGAACCATGACACGTGGTTCAGGAGATATAACATCATAAACAATAGGACTTGCAAGAAACTGCCACATAATGCAACAAGACTTTATTCACACACTGTACGAGACGACAGTACTTAGGGACTTGCAACCAACTTTAAACATAATTTCGAACCTTTATTAAACTTTTTCTCACTGTTAACTGCATCAAATCAATGAAAGGAAAAAATTTTTTCAAGTACTACTTTTCCGCTGTTCATGAAGATGGCGTTACAGTTTATAATTTCTTCACTACAAATTGCAGTCACAGGAAATTTTACGGATACTATACACACATACAGCTGAATGTAATTTAGAAATTGTATATCACTACGACATGTAGTTCATGAGATATAAGGACTTAAACAGTAACATTCATGGAAAACCTGCCTCTCACACATCAGATTTTAATCTATTATTTCTTTACAACTAACTCTGTTTGCAACGGATTTTACCAACATACAGCACTTATCCAAAAGAATATCTAACTGCAAAATTATACAATTGTAGAACATACAATTAAATAAATATGAGATCATATATACTGCTATGGGTAAAATCCTTTCACATCATGCACCAGGTTTTAAGACATTTATGTATTTACTTCTTAGAAACTCCTGTATTCCAACCAGCTGAAAGAAATCCTGAAAGCTGACAGTGCTGTTGACAACTGTGAACCAACTGTGATGTGTACTCAGCTGTAGGTCAAAGCAAGAGACTTCTTTAGAGCTACAGGGAAAGGAAGAGAATGAAACAGTGTACATTCAACAAATACCCATTGTTTCCAGAAGATCTACCTTTTAACTTCAAGAGACTGTAGTTTTCAATGAGACTTGCATTTTCTATTTTGATTAATAAATCACAGAGCAACCTATTAAATACTGCAGAGTGGTTTTGACATCCAAATTTCTCAGACAGACAACTACATGTTGCTTGCTCAGGGATGGGCTCACAAAGAATTTATTCTGTTATATTTTTGGGACAAGTAATCAGAAATATTGTTTATAATCAAGTTATGAATTAAGTGAATGTGTTAAGGTTACATAACATTTGCATCTTGATGACTACTTTCTTTGTTTGGATACTGCAGTTATCATTTTGTACAATATGCATGACAGTCTTATTTCTTGAACACTCTTCTCCCATAAATATGACATGTTATGCACATTCCACATGTAGATAACACAAATTTACACAGTTTGTGTGTGGAATACAAAAGTTCGAGGTGTACACTTAGTGGGCACACGTATTAAGAATCAATTCATAACAGCATTTTCTACACAACTAACACTGAAGAACTTTTACATAATTGTTCATAATCGGAATTCATAATGACGTGGATTGTGCCTCCTTTCAGACTTGTTACAGTACTGCTTTACGTGGCGTGAAAGCAACCTATTATAATAGTTTAACAATGACTCTTAAAATTATGTATTGTATTAAATCAATTAAATTAATTAAAATGGAAAAGTTAACAATTACACGCAGCTGACTATAGTAAAAGATAGTGTAAATAATTCTGAGTAAATTGATGTAATAATCTCATTTATATTAATATTGCTTCACTTTCAATATATTTAATTAGGTTTTTAAACAATTACTTCAAAATAAAAGGTAATCATATAGAAACTAATGAGGGCACAACTTTCCTAACATTAAGTGTAAAACATAATAATACCTACTTTAATATTAAGAGAAAAGAATTTAATTAGTTTGATCAGAGATACTAATTATCCTAATTATTCATAACATAAATTATGTGTCTGATTGTTTTATATAACTATATCTTCATCAAAAAGAAAAGAAACTGCTACAGATTTTAAAACATAGTTGGAGGCATCACCATTATATATATACATACATACAGTGTGCAGGGTGTTTTCTCTCCCCCTCCCTTCTCCCAGATTTTAACTGGAGTTTTGTAGTTGCTAATATTTGATTTCATAATTAACAATCAACTTGAATACCAGTATTGTGAATTATTGTCTATCACTAATAAGCTATGGAATAACAGTTGATGGGGAGAACACCATTTTTAGACATAATATTGGAGAGCCGATATTGAATGTGTGCCTAGAAATTTGGTGATGGGGCCAATATCTAAATGGGAAAACATTTTAAAATATATTGAACCACACATGCTCAAACAGAAGTATTGCCTTGTTGTAGGAGGGGAAAAACTGCCTATAGAAATGAGTACTTGACATATTGTAGACTTATTTTTATTTTGTACAAAAGTCACAGGGTGTGCAGGGTGTTTTCTCTCCCCCTCCCTTCTCCCAGATTTTAACTGGAGTTTTGTAGTTGCTAATATTTGATTTCATAATTAACAATCAACTTGAATACCAGTATTGTGAATTATTGTCTATCACTAATAAGCTATGGAATAACAGTTGATGGGGAGAACACCATTTTTAGACATAATATTGGAGAGCCGATATTGAATGTGTGCCTAGAAATTTGGTGATGGGGCCAATATCTAAATGGGAAAACATGTTAAAATATATTGAACCACACATGCTCAAACAGAAGTATTGCCTTGTTGTAGGAGGGGAAAAACTGCCTATAGAAATGAGTACTTGACATATTGTAGACTTATTTTTATTTTGTACAAAAGTCACAGGAAAAAAGTTTACAGCTTTAACTGATATAACCTGTACATTGTTGTTCAAAGCTTTGTTTTCACATGACCTATATAAATTGATGCTGGCCATTGTGTGGTCAAAATTGGATACAACTGTAATCATAATGAAAAATGTTCCAATCACAGCACAACAATAGAAGAATATGTCCTGGTCAGAGTCAACAATGTGTAACATAACTAATTTCTCAACTTAAAAGCTTACTGCAATTAATGTACAAACAATGAAAAGATAATTAATATACAAAATACTATCAACTTTTAGGTCCACAATTGCCTGATGTCTAACAAGTGTCAGCACACGATAAATTGAGCTGGACTTCAAACCATGATACCTTAACAACAGATAAGAATAATTAGATTAAAAAATGTTATGACTTTATCCAGTTGTTTATATTTGCATAATTTTTGAACCGATCTGTACAAATCAAATGCTTAAAAATCCCAAGAGATTTTTATTATTTTATTTTATTTTTTGTCCAAGCTAAACCAAAACTTTTTGTCCCATAATCCTAACTCAAACAGGAACCATGCTCCTACACTCAGCTTATTCAAACATATTTAATAAAGTACTGCCTTGCTGTAATTACATGTACCAAGAGTGATTAAAAGCTTTTAGAACCAAAAGAGATAATGACATCCCAGTATTGTGTCATGTCACCAGTACATGGAAAAGTTTAACAAAACTCTTACCTCTGCCTGACATACATTTAGAAATCTCTTTCATTGTATTTGGCCTACTGACAGCATTGCTTGTATACTTTCACTTGGTGCTGCTCTATGACCTAATATCCTGAGACAATGCAGCAAAGATGAAAAAAGTATTCATTGTACAGAAATGTGAAGTAAAATAAAGAAAGACAATGCAATAACTTGCAGAGGCCACACTGAGGTCTTGGGAATCCTTCCACTGACATTCCAATAAATATATATCAAGCAGCTAGAACTTTATGGCCACCTGCCTGGTATGGTTATAAACCCATCCAGGCCATAACAGCATCTCCTGATGTGGAATGGCTGCTAGTCAGACACACATATGGTGCATATAGTATCAGTGAGCAAGTCATCCATGCGTAGAATGGGGAATATGTACAATCTATCAGAGTTTGACTGAGGGGTGATTGTGATGGCTCAAAGGCTCGGATTGAGCATTTCAGACATGTAAAAACTTGTCAGGTGTTGGAGGAATGCTGTGGTGAGTGCACAGTCTGATGTATCCTGAATATCTTCTTCATTGTGCAATGGTAGGTTGTGAATCAGACATCTGCCAAGGGAATAACTCCTTGACATCTGAACTGAGGGTTGAAGACAAGCTGTGGAATAATAACATTGGCATGCATGGGTCCAGTGGAGATCTTCAAAGGTACCATGATTGCCAAAATGTATTGTACAGTGGTTGCAGACTACATACACCTCTTCATAAAAATCATATTTCCCAACAACAGTGGAATTTTTAAACAAGATAATGTGCCACATCACTAGACCAAAAATTTAAGAGTGGTTTGAGGAACACAGTTGTGAGTTGTAGTTAACATACTGGTCCTTCAACTTGGCAGATCTGAACCCAATTGAACATATCTGGAACATGATTGAACATGTTGTCACAGTTCATTGTTCCCAAAAGGTGGACAAACTGGCTATTAAGTAGGTGGTCATAATCTTGTAGCTGATCAGTCTACTCCTTAATGCTGTCTGCAGTCAACAATAAAAATGAATTTAGGATGAATTCTGGCATTCACATTCACAATATTAGAAGTAAAAATTATTTTCATGTAATATGTGTGCATCACCAACTATGTATCAGAATGAAGTTTTATACTCTGGTACAGTAGTTTTCATTATTGGCAGGAATGCAGGAATTCTTGGAGAACTTAAAAAATGAAATCACATTCGGTTATCAGCTGAGTCAAGTGTCATTCTGAGACAGCATTTGATGAGCTTTCTCATCATCTTCCCCTGAAGATGACAAGTAGGAAACTTGTTGAAATGTTGCTACAGAATTACAGATTGATTCAACTAATAAACCAAAATGCTTATTATCAAGCAGGAAATTGGAAAACCCAAATATTTAAAAATAAAGAAAATTAATAACTAATCATCCTCTCCTACAATTGATTACAATATTTGGACCAAGGGATGTTAATTCAACATAATTTTAATGTTCAAATTAAGCAGATATTGCCACCACATAGAAAGCTGACAGAAGAAATTAAATGTTTTATCAGATGTATTATGTAAAATCATGCTCTGAAAATTAGGTGTATTAGAGATGCAATATTTTTTTTCCAGATTACCTGATTTTTCTGTGTAATATTCATATTTTACATAATTATCTATTGGTGTAGATTACTACATTTTAATTAGTTGGTAGCATACTTAAAAGAACTACCATGTAGGTGCTCCCTTTGCCAGTTAATATGTACATACAGGATTGAAGTATGGGGTGTGCTGCTGCCAATTTTTTGTAATTATTTAAAAAAAAAAGAGGGAGGAGCACTTATAGTATTAAATGACATCAACTAAAGATCCTGAGTCAAAGCCAATAGGCAATGAATCAACAACTGGCCTCAAAAGTCTCAGTAGTTTTATAATTAGGATTCTGTGCCATCTCAGATGTGTCATGCAATGGAATGTTCAATATATAGCTCTAAAACTGTTCAAAAAATTATAAAATAAAGACAGAACAGTCATTCAAAGACATATTATGAGAAATTTTAATTGTTACTTGACTTGGTGGAAACAACACAAGAAGTGCAGAAACAGCCCCTAACGTGTGTGGATCAAATTAAAAAAATAAGTCAGTCACTCAAAGCTTATGAAAAATTAGAAGGGCAGATTCTTTGAGGTAGATTTGAAGGAGGAGGTCACAAATACTGTTTTTGTGGCATTACATAATTTCCCTCAGAAGAATATACTATCTTTATTTATTTATATGTAAATAGGATACATTATAATTTGTTATTGATTGTAGAAAGCTATGACAAATTGCAGCATGCATCCACAATCCGAAACACATGCTGCATTACTTGATGAAGAGTAAATAAATAAACTTGACGCAGTCCACATCCCTGAATTAAAATCTAACATGCCTTCCTTCCTTCCACAATGTGAAAACTCTGCTACACAATGGGGCTTATGGAGCATGATATGCAGAAGAATAAACGAAGAATGATGAACAGTTTTAATTGCTGTAAATTTAATTGACATGTGGTCCTTTAGACCAACATAAAAATGATGACAATTAGTGCAAATAGTTCCACGTAGAGTAGGGTAAACACAGTAACTGATGTATGATATATCTCAACTGGGTTACAAATTTCCTTTTGGTGTCCAACTTTAAGGGTGCTTCTTCCCATCCTGCCCCTCCTCCATTCATGCAGGACATATAAGCTTATCTTGGAGATCATTTGGTGCTCATTTAAAGTGCCATCCAAGGCTGACACCCTGGTTTGCCCTCTTCTCCCTCCCCTCTCCCACTCCTGGATCTGGGCTGGGTAAACAATCACTAAGGCAAGAGAGAATAACTGTTTGCATAACATTTTGACAGATTTAATGAAAATGGTCAAAAATGTTCTGGGCAGCTCCTGCTGAAGTTTATTCTAGCTGTATCCAGCAACCTTACAAAAACTGTAAAACAATAAATGAATAAATAAATAAAATAAAAATAATGCCAATGATATTTCTGTAGACTAATAAAGGTATAAGTGTAACATTATAAGTATTGTGGATCTCAAAACACTTCATCACAGTTTAAATAACAGATGTATTTGATAGTATTTTCTGCATTTTATTATGATATTCAACTTTTTATATCTATCATTCATATAAGTTTCTTGGTTTAGAGCAAGATTTACATTAAACGAAAAGGCTAGGCATACTGCTGAAAGTGCTTTACAGCATTCATGTGAATATAACAATATAGATATTTTCAGGGTCTTAAATTAACACCAGGAAGCTATGTCACTAATTCAATTACCTAACCACACATTAAAATATACAAAATAAGAGTTTTGTGTTAGTGGGATGATAACATAAAGTACTGTGCTGGATGTAAACTATTGTCCAGGGTGATTTTAAATTTCTATTTAGTGTTAATTACTCGTTCTTTGTGAGATAAAGAATGGCTGACTTTAAATAGTGCTGTATTTGTGACTATCCATGTGCACCTGTTGCTTTGGCAACTTGACTAATAGAGAAATATCTGTAAACTTTGTCTAAAACATATTTATTACCCAAGTAATACAAATCAAATTATGAAATTACTCTGCCTTTTAAAAGATCCATAATAAAATTTCAGTACAGTTAGAAAAATAGAACTATCTTAAACAATTATAAAACTAATTTACATAAAATGTATTTAATAAATAAGAAGCATATGTGTAATATGTACTTCACATATCACTGTGACACTTTGATCTCATACAGAAAAGGCAATACAATCTTACACACTAGTAGGAATAATAACATTCAATACAGTGGCAGTAATTTGGTATAATAAGTATTTATATTTTGTTACTATTTATTGTTATTTGATTACTTAATAATATAATTAAAAAATTCTTCCTGTTTTACAGTATCAGTAACTTAGGTTATTAATAATAAGAGCATATTAAAGAAGGAAATGTTTTGAATATATATTCATCGACAACTAACTGTCTAGTATGATCCAGACATAATTAAAACTAAACAATTTTTATCGTGTTTGCAAATATTTCTTTACTGTCACAAATATATATTTTGGTCACTGTATGGCCATTATCAATGCTTAAAACTTAGATTACATAAAAGGCAAAATGTAGATTTGCAACAATGAAGAAAATATTTGATTGCTGTTCATCATCTACATAAATTCAAACCATTCACTTTAAAGTATTGTTATAGTTAAATGTAAAACCTTCAGGAAATTTCCCATCAACAAATTTAGAAACTGATAATTTTTGTTAAATATTTTTTATGTTACAAAGTATGACGTAATACTGTAATAACTGTTAATGTAAATAAAATGAAAAATAGGATTGATTAAACATTTTAAAGCAAGTTCACTTCTATACATCATTTATAGGTCCTGGAAAAGAATCAGACTGAAAAGACATCTGTTTGTGGTAACGACTGTTGTGAGTAGACAGACTCCATTTAGTTTTAAAATAACGATTGCATTTCTCACACATAAAAATCCGGGACTGTACTCGATGTTTTGCTGCAATGTGACGTGAAATGATGGCAAATGTGTTGAATGAACTTTGGCAGATATTACATATGTAACGATCACCCATAACTGAGTACTCATCACTGATATCTGAAAAGAAAAAGCAGAAGGTTACTGATAATATTAATTTCCTCAGTATATCAGTTATGAGGTATAACAAACAAGAAATGAATGTACTTGCAATACTAAGGAACTACACATCCTAGCATAAAAGTACATGATTTTTAAAACTGAATGGCATCCTGATGATGAAATAAATTTCAACAAAATTGATCCACTCAGTGACAATGAATTATTTTCTGCAGGTATTTTTGGTATAAGACACAATTTTATTTTAGATGAGTATTTTCTTCTTATACCATCCAATAAGTCTCTCCCAACCCAATTTAATAGCTGACTTTTCCACATCTTTTCATTTCCTGAACCTCGCCAATCTGTTTCCTACATCCCTCTTCCCTTCTTCTCAACTCTTGGCAGAAGCAGGAGCCAATGATTTCATAAACTGCACATTTTACTATCCTTTTTGTGTAGATTTTCCTCAGCTCTCAGCATGTAAGAAGATATTTTATCTATCAAATTATATTTTCAAAAATTGATTAATTTTATTTAACAGTTTCACAACTTGCAACAAAAATGTATCTAACTTTGTGCAAGATAATGACACAAAATTGGTAGAAAACCAGTGGAGGATCATCAGAAAAATGAGATGTAATACTGCTTTAAGTAGAGACAGAAACAAATGCAGAGTGTACAATTATCTCACTAAATGCAAGAACACATTATAGTAAACTGGGTGTTCACCATCATTGAGTTGATTTATTTTGATGAAACCTTTTAAAGCATACATTTAAGGGTGAAAAACAGTGGGCTATTAGAAATACTTCCCTGTAATGTAAGCCTTACACAGTGCCTATCAGAACACTAAAAATGACTTAACTCAAAGGAAGAAAAAGGAGATATTTTGACACATCACCAACTTGTTGCTAACAGGAATGTGAAAGTGAGTACTGGAATATCACTATGAGATATGTCTGCATAAATGTTAGTGAACAAAAAAATTTTGAATTTTTTTAAATTCTTTATTTCCAGAATAGTTTCTACATCGGCAGAAGGGAAATTTAGTGTGGAGATGTGACCCTCTATCAAACATTACAACTATGTATTCTCTTTGCGACTTAGCTTCTTTGGTGCAGCTTCTCTGACCCTGCCAGACTACATCAATGTTTCAGGGTATCGTCATCAGTTTATCGTTTTCTTAACTGCAAGAAATGTTCATTACTTATACTGTACTTGTGGTGAAATGAAAGTGATAAACTGAATGCAGATCTGTTGTTAGCAGATCTAATGTCCAGAAACACCTGACTTACCTAAAGAAGTGGGATAGTGGGAGGTGGATGCACAGATGTGCTGTTTGTACACCACATTTTCCTGTGCCAGCTTCAGTTATACAGGAGACCTTCTGAGAGATGGTTGTACTGGTGATTTGTGTAGCATTTGCTGATGCTGCTCAAACATGGTTCAGTGACCAGTAATCGACAGATGGGACTTTCTATTTCAGCAGTGGTGCAGAAATTTGGTTCATATATTAAACCATGTCCAGAATGTATCGTAAATGACTGAATGAGGATGTTATAGTTGACAACAGATGAAGTACCAGCCGTCCAGCCACCCTCGATGACCATGACTGGTGACATATGATTGGATGTTCAATAGAAGCTGAAAGGCACGAGTGATACAAATCAAGACTCAATTCAGTACTAGACAACCTCCCCAGTAGGCAATTCATAGCAACACGAGTTCCATGGAATATGGGGCCTGACACAGCATACAGATATCATTGTTAAAACAATGTCATAGGACACAACAGCTTTCATTTGTCATGAATCACCAGACATGGACACTGAAACAATGGCAGAATGTGATGTGATCACATGACTTACAATTTCAACTATACCATGCTGATGGGATGCATGGTGTGTGATTTAGACCAAAAGAACAATGGATCGTGCCTGCCAAGAAGATATGGTCCAAGGTGGCTGTGTAACTTTTATTGTCTGGGGTACATTTTTTTTAATATCACAAGGACCCTATAGTTTCACAGTTCAGCTGTTCAGATACCATCTACACCCATTTTTGGCTTTCGAACACCCTTACAATTCTGCCATGTTTCAAGATGATAACATGACACTTCATTGCTCCCATACAGTCTGGGGATGGTTCCATGAATACGGATCCTGAACCCACAAACAGATAAGAGTGATTTGGTGTCAGCTACATCCAGAGAAATACAAGTGACTAGTAGAATAATTTCCATGGTGTCTTATTGCATTCATAGGCCCACAGGAGGTCCCACAGAATATTAAGTGCTTATCCCATGACATTTACGAAGTCAGTGTCATCTTCTGTAAAATCCTACTGACTCTGTCTTTTTTTCCCCTCTAATTATTCTGCAATTGAAGCTCAAAGATAGCAAGTCATGCAAGTAATTTTAAATTATAGGAGACAGACTTTTGACAGTTATTGTGGATACATCAATGAACTAGGTAGTAACAGGAACAAAAAATGTTAAAATCTTGTTACAAGTAAGAAGTTTGATTGTATACACGAGGAAATAAAAGTCAATAGATTGAATAAAATGAGATTCTCTGAAATAAGATGGCAATAAAATAGATGATTTTTAAATAGCAAATTCAGAGTAAGAAGATTGAGTATAGCAACAAAAAAAGTTAAGATCTTCCTTAGCGGTGGAAAAGTCAGATAATGTGAATGAGGAAATAAAAATAACTAGATTGGATATAATGAGAATCTCAGAAAAGAGAGAATTTTCTAAGGGCCTGTAAGGGTATCTGTATTGATGGCAAAAGGGCCAAATGTTAAGAACACAGTGAAGTGTGTAGGAAAGATTGACAATGATGAAAGTATAAGGGGAAAGAAAGACTAGTCATAATATGAACATAAATGCCACACAGCAAACAAACAATCTGATGACAAGGTAAACATATGCTACTATAAAGAAAGAAGAGAAGAATGTATGTTTTGCAGTAATGGGTCACTAGAATCCAATAGTAACTAAGAAACAAGAACTACACAGAAAAAAGATACAGGTCACTAAATTAAAAATTTTTGAAAAGAAATTGATAAAGCTACAGATGAATGGCTACTAGAACTAGAAATGAAGGGGTGTATAAATAATTTGGAACTCACAAAGAAGAATGGGAACACCATGAGAGTGATAAAAAGGTGAGTATGTTAATGAAATTGTAGTAAAAGGATTAATTGCAAAGAATTATAAGAGATACAAGATTCCAAGATGCTAATTTCTTGATTAGGGTAGTGGATTTGATAGTGAATACATTTAATGACAGATAGACTGAAATGGAGAATGAAAATCACATTTAATCTGTAGTCTTGGGATAACAGAAAATGTAAATTGAATAACACTGAGAAACTGGACAAATAATAAAAGAATAGATATGAAAACTGGAAGAACTGGAAAATGCTGCACCTGCAGTGGCAGAGCTGACATAACAGCAGAACATATAATCATAATTGTGACTTTCATTGAGCTATATTGTCACATTGAAAATAAGGATATACCCTTAACAATATAATGAGAAAAAGTTTACAACTCACCAAAAAGATTTATGTTGAGTTGCAACGGGCATGTGGTGTCCCTTGAGTTGATATCGAACACGTGAGCAGAAGTAACCTCTTTGGCTGAGGTCAACGATTGGTGTCACAGTAGCCATGTTAAAGATAGTCTTTCTGTACTTGATAGTGTTAACAGCTCTACCAGAAAGAGAGCCAAATAAAGTGTTTTTCTAGCAACTTTCACTGTGTTCTTTTTTTCACAATATTGGTAGAAACCACAGTGTTTTAATGCAAGTGCTTTGTTTTCTGCAAATGTGAAGCCACATCAGTATGATTGTGCCTGTGACAAGCAATTTCAAGTACATGTTGTGCCTGCTGCACCGACGCCACCCACTGTGCCTTCACGTGCCCATTTTTCGATCCACAGATGACATCTGGCGTCATTGTCGCGACGCTGCCTGCAGCGCAGCCCATGTCAGGTTGACTCGTGGTCCAATCCTGACACTACTATCGCATCATGTGACACTACATTCATGCCATTGTACAACTCACACTCAATATCTGGTTCTGCCGCATCACCCGACACCATGTTCACGTCTCTGTACAACCCGCATCCGCCTACCATGTAGCATGACCCCACATTAGCATTGACATGCGACCCACACTCGATGCTCAGCATCACTGCTACAATGCCTCTAGCTGCATCTGCCGGGTCATGTGACACCGCATTCACACTGTCAAACGAACTGCTAACAAGACCCGGTGATCTTGATCATCATTCCTTGGTGAGACCTCAGTTGGACACAACTTCCCACCACTCGTCCTTCCAGAAGCTGCCACCATTAGACAAAACCAACCCTATGACATGGTTTGAGTTGGTGGAATCTTTCTTTGAGTTGCATACCGTCGTGAACAAGGACACTCAGATTTTGTGTTTAGACACACAATTCCACGGCCAGATGGACTTGGCCAGTGATATCATTCCTTCACCTCTGCCTGCACCAAAGTTCTGGAACGTGAAGGAGATTCTTCTATGATGCTTGCCATACTCGCTGGACGAAGCATTGACTCACATTACTGATGAGGTAAACATAGGCGACTCCACCCCTGACCAGCTGTGGTGATGCCTGCAGTTTCAGGTGGAGCACTCCTTCCTGCTGAATCCAGCATTGTGGGCTATCTGCTTGCTGAGCTACAAATCCAACTCTTAAGAGTATTGACACAGTCGCTCAATGCTCTTCTGGCATATGCTGACAGGGTGTACCAAGTGATGCATCACCGCCAGTTGATTTCTGCTTCACCAGTGCATGAAGTTAAACAACTAGACAAGCCCCCTCCTCCCCCAATTCCTGGTGGTCAGGTGTTAGAAGCAGCATGTTTCAACAGATGGTGGAGAAACCCATTGCCTACAGGCCAATACCATTGGCAGCTTTGGCCGACCATCCTCCATGCCTTCATAGCCTGGCACGTCACGCATGCCAAAACTACTTCCAGCTCTGCTGGGGCGGGTAGGCCCCCTACCTCTCCTACCCACTATGCTGGTTCCACGTAACACATGGTGGCAAGACAGGCCACTGTGTGCATCAGCGTCAAACTCTCAGTGTGCATAGACTAACCACTGCCGCCACCCGGTACAACTTTTCACAGGCACCACTCAACTGCTCTGTCTTCATGCTGTTTGGGCACTACCTCTGGAGGACTGTATATTACCTAAGTGTCCTCACAAACTCGTTTCCTGGTGGACACCATCACAGAGGCCAGTGTCATATCCCACAAACTCACACCGCCAACATCGAACCCGGCCCAGTACCGTTGTGAGCTGTCAACAGTTCACCCATCCAAGTTTATGGCACTACTGAACTCGGCTTACAGTTCACACAGGACACTACATTCCCTTGGACTTTCTACGTTGCTGAGATTGACACACTTGTGTTTGGTATTGACTTCCTAAAGCATTACAAATTTTCTTTGGATCTTCAGATGGCAGCGTTCCTTCATCACACCCCTTTTCAGTGATGTTTTCATGGACATTTCGCTTCTGCAGTCACAATATAGTGCACCATATGATCTCTTATTGGCTGTTTCTGACTGTGCTCGGCTCTCCGGAGAACTGACCACTATTATTATGGACATCACCCACATCGACACAAAGTACGACATTTTACAACGTCAGAATGACATCACACTCTTGACGCCACTCAGGTTAGTGACTTACTTGCTGCAGTGCAACCACTCATATCGAATGTGACAAATGGTACTCTCCAAACACTTAATCTGACTAAGAGTCCCCCAGTGTGCCACAAGGCAAAACACTTATCTGCACATAAACTGCAGGAAGTGAATCTTATAGTTCTGGAACTGATAGGCAGTGGATTATTGCACCCCTCTGACAGCAACTGGTTGTCCCCCATTCATTTAGCTAAAAAGAAAGACTGCACTTACCGACTGTGTGGTGTCTATCACAAGCTTAACACCAGCACAATAATTGACAATTACCTGATACCGCACATTCAAGGTTTTGCACAGCAGTGTAATGTAACGACAAGGGCAAGCTGTAACTATAGATCCAGATAATCACTCTCTAGTTGATTTTCTGATACCAAATTCATTAGTCAAGAACCCAACACACTCTCCTCTATACTATAAAATCCACTATCTCATGCCCTTTCCTCATTTTTCTATCAGATCTTTATTTATGGCATGACCTAATGAAATATCTGTAATTTTCATATATTTCATTTAGGCTTGTTTAAGTAGAAGATTACATTTACTCAAAATCATTAATTGCATGCAAATCAATCTGATAGTTGATTTTATTGAAAGCATGTTCGAGAAAGTTCCTTTTTAGGTCATTGTAGAGGCAACAATTAAAAACATGTAATTTATTTATTTGGAAAGAAATTAGTAAAAGAAGCAAATGTAAACTATATGAGGAGTAATTCTGTAAACTTTCTGAAAGGAAGATTAGTTTTTAATGCCCTGTTAACACCGTGGTCATTAGAGGTGGAGCTTATGCTTGGATTGTTTGGGTAAGGATGTGGGAAGAAAACTAGCCATGCCTCTTTGATAGGAACAATCATGGCAGTTGCCTGGAGCGAATTTGGGAAATCATGGAAAACCTAAATCTGGATGGCCAGAGGTGGATTTGAACCACCTTCCTCCCGAATGTGTACCGTTTCCGTAATGAATAATAATCAATTCAATTCATAATATGCCAATTGCCAAGTCATCCATCAACAATACAAAGACAATATTTAATTATGATTTTCTTAGTATAATTAGATTTCCAAATGATTGCACTATCTGTTGATGCTGTATTTCCATAAAGCTATGTAATGTTTGTGTGTGCATTACTGTAGCAAATGTTCATTGATAAAATTTCAATTGTGTAATTACAAACAACAGTATGATGAAACTACAATAAAGCTTATTTTAGACTGAACGTCTTGATAAAGACCTGCAACTGTCAAGATTAATTTTTTTATCGATTCTAAAATTGCTTATAGGTCACTTCAATAATCACTTAGTTGTTGTTAGTAGATTATTTATTGTAAATACATAACATGTTTTGGGCTTAGCCCAGCATCTGGTGACTGATATAATATATTTTGAGTGTAGAGGCATTTAAATGTGTCATTATTGGTACTGTTGCATATGTGAATCACATGATGAAACAAACATGATCAGTTGAACTTAATTTTCAATTGATTATAAGCAATTTTAGAATCAATAAAAAAAGACACTACAGTAATTGTTAAGAAGAGATAAGTACTTCATGTGTCGCAATTGTAGGCAGTAAATCAGTTTTGTCACATCAGACTTAGTAGCAAGTCATGCAGTGTGTCTGGATACAGTGAAGCACAATAAAAGTTAAGTATTGTTTTCATAAAAGAAATGAGTATTTTATCTACAAAACTTGTAGATATTCTACCATCCACAAGGACATCAGCAGAGTGTTAGGAGCTTCACAGTGCAAAAGTGTTCTCAGTGGTCAACTGTCACAAGGCCTATCATCAGATCCAGATGATCAATTATGTCAGTCTCTCACCTAATGGGCATCAACTTGTTTCTTATGTCATGACTGAAAGAATTGACCAAAACATGCAGCTTCTCTCCTGTACATACATCCACAGTAGTTGTCATCTTTCTTCAATAGCTGACATGACACTTCACAAAACTACACACTTGCTGAATATCATTGAAAAACTAATCACATCTATTCCTTTGTGAGTGGTTCTTCATTACTCTTGATAAAAATGTTCGATAGTTAAAATAACATTATGGGTTTTGAATAAGTTTTCTTCTATATGCTTTGTGTTTGACAATGAAAAGTCCAGGTTGTAATATCAATAATATCATGAGGGAAGTTTTCAATGATAATGATGATCACTGCACTGCAGACAGACACACAGAAAAGCCAATCACACTAAAAGAATAAGAGATTTTGGCCATAGCCTTCATACGAAAAAGAGCTCACCCACAATCTCACAAGCTTGAGGGCAAAACTCAGATGCACATACATGACCAGCACTTCTGGTTGCTATGCCTCAAGAGTCAACTGACAGTGCAGTTCAGAGTGAGGAGGAATGGAGAGAGAAGAGAGAAGGAGAAGGATACAGGGCAAAGATGTGGGCAGAGATATTGAGACTGCCTGAATGAACTTGCAGGAACTAAATGAGCAGTAAAATATGTGAGATGCAGCTTCAGAACACATTAAGGTGGAGAAGCAAAGGAGGGGAAAATAGTAGCAATCAGTGAGGGTGAGAGACATGAATTGGGAGGAGGTGTAGGATAGAGAGGCAGGAACTGTTGGGTGGAGACAATTGGTTACCATAGGTTGAGGTGAGGATAATTTTGAGATCAGAGAATGTGTTGTAGAGATAACTCCTATCTGTGCAGTTCAGAAAAGCTGGCTCAAGAGGGAAGGATCTAGATATCCTAGTCAGTAGAGCAGTCATTGAAATTCAGCATGTTATTCACAGCTGTATGCTGGGCCACAGGGTGGTCCAATTTGCTCTTAGCCACAGTTTGTCAGTGGCCATTCATTATGTGGAAAACTATTTAGTAGTCATAGTAATATAAAAAGCAGTGCAATCATTGTAGCAGAGGTGGTAAGTGACATGCCTGCTTTTAACAGGTGTTATGTCCTCTGAAAAGGGAAAGAAGAAGCCTGTAACAAGTCTGAAGTATGAAGTGCTGGATGGAAGGATTGGAGTCTTCCACAGGGATACGAACCCTGTGGCAGGAGGGTGGGTTTGAGAGTGACATAGGTATAGATTAGAATGTTATGGAATTTGTTGGGGTGATGATATATCACTTTAGAAGAGTTGGGAAAGCTCTTGGGTGGAATGTCCTTACTTTCAGGCCATGATGGTAAATAATCAAATCCCTGACAGAGGAAGTGGTTTAGTTGTTCCACTCTGGAGTGGTATAGGGTGATGAGGGAAGTACACTCAGCCCCACCACATCCTTTTCATCCCTATACACTGTCAATTCTAACTCTTTGCCACAGGGATTATATCTTGGTGGAAGGCCCTGGTGCAAGTCCTGCCTAATCAATCTACCCAGCACTCCAGTCACATAACTAACACAAATTTTGAACGAACAGCAAGTTATTATCTCTTTTACAAGCTTTATGATCCAATGGATAAGCAAACAGGTAAGGTTTGTAAATAAACAGCAAGTAAGTAGTTAACTTAAACTTAGAATCAACATCAAGTTTTTGATCCCTCTGCCATATTGAATGTATAAACTTTCCAGCAAGATAATATACCAGATTAGACAATAAATATAAAAGAAATATGTTGTATTATCTTTACCATCGAACTACAGATGACAGCACTGGGATATATATACTGAAATTTTTGTATTAAATAATATGTACTCTTCCAATCTACCTCTTCACCTTTACTGATATCTGGTGAAAATGTTAAAATTTGTCAATGATGGGAAGTAAATAAGATTTTTTATGATCTACTAACTGTAACCTCGGTGTTGCCCAGGTGTTTATTTATCCTACACTTTCGTAGTCCACCTCACCTTCCCTCTTCGCTCTGCATCCATCTCTTGCTCACATCTCTCTGTTCGTTTCCACCTTTTCCTCTATCAGAAAAGTTTTCTACAAGGTACCCTCTGTCATGTACCATACACACATTTATGTACCCAGTGACCTTCCTCTTGGTTTAAAGGTCATGGGTGCAAAAATTCATAAATATTGGAGCAAAACTATACATTTTGTAAAATTCCATGAGTTAAGTACCCACCACAATGTAATGAATGAAATTTTATACAGTGACATTTTTCTTGTTTTCAAGGTGGAGTGTGCAAAATTTCATCAATATACAAACAAAACTATAGATTTCTATGCAATAGAAATGCAGGGTCACATTGACAAATGCACTTTGTTGTTTTCAATTATATTCCAGTTTTATTTCATACAACCCTTTTTCTGAGAATAACAAAAACAACAAAACAATGATCTGTGAGAACGGTTGAGCCGTTTTCAATTTATGGCGTGACTAAGGTATTTAGCTATCCATTTTTATGTTGCAAAGTACCCTCCCCCATGCACCGTATGAAACTTAGGGTAGACAGTGATGTTCCTCTTGTTTTGAAGGTCAAGCATGCGAAATTTCATGAAATTCGGAATGATACTGTAGATTTAGTGAGTCTGTAGGAGAAGTATGCTTCACCATTCACCCATCACAAAATACTTTCTGCTGAGGTCTTCTGTCTATAAACTATATTCCTGCCAAATTTCAGCTTCATAGGTGAAGTACTTTTCGAGATTTCGTGTTTAGTCAGTGAGTGAGTGTCCTTTCACTTTTGTATAGATAGAGATTAAGAAAACAGATTGCTTAATTTTAGATACAAGAGAATTAAGGGAGACTTGCAGACCAAATAAATAATAACATGCAAATCTGTAATGCCAACTTCATTTGATACAAGTTCATGCCTGATGCAACAGTTTTATGGCATCTACAGCGAAACTGTGAGGGGTAGACTTCTTTTCATTTTATCATTTATTTTGTGTGTGTCTGGGGGGGGGGGGGGGGGAGGGGTTCAGTTACAAAACACTTCATAAACATCCGAAATTACATGCAAACTTTGTTGGAGGTCCCTAACTACTCCCATTTTCCAATAATTAACGCATAAATCTGGGTATTCTTACAAGGTAGCCTCTCATTATTTATGACGCCATATCTCCTGAGCTATGTATGGTACTCTTTTTGTTTTTGGGTCAGGTACCTCCGTGGACATACGGTGAACAGTTCACCAAAGTTTCATTGCAATCAAATGAATGGTTTAAGAACACATAAAGAACATACAGAGAAACATTCATATATCTTTTGTGAAGCCCAAAGGTTTCACAAAAGACTCACAGGGCTTCTGCAAAAAATCCCAGAAATTGAATTTGAAATGTACTGTGCAATAAAACCAAACAAGGTGAACCATTAGACTGTCAGTTGGCTTATTTGGCATCCAAGCAACAAAGAAGGGAATGAATGCTCTATCTGTTTCCTAGCTCTAATGCGGATGTGGGGAAAGCAGTGGGTTTCTCCAAACAGCCATTCACGAATGGAAATCATATTATCACAGCCAAGCATCTGCTTGGACAAGCATATGGAAGCTTTGAGAAAGTTCCAAGTGTGCATGGTAAAGCTTTCTTGGTTTTTCTAACAACATAAAGAAGGTTATTTGTCATGTAAAACAGCAGAACTATTACTCGTGAACTGTAACATGGTATCACTCGAGTGGAATGTCTGTGAAGTGGGTAGAAAACGGATATTATGTTGAGAGGAGATGAAAGTATGCATTGCTTGTATTTAACTTCCATGTTGTGGTTACAGCCAACATTTTCTTGCACCAAGGTAAAATGTTGTGGTTATTTCGAATTTTTGTTGCAACAAAATTAATATTGTACTTATATTCCAATATTTTGTATATTTAAATAATGTTTTCCTTTTATTTCCAAATCTACTACGTAATGCAGAATACTCAGGCAACAGAAGTAGGTTAACAGTGGAAAAACAATGATCAGTTAGACTTAAGGACAGAGTGTCAGTTTGTGTGGGAAAAAAATCATTTGAGGGTCCCATGACAAAAAAAAAAAAAAGTATCTGTTTAGATGGCTATGTGTGGACAATAGTATGATTTTGCCATTGTGGCTGCAACAGGAGCAGTACAGTGTAAACTGTACTATTTTTCTTTATCCATCATTTAATACTGATTCTTAAAACTTTGTAAGTGTGATATGAGAAGTGTATCTCCAAGGCATTATAGTTCAGATCATGAAGCATTTGAAAACATAACAGTAACCACTTATGCTGCCCTTCACCTTCATTTTCCCTGATATACGTGGAATTTTGGAAATAATTACTATTTAAATAATTCAGTGCATGGTGTAGTAAATCTAGCCTTGTCCTCGTGATCTCTACAGAAGTGATACATATGGAATTGAGCTATAGTCCAAGAATCATCATTTAAAGCTGGTTCTTGAAACTTTGTAAATAATCTTTCTTGGTATATTTTATGTCGATCTTCATGTGTCTGCCAGTGCAGTTTCCTTAGCATCTCCCTGACTCTATCAGATGGATTAAACACACCTTTCAATATTTGTGCTGCCCTTATCAGCACATATTCAATATTCCCTGTTAGTGTCATTGTGAACAGTTCACACACACTTAAGCAATATTCTGTGATGTGTTGCATCAGTAATTTTTAAGAAATTTCCCCAATAATTTATCAATAAAACTATGTCTACCACATGGTGTTTGGAAGGTGACACAGCAAATGGCACTTACTTGCAGCGTCACCGAACCGACTGTGGAAATAGCAGTAGGAATAGTACGGAGCTTGTTCTTGCGGGAAGCGAATTAGTGGCAGTGGACCATCCTCAATGTTGGAGGAGCTGCTTGGAGGTAGAACAGGAGGGTGTGGCAGAGGTGGTGAAGCTGACACCCAGTCTGCATGCAGACAGACGTGGACGCCAGGTTTCTTCCCAGCAGATTGTTTGATGCGCGAGTAGCTCCGCCCAGCAGTGTGTGTGTGTGTTGGCAAGATTGCATCTTGGACAAAGCTTGCAACTCATGTGTTTCACATAGGTAGGTGTCATAAACTCTGTTGTCCATACGTATACACTTGCTTGGAGTCTGCAGAATGTTGTAAGTGAGGGCAGTCTGGGCTGCGAGTGGGAGTTGCTTGACCACACAGCTATGAGGGCGGAATACAGCAGGTTATGTTCGTTGACGAAAAGATGAAGACAACGCCAGAGCTGTGACAGTTTCTTGTCCCCCAAGTGTTCCTCATGGGTGATGTGTTTGATGTGTTGAATAGTATCCTCTGGTGTGTGGGTGACCCTCTCCAGCATTGTTCGTTTGGCGAAGGTGTGCCGGTCCGTAGTTGGAGGAGAGGTCACAAGGTAACAGATCAAACTGATGTGTTCGTGAAGGTGAGTGATTATGCACAGGTAATGAGCTGAGTCATTGAGTGAATAATGGGTGAATATTTGTTCGGCCAAAGCAAACCACATCGAAGGAGCCTCGAAGGAGAAAGGCGGCAGCCTAGGAAGGCATCCAGGTGGAGGTACCTCCGCAACATCAGTGGCGTTGGAGGCAACAGTTGTAAATGTGGACCTGCCATGACAGCGACTCCTATGCTGCTATGGCGCCCAATGAAAACACAAATTGTTAAGATACCTCCTCCACAGCTATAGATAGCTCTGTGGCCCCATCTCTGCCCAATCTGACGTGCTAACAGCGCAAAAAGCGTAATTGGAGAATGAAATATTGCAACAGAGACTGAGCATTTTTTAATTATTCAAATACTGAAGTGAAGTCTGACATGCCTTTTCCTATGATTGTACCTATGCAATTGTTCAGTTACATAATCCTATAAGTTGTTACATCCAGATATTTGTATGAGTTGACTGAGTCTAGTTGTGAACCACTGATATGTAGTCATAGGGTACTACCTTTTTTTTTCTTCCATTTTGTGGAAGACAAGATTTTACACTTTGAACATTTCATGAAAGTTGTCAATCTTTGCACCATAAGACCTGACTTCTAAACTATCAAATAAAAAAAAACATAAGCACATCCTGACCAACACAACAAATGTCTTGGATAATCTACATAAAATTACAGCTTATGATGTAATATAAAACTGTTATTATGTAGTAGATGAAATTAGGAAAATAGAAAATAGCCTTTATGAAATCCAAACTCTCCTTGGTTAGGTACATTAGCAGCTAAGAAATATAAAAATCATGTACATAGGAAAATCATGACACAGCTATAAGAACATGTAGATCAGTCTGTTCTTGAAAGGTGTTACAGTAGGATCAGTTGGTTGTAGTTTCTCTGTAATGTGCAGCTTTACTATACATACACTTGACATATAATTTCAAGAAAACTTTTTAAACGTCTATTTCTACAAATCTATACCCTCACTGATGATTACAGCATACAATAATTCTTCCTGATGAATTATCTGAACACATAGTACAAAGATTTTAAATATAGATTTAGAATGTTTCTTTAAAGCATATAAATAAAATAAATAATTGTCTGATAAATGGTTTATCACATTCAGCTGAAGGTTGCTTTGTTGTTTCATTCATGACTTTACTATTATGGAATCATGCACATGCACTAAGTATATGGGTGTAAGCTATGAACTCTGTACACATAATTCTGTAATCTGCAGTTAAAAAAATAAAATAAAATAACAGAAACATCATTCAGTAAACCGCTCATTTGCTGTCTGTCTCTGTAGTTATTAGGTACTGACACTAAAGTTGCACATCAGATCATCCTATTTTTTGCCTTACAAATGGCCAATGTGAAAAAACTCTGAAAAATAGATATTTCTGTTGCTGACCATTCAGGATTATAAAAATTGTTACTTTACAAGCATTTGTGAATTGCAGAGTTTGGAAAATATACTCCAGACTCTTAATAACTATATATTTCGAATAATTTATTAATAAACATGTCAAATACTTCATTCCTTTAATAAGACACAGGAAGTGTTAGTCTAAAAATTTCAGAGTTACACAGCAGTGACAATTGTTATATATAAATAGTGTCTTCAGTTTTAAATACATGCTGGAAATTTAGCAATTCTCAATTTCGTTGCTTTCTACAGAAAAGTCAGAAGAATTCACATGTTTGAAGATGAGTTTATGGGCCATAATTCAATCATATAAAGAGAATAGGTTGCAACTCATCACTAAGGCATTCACAGAGCTGTGGACATGCACATAGAAAAGACGATCATACTCACACAGCAATCAGGAGAGAAAACAACCAAACAGCTTGAGGTACTAATGTAGGACACTTTGTATATTTTCATGTTCTATGGTGGAGAAGAACCACCTCCAAGACAAGGACACTGTGTGACAACTATTTTTGGACCTGATGAATGTGCGGACCCACCATGAAGCTAAGTGAAAATTTAAGTGCTGTGTAGGAAGTGAAATGTAGTGAGAGAACTGGGAGAGAACATCCTCCATTTTATAATATATCTATTTGTAACAAACAGAAGTAGGACTAGGAGAGGAATAAATTTTGCATATCATTTCAGTGATAAGACACTGTCTTCAATTCGCAAGAACTGATAAATTATGTAAGTTTTCAATTCATTTGTTTTGTAAATATTTTGTATATTTATGTTAATAATGATTGAATTTTGTTGTTTATTGAGGTTTTATGTAATTTTATGGCCAGCATATGTCAAATAGAATATGTAATGTAGATTAAGGTTATTGTTATAACTACATACTTGTGTGTTTCTCATATGATTTATTTGTAGCTTTCTGATTCAATTTCTTATCATCATCCTTTGATTTTAAAATTTAATTACCCAGTTTATTATTTTTTGAAAGAACTATGTGGTTAATTAAATGAGGGAGTAATGTAACGAAGCATGTTGGGATTTATTCCTATCTGCTTGCATTACTGAACTTTCTGATACCTGTGTTGCATAATTATAGGTATGAATGTAATTAGTCTATTATCATTTTCTTTTTCCAAAACTTTTGTTATTCTTTTTCTAATGTGACAAGCTGAAGATATTTGTTATTATTTGATATCACAGAGGTCTGTGTAATTGGCAAAAACTTATTAGTTCATGCTAGAAGCATATTGTTGTAGGTCATATATTATGCTAAATGGTATTTCTAATGAAACTAATTAAATTCTAAGTGGTTAATATTAAATTATGTATTATTATGTTTCACAGTTAATGTTAGGAACATTGTACCTTCTTTAGTTTTTGTATAATTAATGTTTATTCTGAAAGTATTGTTTAAAATCATATTATATTAAATTTGTAAATGAATGACTATTGATATAACGAAGACTTGTGTATCAATTTACTCAGTATTATTATTTACATTACCTTTTATTATAACCAGTTGCAGGTAATTGTTCATTGACTGACATACTCTTGTTTAGGTGACACTATTGGAATATGGCTTAGATCATACCTAACTGATAGAAAGAAGAGGGTATCATAATTTTCAGAGTCATTATTGAACTATTATAAATAGGATGCTTTTTCGCCATATAAAAGGAGTCTTATTTTGTTTGATCGAGGGCACAGTCCATGTCACTCTGAACTCTGATTATGAACAATTATTTAAAACTTCTTCAGTGTTAGTCATGTAGAAAGTGTAGGCCTATCTACAATGATTATGGACTAATTCTTCATATTCATGCCACACTAAATGTACACCTCAAACTTTTGTATTCCACACATGTACTGTGTAAATTTTTATTATCGATGTGTGGAATGTATGTACTGGGTTGTAGTGACTGTCGTTAATGAGACTTGTAAGCTGGCCATAAATGGGGAAAATTGGGCATTAATGATTCAGTAAAGTGTCAATGAACTGCAATTCTATGTGTCACCTACATTATTTGTAGTAGACTAGTTTTGCCCCATGAAATTTCAGCCAGTCGTTACTGAGAGCACCAATCCATGAGAACTTCAAAAGGCATTGAACAATGACCCAAAAACGTCACAAGCATTTGAGAAAATTGGTTGCAAGGGCTCAGTAAAAAGAGGCTATAGACCTGAAAGGAAGTGGATTATGCAAAGAAAAGAAAAAAAACCCTCATATCCCCTGTTATGGTCAGTGAGATCAAAGGGATCATCACTGAATTTCACAACGAGAATTCGTCTGGTTGTTTATGATATTTCCATTAAGGTACTTAAACACTATCACAGTGTCATTTGTGTAATGTAATGCCACAGATTTAATAAGTCCTTTAAACAAGGTATTGACCCAGACAGGATGAAATATGCTGATGTCAAACATCTATTTAAGAAAGGGGAAATAACTGATTCCTCAAACTACTGCCCTATCACCCTGTTAACATGTTTCTCCAAAGTTCTCGAGAAATTTATGAATAAGAAAATTTTGGAACACCTTAACACCCACAAGCCTCTTAGCCAATATTAGTTTGGATTCCAAACAGGCCTATCAACTGATGATGCTGTATTTGTCTTTACAAATAATGTTTTAGAATCATTAAACAATAGATTACCTTCAGTTGGTATATTTTGTGATTTATCCAAAGCCTTCGGCTGACATACACCTGTTAGGTGACAATGTAGGAATGTGGCTTAGATCATACCTAACTGATAGAAAGCAGAGGGTATTACTGAACTAGGACGAAGGAACAAGAGCCTCAAGTGACAGGTGAACAGTAAGAAGAGGAGTGCCACAAGGTTTGGTACTGGCACCCTTGCTCTTTATAATTTTTATTAATGACCTTCCACTTTGTACAAAAATTACTTGCAAATTTACTTTCTTACCAGTGTGTGTGTGTGTGTGTGTGTGTGTGTGTGTGTGTGTGTGTACCACACAAGAATCTTGTTGATTTATTTCATTAAAGTAAATATGATTTTCTAAATATGACAATTTCTAAATGTGATTTTCAGGGCAAGAGGTGTGTAATGTAAAATTGTGATTAAGCCTGTGAATATTGAAAGTTGTTATATGGTTATTTCTAAATGCAGAGAAAGTATCAACATAACAACAATATTTTAAGAAAGTGATGTACTAAAACAGTTTTATTTTAGTCTTCTTTTACCACAGACAGTGTAGAAAAATCTTACATACAATAAAAATGACACTCACCTATGATCAGTCTAAAATTAATTAAAATAAATCTATTTGATGATGAGTTATAATTCACTTGCATGCATAATCAAAAGAAAATAAAAATGGTTACATTATTTCCAATTTTCTCTCATCCACAGTCATGCAGTATTTTTGAAATTGCAATTCTTTTCTCTTGAACTGATATTTAACATTACTTTTTCACTACAACACGTTTGGAGTGCTATGTCATCCTTAGTGATAGCTCTGTGTTAAGTATTTCCTTCTAAAAAGAAAATTGTCATTTCCAAAATGACTGCTTATAGTTATCTGTATATTTCATATGAGGAAGCTAAAAATGAATGATAAGGATAAATAAGAATGGAGTAATGTGATCTGATAAAATGCATAGGTTGAGACAGAAGGTTGGAAAAGAGTAAACTATGTACTATTTGCAGAATATGAGAATAGTATGAATATAAATTTCAGAAACTATATACAATAAATGCTTGAAACATACAATGGTTTTCACCCAAAGGTAATGCATAAATAGATGGGAGAGAACATGAAACAGAAACAGAGTACATGGTAGAGAAGAAGAAAAAGGTATGAAAGAGAGAAATAACAACCAGGAGGCTTCCCTCACCAACCCATGATTATTACCATACTTACAATCAATCTACAGCAGGAGTAGAGAGTATGAGAAAGGACTGAAGGGTGGGAAAATATATATACCACTCTACCACTAAATGCTTTCTCTATACAGTGAATGTTCATTTGTTGTTATACCATTTATTTATTTTTCAGAGAACATGTACAGTTTTAACTAAAAAATAAGTAAGGTAAGAACACATATATTTATAATGGTTGGTAACCATCTCCTCTACAGGAAGCTTCTATCACAGATTAAAGTTTTCTTGATGTTCTTTACTCCTTAGCAAAGGCTATAAAAATATCAAATATAAATAATTTTTCAGATGTACTTATATGAAGAAATGCTTGACTCTGTGTGAGCTCACAATACAGACCTTAATATTTCAAAGAGAAGTATGAAAAACCAGTGTCATTCTTTTTCTACAGTTACACTACAAATAGTTTTGTCAAGACAGCCTGTAAAATACAGTTGTGTTCTGCTACATACTTCAATCCAGTCAAAAACATCTGTCAAACAACTGCTCATTAAGGCTGTGTATGCCTCAAACTAATGTAATGAAGATGGCACAAAGTAGTGTACATCTCCAGCATAGGTATAGAGCACAATTGTTATCTTTTCCAGACACCGTGCACCATGCGAATATGTTCACGTAAGCTGTACTTGTTCTTGAAGATGCGGCTGCAGTAGGTGCACGAGGCAGGTGGTATGCCTGCATGCTGTGTCCTGATGTGTCTTCGAAGATTGCCCGTGGACAACACTGCATAACAGAAGGGGCACACCTCCATCGACGGAGATGGGATGGTCTTCCCTGTGATGCATGCAATAACAGTCAGTCAGTACCTATGTGAAATACAATACTATTGTAACATATAGAAAGTAGTTCATTGTGAGGATTCTTCTTGCATGAAATTTGGTAGTGGTGTGCTGGATTTAACTCAATGTAAGACATTAAATGACATTAATGAAATTTTAGATACAACAAAGGTTTTCTCAAACAGTAAAAGAAGTAAAAAGACAACACCTGGCCTAAAAGTAAAAGTGTGTAAGGCTAAAAGAGATGTACAGCACACCTAGATTGAATGTCATCTTTTAGATGACACAGAAAGTGAAGAAAAACAGACAAAAAATATAACACAGACAATTACTGAGTTTGACAACATGTACTGAAAGCAGGAAAATGCTATGGGTTATTAGAATAGCTATCACACTGAGACAAGAAGTAACAAAAACAGAAATAAAAGTAACATAAAGAGTTTTATGAAGGACCACTAAAGAGTCAAGATGGGTGGTGAGGGAGGGTAGGATTGGAGGCTGGGGATGGGGGAATCCTGAGAGAGAAAGAAGTAGGAGTCAGAGAGAGATACAGTAGCAATTAATTAATCTTACAGAAATTCTCCACTATGAGATGGAAAAAAATAAATATATATATATTCAAAAGGGATGGGTGGCTGGTCAGTACATACCTCAATTTAGTACCGCTGATTGTCATGCCAAAAAGACAAAAATAAATGTTATTTCACAATATTTCAGAAATTACATTTCCTTAGTTAGGTAGGAGAGAAGAAGGAGGAAAAAAGTAATAGAGGGGAAAGGTTACTCACAACCACATCCACAAGGTAAGGATGGTGTAAAGGGTGATAGGTCAAAGTCAAGTCTTCCCCCCCTCTCTCTTACTTGATTAAGTAAATTGTCTTCTTTTTGTTGTGACTATCGACAGTACTCAGCTGAGGTAAGTACTATTTAATTAATTATTCAGTTAATATTTGCTTGCTTAGCTTATTTATATTTCTTTTTTCAGTCTTCAACAATACATTTAGGACAGGTTGCAGCTAATTGTAGAGCCACAGACAGACATGTAAAAAAGATATTCACACACACATAGAATGATGATGACAGGATGTTAGTGAGTTGTGCCACTGTGAGTGAGGGTTTGTTTTTATCTGACAAAGGCTATGGCTGAAAGCTAGGAGAGGACAAAACACAAAAAATGTTATTTAGACGAAAGGAAAAACCCCTTTTAATGACCCCAGTTATGTATAGTTCTTGAGGGTGTACTTTTATGACAAGCTGTCTTGGTGGCAACATATAACATACATTAGTGCAAGGATATCCAAAGTAATTTACTTGTTGGGATGTCTTGTGAAATGTTAAAAACTACGTTAAAAACCCTTACTTTGCATTAATTCAAAGTATCATATCAGGTGATCTTATTTTCTGAGGAAACTCAAACCATGTTAAGAATGTATTACTTTTACAGAAGAAAGCAATCAGCAGGAAACAATTGGACAGTTTGCAGATGAGGCTGTCATTTAATAATTACAAAAGTCACAAGAAGATCAAAAGCAACTGCAAAATGATTTAAATAAGATCTCTGCATGGAGTGAAAATTGGCAACTGATCCTACATAATGAAAAGTGGGAAGTCATCCATATGAGCACCAAAATAAATCCATTAAACTTCATTTACACAATAAATCAGTCAAACCTACAGGCCGTAAATCATACCGCGCACATTAGTGCACGGTATTAATATGTTCGTAAACAGTGCGTGTGAATTTGCGATTCTTTATGGGCCCATATCTGATGCATAGTCTGTTGTATGTAACTGTTTACTTTTCCATTATAATTAATTTAATGTACATAATTAACAATATGTAATTTTCAGTGACATTTTTTGAAACATAAATAGGATGCGCTCGCGGCAGGTATCAGACTGTTGTTTCATCCGTTGTCTGACACATAATCCACGCTAGTTCAAAGTATTGTTTTGGTTGCGATCTGAAGCACAAGTCATGCTGGTTTGGACTTTTTAAATTTGAAAAAATTATGCAAAAGTTAGTTAGTGTTGTTAGTGTGGAAGATGCATCTACCATGATTAATTAATATTTGTGCCACATTACGATGTATACGTTGAACTTTTGTATTCCACACATGGACATTGTTAACTCATATTATCGATGTGTGGAATGTGTGTGCCTGGTATAAATGGTTGTAAGCTGGCCATAAATGGGGACAATTGGGCACTAATAATAGATCATTAAAAGTGTCAACGAACTGCAACTCTGTACGTTGCCTTCGTCATTTGTAGTGAATTAGTTTCCTCCGCATGAGATTACAGCTAATGCTACCGAAACCAAAAATCGTCGACTACATTAAGAACTTTGAGAATCATCTATCAGCGACTCAGCGACCAGGTATGGCACAAGAGCACCAAAACTTAAAAATTACTGAGAGGGAGAGGGGGCATCACTATCAAGTTTCAACCCTGGTTCGGAAATATCGTAGATCCGGCACTGATATCAAATGCATCTTAGGCCTATTACAAGCAATAGGTTTTATCCAGAATGAAACTTTCACTCTGCAATGGAGTGTGCGCTGATATGAAACTTCCTGGCAGATGAAAATTGTGTGGTGGAACTGAGACTCGAACTCGTGATCTTTGCCTTTTGCGAGCAAGGTCCCAGATTTGAGTCCTGGTTTTGGCACACAATTTTAATCTGCCAGGAAGTTTCATATCAGTGCACACTCCACTGCAGAGTGAACGTTTCATTCTGGAAACATCCCGTAGGCTGTGGCTAAGCTATGTCTCCACCATATCCTTTCTTCCAGTAGTGCTAATTCTGCAAGTTTCCCAGGAGAACTTCTGTGTAGTTGGGTAGTAGGAGGTGTGGTACTGGCAGAAGTAAAGTTGTGAGGATGGACCGTTCAGCATGCCGGGATAGTTCAGTGGGCAGAGCTCTTGCCTGCAAAAGGCAAAGGTCTCAGGTTCGAGTCTCAGTTCCAGAACATAATTTTAATCTTCCTGGAAGTTTCAAAAAGTTTTATGTTAGGAAACAGATCCATACTTCATTCGTACGTTCCAGTTTCTCAGGCATGGGACTGAAAAATAGTAGCACAAAATTTTCATGTCTATAAGTGGAATCTTCATATTCTTCCATATAATTTTTGTGATGTTCCTGTTTCTTCTCCTTTCTCATTCTGACAAACAATCTTATGATCACTAATTATATAACTATGCCTGCCTTTGTAAGAACTTCTCTGGTTACATATGCTAACCCTGCCATAATCACCACTTCAGTTATCTTGCATTTTTTTTCAGTTAGGTGTTACTTTCCTGCAATGCATTTTCTGAACTACTCTGAGAATAGAACTTAAGCCACTACTAACCGAGGAGTGCAGAACTGTCCGTTAGTGGCAAAATTGTCTACATCGTTGTTTCCTGGTCTTTATTGTAATGTGACCTACCACCTTTCCGGAAAACGTTTTGCAACCATACATAACAGTTAATACAATGATTAACAGCAATATAAAAATTATGGTAGACATGAAAAAGAAAGGTGAATTCTTTGCCAAGTAAAATTTTCAAAATGTGAAGGAAGCATTATTAAAGAAAACAAGCAACATTTTCTCCATTAAGAAATTTTACATGAGTTCAATTGTAAATTCAATAAGATATCTACATCTACATACATACTCCGAAATTCACCGTAAGGTGCGTGGCGGAGGCATCATTTAGTGTCCTTAATGATACATCCCAAATCTGTATTGGAGCTTGTTAGTTTAAGGTCTAAATTGTTTTCCACACAAAGTTATATGTAAGCATCCTTATATAAAAGTAGCTGTAAATCCGATTAAGTCCTTCAAAGCCATACTTTCAAGTATTTAATACTGTCCCTTTACTGTGATTCAAAATGGAATAAAGTTTAGGCATTTATAGAGTGTTTTATAAAAAGAATCACATTGTAGCTCCATCATGCAATCTTCCTCAATTGTTGAAATTTTAACTTTTTAAGGTTGTCTTCTACTAACACACTCCCAAATTCAACCAAACAGCCCTTGTGAAAGATTTACTATCCTATACTCGCAGTCTTTGCTGGAGATATCACTTTGCCACGAAGAAAAATAATCCTCTTCCTAATGATCCAGCTCCCCAAGACATCATTCAAATCGAACCCTGCCTAGAACAGTTCCGTCCTCCGTCACAGCGAGACCCACCTGCTCTTCCTCAAAATCACCCTCTTCAAACCTTCCAGGAATTCCTTACTTCCAACCTTGCCTCCCAGTCCTTTCTGAGAAACCTTAATCCTACTCCCAACATTACCGCAGCTGAATCCCGAGCTATCCGTGATCTGAAGGCTGACCATTCCATCGTCATTCTCCCTGCCGACAAGGGCTCCACGACAGTGGTACTTGATCGGCGGGAGTATGTGGCAGAGGGAGTGCGTCAGCTTTCAGATAATACCACATATAAAGTTTTTCAAGGCGATCCCATTCCTGATGTCCAGGCAGAGCTTCAAGGAATCCTCAAAACCTTAGGCCCCCTACAAAACCTTTCACCTGACTCCATTAACCTCATGACTCCACCAACACCCCGCACCCCCACCTTCTACCTACTTCCCAAGATTCACAAACCCAATCATCCTGGCCGCCCCATTGTGGCCGGTTACCAAGCCCCAACAGAACGAATCTCTGCCTACATAGACCAACACCTTCAACCCATCATGTGCAGTCTCCCATCCTTCATCAAAGACACCAACCACTTCCTTGATCGCCTGAAATCCTTACCCAGCCTGTTACCTCCTGAAACCATCCTTGTAACCATCGATGCCACTTCCTTATACACTAATATCCCACATGCCCAGGGCCTCGCTGCGATGGAATATTTCCTTTCACGCCGACCACCCACTTCCTTACCTAAAACCTCTTTCCTTAATACCCTAGCCAGCTTCATCCTAACCCACAACTTCTTCACTTTTGAGGGCCGGACATACCAACAACTAAAGGGAACAGCCATGGGGACCAGGATGGCCCCCTCATACGCGAACTTATTTATGGGACGCTTAGAGGAAGCCTTCCTGGACACCCAAGCCTGTCAACCCAAAGTTTGGTATAGATTCATTGACGACATCTTCATGATCTGGACTCACAGTGAAGAAGAACTCCAGAATTTCCTCTCCAACCTCAACTCCTTTGGTCCCATCAAATTCACCTCGTCCTATTCCAAATCCCATGCCACTTTCCTCGATGTCGACCTCCATCTATCCAACGGCCAACTACACACATCCGTCCACATCAAACCTACCAATAAACAACAGTACCTGCATTATGACAGCTGCCATCCTTTCCACATCAAACGTTCCCTTCCCTACAGCTTAGGACTTCGTGGCAAACGAGTCTGTTCCAGTCCTGAATCCCTGAACCAATACACCAATAACCTGATAACAGCCTTCACATCCCGCAGCTATCCTCCTGGTCTGGTACAGAAGCAAATTGCCAGAGCCACTTCCTCATCTCCCCAATTTAAGAACCTTCCACAAAACCCCAGAAGTGCCCCTCTTGTCACCGGATACTTCCCGGGACTGGAGCGGACTCTGAATGTGGCTCTCCAGCAAGGATACGACTTCCTAAAATCCTGCCCTGAAATGAGATCCATCCTTCATGACATCCTTCCTACTCCACCGAGAGTGTCTTTCCGCCGCCCACCTAACCTCCGTAACCTCCTAGTCCACCCCTATGAAATCCCCAAACCACCTTCCCTACCTTCTGGCTCCTACCCTTGTAACCGCCCCCGTTGTAAAACCTGCCCTATGCACCCTTCCACCACCACTTACTCCAGTCCCGTAACCCGGAAGGTGTACACGATCAAAGGCAGAGCCACTTGCGATAGTACCCACGTGATCTACCAACTGACATGCCTGCACTGTGAAGCGTTCTATGTGGGAATGACCAGCAACAAACTGTCCATTCGCATGAATGGACACAGGCAGACAGTGTTTGTTGGTAACGAGGATCACCCTGTGGCTAAACATGCCTTGGTGCATGGCCAGCACATCTTGGCACAGTGCTACACCGTCCGGGTTATCTGGATACTTCCCACTGACACCAATCCTTCAGAACTCCGGAGATGGGAACTAGCCCTTCAACATATTCTCTCTTCCCGTTGCCCACCTGGTCTCAACCTCCGCTAAATTTGAATTCCCACCCACCATCTTAACATCTTTGCCTTGGTTCTCTGGACAGAGCCTCTGCCTCAAGTGGCATCTCTGTCTAACTTCTAACTTCTTTGCTTTCTACAGTTCTACAGTATGTCTGCCTAAGTGTACTTGTGTCTGTGTAAATGTGTGGGTGTATGTGCATTTATTTACCTTCCATTTTTTCCCCCAAGGTAAGTCTTTCCTGTCCCGGGATTGGAATGGCTCCTTACCCCCTTCCTTAAAACCCTCATCATTTCCTTTTCCCTCTCCTTCCCTTCTGCCTGATGAAGCAGCTAGGCTGCGAAAGCTAGCATTTTTGTGTGTGTGTGTGTGTCTGTGTGTTTATTTGTTGCTATTACTGCCTGTGCCCCTTCGCCTGGTAAGTGTACTTCATCTATTTTTTACGTATATTTTTCCTGTTAGGAATTTTTCCTGTATAATATATATATATATATATTTTGTCCATAGTGTTCAGTGGTACAAATCTCTGAACTACTACAATCTCTGTTCCGCTGTAACAATTGGGAGAAAATATTTTCTTTTTTATTCCCAAGGTCGAATACACCATTACCCTTGCTGAGTGGAGTAATATTTACTTAAAGTGTTGCTCGACTTAGGTGGTAAAGTTTTCAGCCCTGTGTCGCCATCCCGATAGTCTTTCGTTTCAGCGAACACATAGATATAAATCGCTGCGCCACCCAAAATAAAAGTCAACGCATCTGATAAACAAATCTAATAATCAGAAGAACTCAGTTCAGTGGGCCTTTTTGGTCGCAGCGTGTATCCAGAAAAATTGTGAGGGATCGATCAAACACAAGTTATTTAATAGTTATCTTCAAGATGAAATAGAGCTTTTAATATCTTCATCAATAACAACAACTTTAATTGTTGTTGCGGTCGACCAGTAACACTGCTCGGTCACAACAACTAATCTTAAGATATTAATCTAGAAATTATTTCTACTGTAGTTACGTTTGCTAAAGTTACCCCTTGATAACATTAGTGGTCATAGATTCACTCAAATCAAATACTACAATAAACAGCTACTTCAATTTTTTAATTTAAAGTCGATCACAAGGATCGGTTTATTGAAAAAAAGACAGTAACTGTTATCTTTGTTCTCATTACAAACTTGGCCAGACTCTTAATTTGAAACTAATTTTTCTAACTGATTAATCTATCTTTCTTTAAAACAAAAACAGAAAATAACCTAAATTGCCACCACCACTTACCGGACACCTCTCATGATTATTATTAAAAAATAAAGGCGAGGGCCGTTCTTCAGGTGTGGGCGAACTAAATTATTCAATAAAAACTGTTTCCCCACATCTCACAAATGTCTGGCTATTAATCTCAAGACAGTTTAGGGAATAAAATGAATGTAGTCGACTATGGATTTTGTTTTTCCTATTTTTTTTTTTTTTTTTTTTTTTTTTTTTTTTTTTTTGCCTCTTGTTAAAGAAATTTACTGCAACAACCTCTCTTAAGAATAGCTATTAAATTATGAAGTTTCTCCGGTAGGTCTTATGTGGTATCTGAAAACAAATACTTATCCCCCCTTTTTTTTAAAAAAAACGAAAAAAAAAACTCTCTCTCTATTGTCATGAAGGTGACTATTACCATTTACTACCTTACTACACTTAGCCGGTGAGTATTAACAACTCTCACATTTCTTCTATATATTGAACACCAGCAGTACAAGCCCGAATTGTCAATAATAAATATGAGTGGATCTCAGTCCACTCCAAGATACTTCAGACAACCCGCAGCCTCCGACAGTATCTGCAAACACCAACCATTCACAACTCCAATAAAATTAATTCGGACCGTCTGCTATGTCCAAATTCTTAATACCGCTGTATGCTCTAATTTAACTGTTGAAAACCTTTCCACTGATTTGTAAGTAATTTCTCGGCTAAGAGAAGTTATTAGTTACACATTAGGCGTTCAAACAAATAAAAAAATGCTCTTCATATGTGTGAAACGTATCCTTCATGACAATATACTTTCTCACTTTACGAGCAAATTCTCGTAAATATAAGACCAAGAATGCTTATCTGATAATTAATTATTCATGGTATGAAACTACTTCAGATACCAAAAAAACTCTACAAATGACTAAAGATCGCTTCCTAGTATGCAGCAGGAAATTTGACAAACATACCCTTAAAGCTTCATTGTACAATGGTTGCGTCATATGTAATCTTTTCTTTCCATTCTCAAACACACATCCATTCTAATTTCTTTAAATATAATAACTAATTGATTGAATGGATTATCCCTCAACCATACATGGCGAATATTAAAAAAACTTATAACACAGCGACACATTCATTTTTTTTCCTTCACAGAGATTTATTTAATTTCTTGGAATATGCTTCTGCGTTCCGCGGGAGATTCATTTGTTCTTTGCGGCGGCTCAGTAGGTCCAACCAGAGCAGTCTACGCCATTTCACTTGGTTCACCGCTAACATTCTCGTACAATCACGCGAAACATGCAACAGTAAAAAACAATTTTTTTTTAAAGATAAGTTTACAAAATCATGCAACATCCCATTCAACCTCAGTTGACTGCGATAATTCTCACTATGTCTAACAGAGTTGCTAACATAGTCTTAAAAACATTCTGTACGGCTACATGATGTAGGCTTGTAATTTTGTGGATCACGCCTAATGCCTTTCTTGAATATTCGAGTGACCTGTGCTACTTCCCAGTCTTTTGGTACGGAACATTCACTAAGCGAGTAGTTGTACATGATAGTTAAGTATGGGGCTATTGCATCAGCATACACTGAAAGGAAACTAATTTGTATACAGTCAGGACCAGGAGACTTACTTTTGTTAAGTGGTTTAAGTTGTTTTAATACACTAGGGGTATCAACTTCTAAATTACGCATGCTGGCAGCTGTTCTTGATTCGTGAAGGAATTTCTGAAGGCTGTGTTAAGCAATTCTACTTCAGCAGAACTGCCATTACTAGAATCACCATTATTATTATGTAGTGAAAGTATTGATTATGTTTTACTACTAGTATACTTCACATACAACCAGAATTTCTTAGGATTCTCTACTAAATTACGTGTCAGCGTTTTGTTGTGGTAACTATTGTGAACTTCTGTAATTGAAATTCGAGCTAAATTTCTACTTTCAGTAAAAGATTGCTAGTCTTGGGGATTTTTGGTCATTTAAATATTGCATGCTTTTTATTTGCTTTTGTAACAGTGATCTAACCTGTTTTGTATACCACGGTGGGTCAGGCCCTTCTTTTCTTAATTTGTTTGGTAGGAATCTGTCAATGGTTGTTGATATTATTTCTTTGAATGTAAGCCACATCTGATCTACACTCACATTCTTGGTTTCAAAAGACTGGAAATTTTCACTCAGGAAAGCATTTATAAAATTTTTATCTGATTTTTGAGTAAATATAATTTTCTTTTAATTTTGGTGGATTTGGAAAGTTCAATATTGTCTCCCTATGACAACTCTGTATTCACTAACCCCTGTGTCTGTTTTAATGCTCTTTATTAGCTCTGGTTATTTGTTGCTAGGACGTCAGTATGTTCTCACAACCATTTACTATTCTAGTGGATTCATGAACTAATTGCTTGAGATAATTTTCTGAGAATGCATTCAGTAGGCCTACAATTTTGAATGTTGTTTTATGCTTGCCTCCAGTTGTATTTCTGCCAACATATCGAGGGTAAATTAAAGTCACCACTAATTAAAATTGTATGCTTTGGGTATGTTTTTAAAATTTGATCCAAACTCTCTTTGAACATTTCTGCAATCGAATCGTCTGAGTCAGGGGGTCGATAAAAAGAACCAATTATTAATTTATTTTGGTTATCAGGTATAACCTCTACCCACACCAACACATAGGAGCAATCGTCTCCAATTTCTCTACAGGATAAACTGCCTGTGACAGCAATAAATACGCCACCACCTATTTTATTCAATCTATCTTTTCAGAACACCATTTGCCCCTTTACAAAAATTTCAGCTGTACTTATCTCCAGCTCTAACTAGCTTTCGGAACCTATAATGATTTGTGATTCAGTACTATCTATTAGTGCCTGGAGATCTGGTACTTTCCCCACAAATTTATGACAATTTACAACTGTCATACCATTGGTTTTTTAGATCTGCATTCGTCCTATCTTTAACCTGTATCCTTTGAGATAGAGACCCTTTCTGTGTTCCCGTGGCCCTCTAACCTAAAAAAAAAAAAAAGGTCCAGTCCACGGCACACAGCTCCTACTACCCGTGTAGCCGTTTCCTGCATCTAGTTGACTCATGATCTTTTCTACAGAACCCCACCACCCGATAGCCCTAGTCGAGGAATCTGCAGCCATAGGCGGATCAAGGGGGTGGGAGTGGGGGGGGGCGTACAAAGGGTCATTCGCTCCTCCCCCCCCCCAGCTGCAGTTCCCCCCCCCCCCCCCCCCCCCGTATGCGAAGCTAGTATGGTTTCACTGCACTGAGTCTTCAAAACTGTGAGACTTTTGTTTGATTGGTTGTGAGGTAAAAAAGGGTGGCTGGTACTAGAGTCTTCCTACTGACCCAGAGTTTAGCTGACAAAGAGAAAATTTTTTCATCCCCCCCCCCTCCTCCCTCCCCAGGAGGCTGTCCTGGATTCGCCCCTGTGCAGCCCACATGGTTGCAGAACCGTCTGAGCCTTGGAGCATGATGTTTTCCAATGATGATTTAATCTGTGAACCCACTCAGGTGACACATCAAGACATGCTTGAATAGTGGAGAAAAGCTCTGGAGGAAAGGGGAATGAGAATTAGCAGGATGGAAACAAAGTATACTTGTACAAAGGATGCCAAAGATCTGTTTATTAATCTGCAAGGCGAACAACTGTCAATAGTCAAGAAATTTAAATACCTATACTTTTTCATGCAAAGTGATGGAGGACTGGAAGGTGAAATAGAGTACAGGATAAATAGTGGATGAATGAACTGGAGGAAACTGAGCGTAGCACTGTGTGAGAAGAAGGTTAGCTATAGAATGAAAGGGAAGCTTTAAAAGTCTGTGGTGAGGCCTGTGATGCTATATAGTGCAGAAAGCTTGGACATTACAAAAGCCCAAGAGAAAGAGATGGACATGACAGAAATGAGAATGTTAAGTTGGATGAGTGGGGTGATGAAAAATGATAGACTAAGGTATGAGTACATAAGGGTGACAATGAAAATCGGGCCCATAGGGAAGAAGATCCAAGAAAGTAGGCTAAGATGGTATCAACATGTGCAGTGTAGAGGGGAGTACTGTGTGGGGAGAAGAGTTGAAGAACTGGAAATTGAAGGGTCAAGGAGCAGAGGAAGACTGAAACTGAGATGGAAAGACAATGTACCGGGAGAACTATGGGAGAAAGGATGGCCCAGAGAAGAAACACTGAATAGATATTTATGGAAGAGAAGGATCCAGCAAACCAATGCCGACCTCAAATGATGTGGGAAAGGGCTGAGAAGATGATGATGATGATGATGATGATTATCCATGGTCTGACAGACCACTTGCATTTACTACTGGCTAAAAGACAATCATTCAGGCACACCCTTGACACCTAGTAAGAAATTATTTATTAGTGGGGAAAACATTTTGGTAACACACTATACTAGCAAAGACTCACATCAGTTGCAAGTAGATTAGATTAGCTTAGATTAGGTTAGTTCTTGTTCCATAGATCATGAATACGACACTTCGTAATGATGTGGAACGTGTCAGGTTAATGTAAGGTGTCTTTACAAATTATTACTTTGTACTAAATATTACATGACACTTTTTTTAGTATTATTTTTTTAATTTTTATTATTATTATTTCTTCAAATTTACTAATTTATATCTAAAAATTCATCTACAGTGTAGAAGGAGTTGCCATGCAGAAATTGTTTTAATTTATTTTTAAATGCTTGTTGGTTATCTGTCAGGCTTTTGATGCTGTTTGGTAAGTGACCAAAGACAGCATAATTCACCCCTTTCTGTGCCAAAGCTAGATTTAACCTTGAATAATGAAGATCACTCTTTCTCCTAGTGTTGTAGTTATGCACACTGCTATTGCTTTGAATTCGTTGGGATTGGTTATAACAAATTTCATAAGTGAATACATATACTGAGAAGCTACTGTAAAGATCCCTAGCTCTTTAAATGTCTGCAGGATGATCTTGAATGGGCTCCAGCAATTATTCTTATCACACGTTTTTGTGTAATGAATACTTTTTTACTCAATGATGAATTACTCTGGAAAATGATGCCATACAAAAGCAGAGAATGAAAATAGGCATAGTAAGCTAATTTACTGAGACACATGTCACCAAAATTTGCAATTACCCTAATAGCATAAATTGCTGAACTCAAACGTTTCAACAGATCTTCAATGTGTTTTTTTCCAGTTCAACACCTCATCGATGCTTACACCTAAAATTTTTGAATATTCTACCTTTGCTACAGATTTCTGACCAAAGTCTATATTTATTGATGATGTCATTCCATTTACTGTATGGAACTGTATGTACTGTGTTTTATCAAAATTTAGTGACAGTCCATTTACTGAGAACCACTTAATGATTTTCTGAAAGACGTCATTTACAATTTCATCATTTAGTTCTTGTGTGTCAGGTGTGATAACTATACTTGTAACATCAGCAAAAAGAACCAGCTTTGCATCTTCATGAATATAGAATGGCAAGTCATTAAAATATATTAAGAACAACAAAGGGCCCAAGACCAAATCTTGTGGCACCCCATTTTTGATATTCCCCAGTTTGTGGAATCAGCTGTGTTTTGCATATTATGAAAACTACTAATGTCAACTTTCTGCACTCTTCCAGTTAGGTATGATTTAAACCATTTGTACACTGTCCCATTCATACCGCAATACTTTAATTTATCTAGAAGAATTCCATGATTTACACAATCAAAATCATTGGAGAGATCGCAAAAAATCCCAATGGATGATGTCTGGTTATTCAGAGCATTTAATATTTCATTGGTGAAAGTATAAATAGCATTTTCTGTTGAAAAGACTTTCTGAAAACCAAATGGACATTTTGTTATAACTTTATTTTTACCTATGTGTGAAACTACTCTAGAATACATTACTTTTTTCAAGAATTTTGGATAATGAAGTCAGAAGTGAGATTGGGCAGTAGTTGTTGACATATCCCCTTTTTGTGCAGTGGTTTGACTATAGCATATTTCAGTCTATCAGGAAAAATACCCTGCTTCAGAGAACTATCGAATATGTGGCTAAGAATCCTACTTATTTCTTGAAAACAAGCTTTTATTACCCTGTTGGAAATACCATCAACTATCAGTGTGCTGCTGTCCATTACTACCCGAGTAACAAAATCAATTACAGATGACAGATTGAAATAACCGAGTAAGACTTCCAGGTCATTCTTTCTATTACACTCCTATCTGAATCACTTCAAATATAATCTGTGTCACCACTAGAGTTGCAGTCAGGCTTTGAAAGACTACATCATTCAATTTAATTTTCCATCTCACTTTCATTCTCCAAGGCTTTCATTATTAAGTCCCCATTGTGTCTTACAACATCATGCCAATGTGACAAAGTTTGATTTTCAGCAACCTTTGTCAGTCTTCCTATTTCTACCAGTGTACATTTTTATGGTTCCTTGCCTCATTACCCTTAACTTGGGCCCATATGGGTTCATAGGATTGAAATGACAGTAATTTGATGGCAGTCTTAGCACCCTATGTCCTAACAATGTAAAGAGATAAATGTGCATTTTCACTCCTTGCCTCCACCCCCCATCCCTTGTCCCCGTATTCACTTGAGCAATGTTATTTAGTAATTCACACCCTTTCTAAAATGGTCTGATATGGAAAATTTTTTATTTGTTTGTTTTCGCCAGTGAATAATGTATTGTTTTTTTGAAGGTTACTGTGGGTGCCTTTCAGGAATAGTCTGATTATACGAGGGTTTGTCTATATCCAATACTGAAGGTTTGATTAAGGTTTTGACGGCTCTCTGTTATCAACTTAACTCCATGATGGGTCATGGATTGCCTTTCCGTATGCTTTTAGTTGAAAAAAATTCTGTTGCATTTAAATGTAACTAAAAACAAGGAATGACAATTTACATTATATAAATTTTTAGCCTGTTAAATTCATACACTTACTACTAAATTAAAGCCAATAATTTAATGGATGGATTATTGCAAAAGCACAATATTCTTAGAAAAAAAAATAACAAATAACCTCAAAAAAGTTTCAATGTGTAATATTCAACTCAAAATCTGTCCATTGGGATTGTAATACTTTACTGCTCTGCTAATCTGTCCGACAGACAGTTGCAGCGTCAGAGGGATAGAAAAGCAATTGAAATCACTCTACAGAGGAAAGGCTGCTCAAGCTGATGGGATACCAGTTCAGTTTACACTGCATATGCAAAGTAACTTGCTCTACCCCCCTAAAGCAGCAGTGTGCTGAAGGTCTCTAGAGGAGTGAAGCATTTGTAATGGATTGGAAAAAGGTGGTGGTCTTTCCCATTTACAAGAAGGGTTGTTGATCAGATGCACAAAACTATAAGATAATACCTCTGACATTGGTCAGTTGCAGAATTTTGGAACATTTTATGTTTGAATATTATGTCATTTCTGGAGAGCAGATATCTCCATCGTAGCAATAAAATGGTTTCCAAAAACAATGATAACATGAAACACAACTTGCAGTATTCATCCATAAGATTCAGAGGGCAGTAGATACTGGATCTCAGGAGGATGCCAAATTTCTTGATATCTGCACAGTGTTTTATACCATTCTGCATCAACCCCTGATGTACAAAGTATGAGCATAAGGAATATCAGACCAAATGTCTGTCTGGGTTGAGGCATTTCTAGCTAACAGAATGCAGCATGTCATTCTCTATGGGGAGAAGTCTTCAGATGTTAATGTTATGTCAGGCATGCCCCAAAGGATTTTTATAGAACCGTTGCTTTTCATAATACATTGTCAGCTCAATGAGACTTTTTGCAGATGATGCTGTAATTTATTGAGAAGTCACAACATTGGGGAATGGTAACGACATGCAGGATGATCTGCAGTCTATTTTTGATACTTAATGCAGGAAATGGAAATTGAAGATCAATAAAAACAAGCTCAAAGTTTTGTGTTTGCACAGAAAGAAATACCATTTATTGTATAACTATGCAATAATAGGGCAACAATACAAGTAGTTACTTCCATAAAATACCTGGGAGTAGACATTAGGGGCGATTTCAAATGGAACTGCCATACAAAATCAGTCATGGGTATGTCAGATGGAAGACTGAGATTTATTTGAAGAGTTCTCAGGAAGTGTAGTCGGTCCGCAAAGTATGTTACAAAACTCTCGTTCAGCCAGTGCTTGAGTATTGCTCATCAGTGTGGATTTCGTATCAGATGGGTTAATGAATGACATAGAGAAGATACAATGGAGGACAGCAAGCTTCATTACAGGCTCATTTAGTAAACACAAAAGTCACAGAAATGATTAGGGAACTGCAGTTCCAGACGCTGCAAGAGAGATGTTCTGTATTGGGGTACAGGCTTCTTTCAAAGTTCTGAGAGCATATGTTTCATAAAGAGACAACCAATCTATTACTTCCTCCTATGTATATCTTGTGAAGTGACCACAAGGATAAGATTCGAGATAAGGGCCCACATGGAGGCATATAGGCAGTTATTTTTTCTGCGCACCATATGTGACTGGAATACAGTGGCGGCTGGTGGGCTGTTTATTAGGAGGGGCGCCATGTCTCTACCATTGTACACGACATTTTGCCCCTTCAGAACACTTCTTGAACGGGGAGAATATAGCATTAATTTTATTAGCTAGTTACGTAATTTAACCCTTCATCTAACACGACTTTTTCCTCTTATACCAAAATACGAACAAATTTACGCACAAATATGTAGTTTTTAATATTGTCTGCAGGCAATGAAAACCTCTTAACTCTATTTTATTAGATTTCACAACAGACCAAAAAACTGTACCTTAAAATAATATAAAGTGGTAAGAAGTAAATTCGTTGTATGCGTAACTATATAAGTAAGTGTTCAGAGAAGCCGCGGTGGAGTAGCTGAGCGGTCTAAAGTGCCTCGCTGTGGAGCGCGCGGTTGCTCTCCATGGAGGTTTGAGTCCTCCCTGGGGCATGGGTGTGTGTGTTGTCCTTAGGTTAGTTTAACTAGGTTTGAGTAGTTTGTAAGCTAGGGACTGATGACCACGCAGTTTGGTTCGATAGATCTACAAACATTTGAACATTTTGTTCAGAGAACGCAATTGCTTCGTCAGTGACAAACATAGAAATTAGAAGACTATCACCAACAAATGTAGTAACCATACCATTGGTATGAAAAAAAAAAATCAAAATAGCGTTCTTACTTTAATTAATGTTTGTAGACAAAGTCCCTCCAGCAAAATGGTCAATTAAAAGTTCATTAAAATTATGCACATTTAACAAATAATACGCATGAGTTTCACTGATTCCAGTAGCACAGTTTCTAAATTATAATTGTATATGCAATTGAGAAGTGTTAACGCTCCATTTGCTGCTTGGAAATCATTTTTACTGCAGGCCTATATGACTGTCAATCCCTGGCGCAGTTCAGAAGAAAGCATTTCTTATTTCATATCCACAAAGCCAGTCTGCATGTTCATATAAAGCAGGATTAAATTTCCTAGTGAAACTACTTTTGCTTTTGCACGCATTTTGTGTCTGTACAATGTTCAAATCAGGTCTACGCTTTTTAAATCCAACATTCCCTCAAAAGTAAATTTTTGACTTGTATTATTCATTCTAAATAGGAAACTAGAAAAACAGTTAGGCAACTACACGCACCTTCACAACAACGACACTAGTATCGCACGCACTGCACCTGTCAGAAACTGCCTGACCGGTGGCGGTGCGCCTTTGTATATTTGGCGCCCTTGGCGTGGACGCCGTCCTAAGCGGTCTGTTTCAGCACACTACCCCCACCCAACCCCCAGTACCCCCACTCACTCCAGCGCCCCTTGCCAGCCTTTACACGGCGCGGACGGATCGCGTAGAGTCCGACAGTCAGCCCATTCAGAAAACATTCGGTGACCCACGCTGGCAGACTACCTAGTCTAAAAACATTGATCATTCACTTCCACGAGCTGCTGCTACACAAAATTTTTCGAGTCGATTTGTTATTAACTACTGGTACGTATTCCGTGTTGGATATTTTTGGGAGGGCGCCGCCCCAGAGTCCTTAAGGAGTAGCCGCCACTGCTGGAATAGGAGGAAGTAACAATGGAATGCAAAGTACTCTCTTCCAGATGCACGAGGTGGCTTGTGGAGTATAGGTATAGATGTTGACTCTGAAACTGAAGAAGATGTGTAACATTCTTGCACCTTAGGGTGATAGTAACAGTAGACATCAGCAACAAACAATGGTGAACAGCACTTGAATATTCAAAACATGTGATGTTATGCCTCTGTGTGTGATTATGTGGAAACAGAATTTGACTGCAATTAGTAGCAAGTCGGGGCATGATGCAGACATTCAAAGAAGTCACAATCCCCCTTAAAATTGTCCTCCATAGATGGGGATGAAACATTGGATCTCAAATAATAGATCCATACAATCATGGCTTAATAACCTGGAATATTTTAGTAATTGTAACATTTCCAATCATGAAACATTCATTTTTCAATGCCTCGTAATTGTGTCTCTTTTCTATATTTCAGTTATAACAATTTGTAGTAACTGCAGATAAGTGCTTTCAGTCACACACATGTAATTTATGCTAGTCTTTAGGGTGGGATCATAATTCCTTTAATAAAATAGAAAGCCATTTATAGTCAAGTTTTACTTTTAAGAATATTATCAGACACAAACGTCACAAATATGGTCACAAGTAAACACAGCACTTCAGTTTCTACTTTAAAACTTCACCACATTAAGATGCTAGTAACACTGGTTGAGCTCAATCATCAAATCGCTCAACTGTAGTGAGCAACTGAAGGCAATTAAATGCATGTGAAGGATAACAGCAATCCGTTGCACTTGCGTGGGGTTCTGTAAAAGGATTGAAGTTATTAACCATCACCTGATGAAGATTGGGGGTCTGATAGTAATCTTTTCAATATTTTTGTGCAGAAAGTAAAATATTTAGCTAAGTTCCAACTTCAGCAGCAAACTTCGTTTTGTTGCATTTGCATAAAAATATTTTTATAATGGTCCAACATAATAGCCCAGAAAACGCAACAAATTTTACACTCCTTAGTACTCCCCCCCTACCCCCTACCCCCATTGCAAATCATGCCATGTGGCGAGGCTTGTGCTTGCAGAGCAGGCAACACAGTGAGCAAGTGGAGGCCAAGAAACGATTTGATTGGCTGATGCCCAGCACATACCCCACCTTACACAGTAAAATGACACCCTGGAAGCAAAGTAATTTTAATCAAAATTATTATCTCTAAGATCAACAGAATATTTTTTTCGTCTTCTGAACTTTACCATTAAGTGGCAGGTTTCACATGCTATGGACACTTTTGCATCACTTCAGCTTATAACCTGAGTTATTATACTGAAGCTGAATCTCTGAAACACAAATAGAGAAAAATACTGAAGGATGCTGAATAAATAATGAAACAAATATCTTTCTCAGTCAGTTTGGGTTGATAATATTTAAAATCTGAATCTAGCCTTCAAAAAGGCACTTGCAACAGAGGTGCATTCCAAACACAGAGCAGTTATTGAGTTTCTTTGTTTTTTGGGGAGGGGGGAAAGGGAATCAGAGCATCACTCATATTCAAAGGTGCTTGCAGAATGCCTATGGTGACCTGTCGATGGGCAAAAGTACAGTGAGTCATTTGGCAAGTTGTGTGCCACAATCACAAGGATGAGCACACCTGTCTGATCTGCCAAGTACCAGTTCGCCTATTCAGCACCCACTCCTGCAATGCTGAAACACGTAGACTCACTTATTCCAGGAGATAGGCAGACCACAGTCAAACACCACATTGCTCATGTTGGTGTATCTATTGTTAGTGGTGACTCACTATACTGTGAATCTGAGAAGAGCTCAGTCTTCAGTCAGCAGACTGATTTGATGCAGCTCTCCATGCATCCAGCCTCTTCATCCAAGAAGAAGAATGGCAATCAACATCATTTTGAATTGGATTACTGTATTTGTGCCTCGGCCTCCCTCTGATTTTTACCCCACACACTTACTTCTAATGCTAAGTTGATGATTCCTTGATGTCTCAGAATGTGTCCTACCAACCTATCACTTCTGTTAGTCAGAATATGCCAGAAACTCCTTTTCTTCCCAATTCTGTTAGTATTTCCTCATTAGTTAAGTGATCAACCCATCTAATCTTCTGTAGCACCATATTTCTAAAGCTTATATGATCTTTTAGTATGAAATCCTTATCATCCGTGTTTCACTCCCATACAGTGCTAAACTCAAGAGAAATGCTTTCAAAAAGGACTTCCTAACATTTAAATTAATATTGGATGTCAACATATTTCACTTATTCAGAAATGCTTTTTTCCCATAGCCACTTTGAATTTTATATCTTCTTTACATCGGTGGTCAGAAGTTATTTTGCTACCCAAATAACATGTCTACTACTTTTATTGTCGCATTGCCTAATCTAATTCGTTTTGCACTTTACTCCTGTTAATGTTGATCTTATACTTTCCTTTCAAGACAATGCCCATTCTGTTCAGTTGCTCTTCCAGGACCTTTGTTGTCTCTGACAGAATTCCTGTCATTGGCAAACTGCAAAGTTTTTATTTCTTCTCCCCGACCTTTAACTCCATTTCCAAGTGTCTCCTTGCACTCCTTTAATGCTTGCTCAATGTACTGTTTGAACAACATTGGACAAAGGCTACAACCCCTGTCTTAATCCCTTCTCTACCACTGTGACCCTTGCATGCCTTCGACTCTAATAACTAATAACTGTTTTTTCTACAAGTTAAGTATGGCTCTTTGCTCCCTCTGTTTTACCCCTGCTACCATCAGAATTTAAAGAGTGTATTCCAGTCAACATTGTCAAATGTTTCTTCTAGATCTATAAATGATAAAAACGGAGGTTTGCCTTTCCTTAACCTATCTTCTAAGATAAGTCGTAAAGTGAGTATTGCCTCACGTTTTCCTAGATTTCTTCTAAATCAAAAAAAGATCTTCCCCAAGCTCAGATTCCAGCAGCTTTTCCATTTGTCTAGAAATCATTCATGTTAGTGTTTTGCAATCATGACTTATTAAACTGATAGTTCTGTAATTTTTACATTTGTCTGCTCTTGCTTTCTTAGGAATTGGAATCACTATATTTTTCTTGAAGTCTGAGGTTATTTCTCCTGTCTCATACATTTTGCACACGAGGTGGAACAATTTCTTCACGACTGGCTCTTCTAACAATATCAGCAGCTCAGATGGAATATCATCTACTCCAGGGGTCTTGTTTCTTCTCAGATCTTTTGTCCTCTGTCAAATTCATCTTGCAGTATAATATCTCCTATCTCATCTTCCTTTTCCATTTCTAGAATACTGCCTTTACGTTTATTTAGGTTGTACAGCCTTTTTGAAGGCTAGTTTCAGATTTTAAATATTATCAACCCAAACTGACTGAGAAAGATATTTGTTTCATTATTTATTCAGCATCCTTCAGTATTTTTCTCTATTTGTGTTTCAGAGATTCAGCTTCAGTATAAGAACTCTTAGGTTATAAGATGAAGTGATGCATAAGTGTCCATAGCATGTGAAACCTGCCACTTAATGGTAAAATTCTGAAGATGAAAAAAATATTCTGTTGATCTTAGAGATAATAATTTTGATTAAAATTACTTTGCTTCGAGGGTGTCATTTTACTGTGTAAGGTGGGGTATGTGCCGGGCATCAGCCAATCAAATCGTTTCTTGGCCTCCACTTGCTCACTGTGTTGCCTGCTCTGCAAGCACAAGCCTCAGACTTCAAGACAAATATAGTGATTCCAATTCCTAAGAAAGCAAGGGCAGACAAATGTGAAAATTACAGAACTATCAGTTTAATAAGTCATGATTGCAAAATGCTAACATGAATTATTTCTAGACGAATGGAAACACTGCTGGAATCTGACCCAGGGAAAGATCTTTTTTGATTTAGAAGAAATACAGGAAAATGTGAGACAATACTCACTTTACGACTTATCTTAGAAGATAGGTTAAGGAAAGGCAAACCTCCATTTTTATCATTTATAGATCTAGAAGAAGCATTTGACAATGTTGACTGGAATACACTCTTTCAAATTCTGATGATAGCAGGGCTAAAACAGAGGGACCAAAGAGCCATACTTAACTTATACAAAAACCAGTCAGTAGTTATTAGAGTTGAAAGGCATGAAAGGGTCGCAGTAGTAGGGAAGGGTTTAAGACAGGGTTGTAGCCTTTCTTCAATGTTGTTCAATCTGTACATTAAGCAAGCAGTGAAGAAATGCAAGGAGAAATTTGGAGAGGGAATTAAAGTTCAGGGAGAAAAAATAAAAGCTTTGTGGTTTGCCGATGACTTAGTAATTCTATCAGAGACAGCAAAGGACCCGGAAGAACAATCAAATGGAATGGTCATTGTTTTGAAAGGAGGGTATAAGATGAACATTAAGAGGAGTAAAAAAAGGGTAATGAAATGTAGTGTCAGAAAATAAGGCGATGCTGAAGGAATCTGCAGAAGACACTGAAGTGACTCTTGACACTAAACATTGATTTATTGATAGACTAATCAATACAAAGTTTGTTTGGACCACCATCTTGTTTAGTGTTTCAACTTCATGATGACTGTGAAATTGTGTGTAAAAGCGCTGTTTTGTGGAGCTAGCAAGCCCAGAATTATAATTGTTATGCACTCAGGCAACAGAAGAAATGAACTACTCATTCTAAGAAAGCAAGGGCAGACAAATGTGAAAATTACAGAACTATCAGTTTAATAAGTCATGATTTAACATGAATTATTTCTAGACGAATGGAAACACTGCTGGAATCTGACCTAGGGGAAGATCTTTTTCGATTTAGAAGAAATATAGGAAAATGTGAGGCAATACTCACTTTACGACTTATCTTAGAAGATTGGTTAAGGAAAGGCAAACCTCCATTTTTATCATTTATAGATCTAGAAGAAGCATTTGACAATGTTGACTGGAATACACTCTTTCAAATTCTGATGATAGCAGGGCTAAAACAGAGGGACCAAAGAGCCATATTTAACTTATACTAAAACCAGTCAGTAGTTATTAGAGTTGAAGGGCATGAAAGGGTCGCAGTGGTAGGGAAGGGTTTAAGACAGGGTTGTAGCCTTTCTTCAATGTTGTTCAATCTGTACATTAAGCAAGCAGTGAAGAAATGCAAGGAGAAATTTGGAGAGGGAATTAAAGTTCAGGGAGAAAAAATAAAAGCTTTGTGGTTTGCCGATGACTTAGTAATTCTATCAGAGACAGCAAAGAACCCGGAAGAACAATCAAATGGAATGGTCATTGTTTCGAAAGGAAGGTATAAGATGAACATTAAGAGGAGTAAAAAAAGGGTAATGAAATGTAGTGTCAGAAAATAAGGCGATGCTGAAGGAATCTGCAGAAGACACTGAAGTGACTCTTGACACTAAACATTGATTTATTGATAGACTAATCAATACAAAGTTTGTTTAGACCACCATCTTGTTCAGTGTTTCAACTTCATGATGACTGTGAAATTGTGTGTAAAAGCGCTGTTTTGTGGAGCTAGCAAGCCCAGAATTATAATTGTTATGCACTCAGGCAACAGAAGAAATGAACTACTCATTATGAAAGTATTTAAAACAAATACCTTTATAAACAGAATGTACTTTAGCCTATAGACATAACCTTACATAAGTCATCTTTCTGTTTCTGCAGGTTCATTGCCACTAACATCAAGATTTTGTCAATCTACATTAATGTATACCTGTAGTAATAGATTTTGTATACCTAAGGCATGATGATGATGCATAGTATCAAAACATGTTGCTACTAAACATTTGTGTCTGGTAGGGGAAATTTCAAGCAACCCTTTAATTAGATTAGGTAATGTGTCAATAAAAGTAGTAGATGATTTTTGTTATTTGGGTAGAATATAACTTCTGATCGCCAATGTAAAGAATATATAAAATTTCAAATGGTGATGGGAATAAAAGCGTTTCTGAAGAAGTGAAATTTATTGATGTCCAATATTAGTTTAAATGTTAGGAAGTTCTTTTTGAAAGCATTTGTCTGGAGTCTGGAGTGTAACATTATGTGGGAGTGAAACTTGGACGATAAGGAGTTCTGACCAAAAGATCATAGAAGCTTTTGAAATATGGTACTACAGATGAATGATGAAGAATAGATGGGTAGATCTCATAACTAATGAGGAGATACTCAACAGAATTGGGGAGAAAAGGAGTTTCTGGCATATTCTAACAGAAGTGATTGGTAGGTGGGACACATTCTGAGACATCAAGGAATTGTCAACTTAGCATTAGAAGGAAGTGTTTGGGGTGAAAGTCACACAGGGAGCCCAAGGGACAAATACAGTAAACAGATGCAAAATGATGTTGGTTGACATTCTTATTTTCAGAAAACAGGGTAGCGTGGAGAGCTGCATCAAACAAGTCTGTGGACTGGTGATCCCAACAACATGTCCAAATAAGTCCCAGTTTATGTAAAAATAGAATGAAATTAACTTCCAGTGTTATGTGGGTGCCATGCAGAACTAAACTTCTTAGGGTTCAGATAATAACATCTTTCATTAAATTATAACTGATTCAGAAGGACATAGATTAAATTGTGAAATTGTTCTTAAAAAATCATTGACTTTAGCATGAGACGAACTCCTCCATAAGAATATCATTATAAACAGAAATTTACCAACCCTGAGACTGTTTTTCATCTTGAAAATGTCAAAGACAATTAAGATAAAGGCAAAGCACTGAATTAAAATTTGTGATGGGGCTGGGAATTGAACCCAGACCACCATGCTTACTAGGCAGACATCTTCCCACTCGGGGTTTGTAAATTTCTATTTGTAATGATATTCATATCACCTTAGCCAAAGGTTAAAGGCAGAAATGTTCCGATATGTCCATTGCCGAGGTGCCATTCCACCGCATGGAGAGCCTTGGCATATGTGGCAACATTTCATGGAACACAGAAGCTGAATTAGAGTTTGTGAGGCGGAGGGAGGACTTTTCTGAGGGGCCTTAATTACTAGTGGTGCAGTGGTCTAGTGGTAAGACATCTGCCTAGTATGTAGGGAGGTCTGTGTTCGATTCCCGGACGCATCAAAAATTTTAATTCAATGTGTCACCTTTATCTTCCTCTATAAGTTTCAGTACAATACTTTTCACTTATGATTTTAAAATATGAACAGTAGCCTGCTGTAAACAATAACAATTTCGCAATATGAAGATATTTGGAAAAACTTCAGATATACACAATGAATGAAACTCTCCCAGCTGTGAGGCCAATATTCCTGAAGTGTTTAATTTATTCTGTACATTTTGTACAGAATAGATTTGTGCAATATATATCCTTCACTGTGGTAATTGTCTTAATGGAAATGGCACCTCTTTTAATGTTAAAGTTCACTGGTATAACTATATAACCATTCTGTTAGAGAAGCCTTCAACAACTCTTAGTGGCTCATTAATTTGAAACCAGTGTTTGGGTGCAAATATTGTGTCACTTATAAATCGAGTGCATTTTTTTAATTTAAAGGAAATATGGTTTTCTAGTTAATTACCATTTTCATACATAAATTCATCTCCAAGCACTTTCTTACTTACTAGAAAATAATAATAATAAAGCATACCGGGATACAACTTCCTTGTTCTGTATAGGTTTACTACATCTTTTGGAATTATAAGAACAGCATATGAAAGTTGCTTTATTGAGGTTTTGAATAAACCACAATAAAACTTTTAAACCTTGATGCATTAAAAGAAAATTTTTGTGAATTATAATCTACATTACAATGAATTCATTCACTATAATAATGATTTAAGAGACTGTAACATCATATGATTCTAATTTTTAATAAATAATTTGCAATTATTAGTTTACTGTCTTTTATCAACATTTACAAGTATCACAGACAATAATAAAAGTAAATGCAATTAACATAAATGATTTACAGAAGGATGGAAAAGCTAGTAGATGCCGACCTCGGGGAAGATCAGTTTTGGTTCAGGAGAAATGTTGGAACATGGAAAGCAATCCTCACTTTACTCCTTATCTTAGAAGATAGATTTAAAAAAAGGCAAACCTACATTTCTAGCTTTTGTAGATTTAGAGAAAGCTTTTGACAATGTTGATTGGAATACACTCTTTCAAATTCTGAAATCAGCAGGAGTAAAAGATAGGGAACTGAAGGTTATTTACAACTTGTACAAAAACCAAACAGCAGTCATCAGGATTGAAGGGCATGAAAGGGATTGCAGAGGTTGGGAAGGGAGTAAGACAGGGTTGTAGCCTTTCTTCAATGTTATTCAATTTGTACATTGAGCAAGCTATAAAGGAAAGCAAGGAGATATCTGGAGAAGGAATTAAAGTTCAGGGTGAAGAATTACAACATTGCATTTTGTCGAGGACGTAATAATTCTGTCAGAGACAGCAAAGGACCTGGAAGAGAAGTTGAATGGAATGGACAGTGTGCTGAAAGGTGCATATAAGATGAACATTAACAAGAGCAAAAGAAGGGTAATGGAATGCGGTCTAAGAAAATCAGGTGATGATGAAGGAATTAGATTAGGTAACGAAACAATAAAGGAGGTAGATGAGTTTATTACTTGGGCAGTAAAATAACAAATGATAGTCACAGTACAGAGGATATAAAATGCAGAATGGCAATGGGTAGAAAAGCATTCTTGAAAAATAGAAATTTAATTAATATTGATTTAAGCCTAAGGAAGTCCTTTCTAAAGGCATTTGTGTGGAGTGTTGCCTTGTATGGAAGTGAAACATGTACGATAAACAGTGTGGACAGGAGGAGAATAGAGGCTTTTGAAATGTGGTGCTACAGAAGAATGCTGAAGATTAGGTTGGTGGATCACATAACTAATGAGGAGGTACTGAACAGAACTGGGGAGAAAATGAATTTCTGGCATACCTTGACTAAAAGAAGGGATCAATTGGTAGGACACATTCTTAGACATCAAGGACTCGTGAATTTAGCATTGGAGGGAAGTTTATAGGGTAAAAACCGCAGAGGAAGACCAAGAGATGGATACAGTAAGCAGATTCAGACAGATGTAGGTTGCCATTCTTATGTAGAGTTGAAGAGGCTTGCTCAGGATATGGTGTTGTGGAGAGCTGCATCAAACCAGTCTCCGGACTGAAGACCACTACAACAACAACAATAAATGCACAATAATTAACTTAGACCTGTCTTACAGAGAGGCATATCTAACAAATAATTGGTGTTATCTATACAAATAGATACAATTGTCATTTAACTGCATGTGCCATTTCACATTAAACATTTCTAGTTCTGACAATTCATTAAGGCCAAGTAGGCCTAGTTAACATCTGTGCCACACAACCCATTGTTTCTTCCTGTACTAAATCATGTATATTTTGAGACTAAAAAACATAATTTACAAAATGATTGTGGATGTAGTGTCAATATAAAAATAAAACATGCTTAGTTGTGCATCACTATAAAACAGAATAGAAAATAAATAAATAAATAAATAAAAAAAAAAAAAAATAAAAAAAATAAAAAAAAAGAAAAACTGTCACTCATGAAGTGTAATGTTTGAGTTTAAATGTGGGTGAATTTACTAAGTGCATAGCAACTGCCAAAGAACAAGTTTATGACTTGAATATTATGCAGTGTTGAGAATTCATGGTAACTAAGAAATACTTCACAATTCTTTTAGAGAAGTTAATAAAAATCAGCATGTTTTTAAATATGGCAGTCTTAGTGAAAGTTGTATTTCTCTCTCTCTCTCTTCATGGTAATTGCAGATCCATTTAGTATCTAAAGCAACAGGTTTCAGGAATGGAATTATAATTTCAATCAGAACACACACGGCTTTTTACATGTATCTGTATTTTTATAACACAAGTAACACATATACAACAAATGTGATTTGCAGTGGAGGCAATAAATATAGGGCTGGCAATAAAATGTAGCTTACTTACAAGAAATTAAGCTACTAATTATACATAAAAATATAAACATTACAATATTTATAATCATAATTAACTTTATGTTGTTTTTATGTAATCTAATGTCACACTGTTGGTTGATGTACGACACACCAAGAAATTGACTGAGTGTTCACCATCTATTATGTACAAGTTTTAAGTACTGATGTATCTGATAACAGAGAGAAAAAGTGTGACACTAGATTGCAATAAAATACATTCACTAGGCACAAGTCTCTCAACCTGACTGTTTGTCAAGTCATTCATTATTTTACTTTACAATCCTTTTTATCACTGAAACCAAGTCTTTTGCTCCATTTACAGGCATTCTCAAACCATGAAATTCAAATTATATTCATTGTTTCTAAACAATGAATGAGATGAAAGAAAATTCAACATTTTGGTTTGTAATTATGTGTAATATGTTATAAGTCATTTGAGTATGTTTCTTGCCACACTTTAGACACACGATGAACTTTGCTGCGATGGACCCACATATTGTATTTATTTTTGAATAATTTGCCACAGACTGTGCATGGTTGAGGCACAGCTCCAGGATCCGCATGTGCGATGTGAATGTGACGTGTTAGGGATGTCGATACGGCCAGAACCTTCCAGCATATTGGGCATTGCCGAGAAGTCCTCATTTCTGAAATGAGGAAATCCATAAAGTTTTATGGACAATTAGCACAAAACAGTTAGATTACTCTCCTCTAAAGGTTAGTCAATACTTCTCTGAACCTATAAAGGTTATCTTTGAGCACTACTTTTATGTCAATTTAATACTACAACGACAAGGAGAAAGAGGAGTATTCCACAGATGACACAGACATGGTGCTGGATATCAAGACATGTACTTCGTTAATAACTTGTAGCTGTTAGCTTATGTACTAACAGACATTGGATTAAAATTACAGTAGCAGCCAGAATGGCCAGTACAATTGATATTACAAGTTTATGTAAGTAAGAGAATTGTGTTAATACCATAAGAGATTTAAAAATGTTACTGTGACAAAGCAACTCACACTCCACAAAATGCTAGTTCTGTCATAAAATTGGCACAGAAGATATTCAGTTACATTGAATTATAACTGCTGAAAGTTATTATAACAACTACCTGCACCATTACTATTCTCACTCATTGTGAGCAAATTGAATGACATTGCACAAAGTACTATATTAAAGTAATATGATTTGACAAGATTAAATAAAAGCTTAACTACTGGAATTTGAGAGTTTGACTGAAATGCACTGAAGTGAACACAGTCAAAAAGTAGTGTTACTACATCACTCACATCAAAATGTTTTTGATCACATATTGTATATACATACTGGTATTCTATCACTTACTAATAGTGTATCACATTTAGTACATCACTTAGGGATAGTAGAGTTCTTTGATATAACTCATTCAGATATCATTTATATCATATCTTGTTCCTTTTATTAATAAATTCTTAGAAATTTACACTATTAAACACATGACATGTGGATGAACTTCTTTCGTACTGTAACATTCCACATTTTAAATATAACAACTTACATTGTTGCAGAGGAAAAGATCCCCAAAAATGAAATAAAATAATGTAAAGAAAGGAAATATTTGCATTCGTTTGAGAGCCACAGACACAGTTGTAAACAAATGGTTAACACAAAAAGTAATGATTGAAGCCAGAGAATTCTAGATAGTGCAGATGGGGGGGGGGGGGGGGGGGTAGGACTGTGGTAACAGTACATTTCAATGACTGTGTACCAGATGACTTTTCTATTTATCTCCTGTGCAGTTACATTTTCTACAGTGGGATCCTATTTTGTTGAATGATGGATGCTCTGGTTTTAAAAAATCGGTATTTATTTCATCTTCTGTTAGTATCTGTGTCTCCTGCTGCCATTGTATAAAATATTTCTTTTGTCCTTCCTTAAGTGAATATATAAAACTGTGAGATTATCATCTGTAGGAAAATTTTTATGCTTACAGGTGATAGTATCAAGGGATTTAAATGATCATATTTATGAGTTTACAAAACTGAAGTAAATTAGTAAATGTCATCTATTTTGTTATATGAAAGAATCCAAAAATACATGAAGTATACAATGTTTCTAACTGTAGAGACTACAAATTGAGGTGGCTCATTAAGTATAATAATCACTATATATGTTATCTGAAGAGGAAGTTTCAATTCAAAAGAATATCTAGTCACTGCAATCAATCATAACATCTAATCTGCACTCAGCCTGACAATAGAAAACGATATTTACCTATGTTAATAGATAAAACAAAGGGTGTTGCATCTGAAGATGAAGTATTATATGTAAATTTTATTGAAACCCTGTTCATCGCTAATGACCTTGCCATTCTCACAACATTATGCTCTACTCTTTCTCTCTTAAAATGAAAAACAGTTGCAAAATCTATTCCCACACTGATCTCATTTCTGACCAACTGTAAGAAAAGTTATAACTCAGCTCAAATTCCAATAGTTTTCTGAGATGTTGCCTCAGAATAATTTCCTCATGTTTGTAATTTTCTAGGAGGAATTCTTGCTTTGGAATAGAATAATAAGTGGTCAAGCCTGAACTTTATCTATATCTGACATACTTGTTAAAGTGGAGCACATTTCTTTCAGCAGCAAAGCAACAAAGTTACCATCTACAGGAGCCTTAATCTGGTTCTCCACCATCTATACTATTTTACACCATTTTTTAAGAACTTTTACTACAATAGCTTGGAATACAACAGCCATGTTGAAAGTCACAGTCACTATCATCATCACAACCAAACAGTTTTCAATCTACAAAAAAATATAGAAGAAACGGTTCTGGGATTCATTTCAGTATGTTTAAACACTATCTTTAAGGTATGTTTCCACATGAATTTGTAAAGAGTAAAATGGGCACGCAGAAACAACCAAGTTGCAGGAATCACCAAGAGCCACCATTGGGGCTATCAAATCCTGAACAACCATGCATCGTTTTCATATGTCTTTGGAAGCTCGATTTGCGACTTAGTACTTTATTGCAAAGTCCACACACTGTTTCTCCAGAATGCATTTTCTTGTGAGATGATAGATTTGTAGAATATTTGTATGCTGCTCCACAAACATCACATGTGAACAATTTTGCTCCAGTTGATGCATCTCTCTGCTGGTAACTGACACTTTGCAGACCTGAGGAAAGAAATAATCTTCAGAAGTTTAAGATAAACTGTCAAACAATTTGTTACATACATATACTTGCTGACTTGACGTTACATAAAAATCACAATTTCTGGTGACTTTACTGTTTTTACTACATGAATCAAGATTATAGAGAAAAAATACTATTTTGCCAATATATAAGTGAAAGAAGTATAAAAATAACAAATTTCCAGCTTGGTGGTGTGATAGGAAATATATATTTTTAAAAATCACATATCAATTTAATTAATATGATTGAACATCATCAGTGCAGAGTTTGAGTCTTCATGACTTGAAATCTGGGCTGATAATATTCAATACTGTGAACGAAATCAATATGTAATTTTTTAAATTAATATTTCATATCAGACCACCAATCTGGAAATCTGTTATATTTATTACAATATTGTGGTGGTCTGGCACATTATCCATTATGGAGTCGGCCCATTGAAAGAAGTAAGTTTTGCCCCTTCAAGGGATCACAATATGCACACACAAAAGGCAGATGTTTGCAAGAAGAATTTATCTCTCTTACAGTCATTACTGAAATTGATCACTTTATTTAAAGTAGCATGTAACATATCATCAGAGGAACATAACTCCATTTTAGCTAATTTTATAGGAGAGCCGAAAAACAAAATTTTACAACGTATATTTTGTTTTTCAGTGACGTAAAAAAACTTTATTGAAAATTTTCTGCACTATACATGAATGCACATAAAAATCTATCATAAGGTAATATTTCTTTAAAAATTGTTATTACTGGTTTAGCATTTTTAATTGCTTAATATAGTGCTAAGGAGATACATTGTTATAGCTCTAAATGAAACAGCCTACACAGAGGTTTTACACTTTGGAGATGTGCACTAGGTTTAACAAAATATAACATAAAACGTTAATTCGAAGTGCAGCAGTCAGAGGTGATGGTTGTATGACTGTGTTGTGCGCCTGTGTGATTGCGTGACGGTTCTATTTTCTGAAGAAGGCCATGGCCGATAGCTGAATGTGTTGTATGTGTGTGCCTTTTATATGTGCCTGTCGCAACTCGTCACCACGTCTTTGCAGTGAGTTGTAAACTGTCCTCACTATATTATAAAAAGTTAATTTACCCATATGAAACAGATAGGGTACAGTTGAATTAAAATCATGTTAGTCATATTTTGTACCTATGTCAGCAACAAATGTTCACTTTCTAGCTAACTTCATCACAATTGTTGGGACCACAGTCTGAACTTCCAGTTTTCGCTTCTTGTAAACTCTTGTAAAATGCGTGATAGGCTCCTTGATAATCATGGTGCAGGATGTGTTTTACCTTCTCTTCCTGAAGTTTTAGTGTCCTATGGTATTTCGGTTCCAACTGGAAGATAATATCGGAATTTCTGGATTTTCTGGAAACTGGCAAACTATTGCGATACTGAATTTGTGTCACTTTAAACTATTGTACTGCGTTTCCTTCAATGTCAATTTTAGTATTCTTCATCTTTTCCCTCTGCATAGCACCAAAATTCAAGAAGTCCTTCTGCTCTATTTCAACAACTGCATCCCATCTTTGTTTTTTAGTTTTCTACCTGCCTCCTTTCTCTTTGGGTGTTCTGAGAACTGGTCTCTATCAGCCTCTTGATTTTCTTCAGATAGATTTTGAAAGTGTTAGCAGTGTTCACAAACATATTTTCTTGGTACATCAAAGGTTAAGTTGAATTCTGTATTGAATATTTCTTTGTAGAGCCTATATTTTTCAGCAGTAACCTGTTCCTCTTCGCAATGTTTCACATACAGTTCATGCATTATTTATATATTCAAATCTCCTGGTAAGAACTGTCACTGAGTACTTTGGCAGCAGTATTTCTTTTCTTCTGTAATTTCTAGAATATATAAACAATGAATATGAGCCAAATCAATCAAACTAATGATCTGTGCCTCCGTGGATAGTCAGAAATCAACAGTTAGTTGTTTTACCTTCATTGCAGTAATTTTGCATCATTAGCTCAATCATTCTCCTTCCTTGTGAAGTCATTTATTACCTGTGAGAGAGCACACATTAACATCAACCTCTTCCCAGTGAGTATTACATGATACTAAACAAAATGTGTCATGACAATAAAAGCAATGTGACTGTGTTGACAATGCTTTCAAAGGGCACTCATTGTTTAGCATTTCTCCACTTACTGATTTTTGCAAGGAAAATACAATGGCTTGAAACGACAAAGATCAAGTATTTTGAAAATTGATGAACAGGTGAGTAATTCAGCAGTAGGACTTGATGTAACTTTTCTAATTGGCATCACAAGATTTGTTATTCACTGCTAGACAGCAAATATTTCTCTTTCAGCACGTAGGAAAATAGTGCACAAATGTGGCAAAATTATTTTATACAAATTAAGCAGATAATGGTATCTGCTGGATAAAAACATATTTCCAAATACACTTCATGAAGTATGCAACCAAAAGAATATAAGTGCACATATGTTTTCCTGATCAAAAACTACAGGTGCCCTTACTTGAGACAGAAGAACATAAGTGTCAATATGTCTACCTGTCTCTAAACTTAGCTCGCAACTTGGATATACACAGCTGCTTATTTTAGCAAGGAGAAGCAATAGTGATTTTTATATAAGGACCTGATTAGCATGAGGAAATACATTTGTGGCGGGGTGCCCACATTGATATATATATAAACACTAATGTATCTTTGGGCCAATATCTTTGGAGCCAGTTTCCCTGAGCTCCATCGGCCATGTAGTTAGCCTGGATCTGTACTTGAAGCGATCAACAATAAAGTGCATTTCTAGCTCATATATGTGGTATCTCTGGGTCTCAAAACTCTCTTGATCCCTACACTGCTGACCCCGAGAGGCTTTTTTTGTTCATTCGAGCACACAAATGAAATCTGCAACATTCGCCCCATTTTTTCACCAAAGATACAACATGCCACCAGCCAACAATCAACGGGCACAATGACTTTGTCATTCCAGACTTCACCCGGATTTCACTTCGACGCTCTTCATGTTCCACAAGTGCCCTAATCTGCATGGTACAATGAGTGCTTCATCTTTGACCTCATTGCAACATTTTTTTGGAAGATTCTTTCACCACTTCGCTTCCAACAAGTACAGTCATGTATTGTAACAACTCTGGCTTTGCTATGCCCAATGTGCTTCATCATGTTTCGCCTTTATTTAGTGCCGATGAGAAATGGTGTTTCAACTACCGGTTACGTAATCGGTCAACAATGCGCTACTCTGCCGCCACAATCAAACTTTATTTTCCCTTCAGGACACAGTGACTTTACTGATTGTGCAATTTCAAGTTTTCCTATGAATTATTCTTTCAGTTCAGATCAATTTTTTTGCACTCTGAGCATACGTTTTTCTGCATGTGCAAAAAGCATTCCAGACAATGCCGCTGCTGCAAGTTATGCCCAACAGTCTTTACCATATGTGGACAGTGGAAGTGTTGTTGCTTCAAACTACCACCATAGTGACTTTGTTTTTTCACATCTTGTGTCCTGTGATGGTGTTTATGGTGCAGACATGTGCTGCGTCACATGACGCGTCTACTGCGTCGCGACTGCAACAGTCGGTTCCACACTCGTACATGACTGATGGGTCAAATCTAGTTTCCGATACTGCTTTGACCAATGACATCATGTTTTACATCATTCCATCCCACGCATGGTTTCAATACTGGTACTCACTGTTTACATGTCTGATATTTTTGAAGACACCCTAAGTTTCACTTTAAAAAAAGTTATCTGTAGTGTAGCACTAAGAAGGTTAGGTACAGGTTATTAAAAAATATTTTTTTAGCACGTGAGGGCACGTAGTGTCCGAATCTCTGGTTCAGAAACACTCAATCGATTTACAGTTGTATGTTCAACATAAATATATCATTCCAGGCTGTAAACTTCGAGTGCAAGCTTTCTTTAAAATGACCTAATTATTAAGTGTATTTTGAATATGTGGTATCATTAAGTAGATTTGACCTATTTGGGTGAAATCTAACTACCGATACCATGTTGTGGTAAACATGTGTTAGTAGTATCTCTTGATTATGTATGTCATATGTGATGTCATTGGTCAAATAGGTATCGGAGACTAGAGTTTATCCTGACTGACACATTTGGACACACATGACTGCCCGTTTATGTGGCACATTCTGGTGCCTCTGCCATGGTGGTCTACAACGCCGTCGCATCGCACCATGTTTCCGATCTACCACTCTCATTTCCTGTCCTGCCGGGGACATCTGCCATGCTGCGTGAACTTCATGCCTCACCTCAACAAGTGTGCTGTGTTTCCAGTATCATCGAGGCTCTATTTCTGAGAACCTGTGAGTACTTTCAATTTGCAGACAGAATCTACGACACCCACTCTTGTGACGACCGTAAAAATCTACTTGTGTCTACACTGCATTACACACCTCACTGCCCTGCTGTCATTTGAGGTCGCTCCCGCAACGTAGAGGACACACATAAGTCACATTACTCATCTCGCCACCAACTTGCTGACGAGTTCCAGCCTCACTGCCTTCTTTGCTAGTGTTTGAGCTGGCCACCCTGCAGTGAGTTATTACGACTTGTCGAGTAACTTCAATGGATAATGGAACCCCCGCTAGTGTTAGTAGTGATGTTGTGCCCACGCATAAGGTTCTCGGTGTTTGTGACAATTCTGTTTCCCCACACCACTCCTACGTGAGTACTTGTAAACAAAACCTGGTTGCTATGCCAACGAATCACTCGGATGCACTGCCAGCGGTTTGTCCTACTCTAGCGGCCGCCTCCCACATTATTCTTTCTCCTCCCACATGGTAATCTTCTTCTGTTTCAAGCTCTCCTGCCCTGTTGGCTGAACATGAATCTGAAACTTCAACTTCTCTGACTTGCATGCCGCGGCCCGAGCATGTTTGTCTTGGGAACTGCTCAAACACATCTCAGCGCTGCCATCTTGTGCTCGCACAACAGTGCCTCCTTCACACTCGCTGGTGGTTGATGTATCAACTACCTCAGCAGTTCGACTCTCCTCACCTGTCCCGGAGGCTTCCAAGCCACCACCCGCCACCATGCTGCCCTCGCACACACACCGGCGGCCAACACAGCTACTATTTCAGCACCTCAGCTTTCCTCGACCATCCCAAAACTTGCAAACCACCGCCCACCACCATTCTGCCCTCGCGCGCACCACCGGCGGGTGCAAATACTACTTCGTCGCCTCGGCTGCTACAACTTCCGAGCAATCGCCCACCGTCGCTGTACACTCGCATGCAACACTGGCCAATGCAGCTACTATTTCATTGCCTCAGCTATCTTCAGTCATCACGAAAGTTCCCAAGCCGCCTTTCATTGGCTCACTCAGTGCCATGCCCCTAGACATGCATGTCCCAATGCTGCCTCGCACTGTCACACCAAACGTCACACACAAAGCAACAAACACTTGCCGCTGCACTTGCTGACAAGGCAACATCTAACGGATTGCAACATTGAACCCTGGCCCCCACCCACCGACCACCGACATCACTGCCACACATCATGCCTTCATCATCCCCAGCCCCCCCCTCCTCTTGCCTTATCAATCAGGCCATTTTACGTCCACATCCTTTTATTTAATCATTTACTAAATATTCGTTTTTTAAAGAGACATCTCCGTTACTGGAGATTGTTGCAACAAATGTTCAAATGTTTGTAGAGCTTATGGGACTTAACTACGGGATCATCAGTCCCTAAACTTAAAAACTACTTATGAACTACCTTATACTAAAGATGGCACAAGCATCCATGCCCGAGGGGGTATTCGAACCCCCAACGGCAAGCTGCCGCACGCACCACAACACAGCGCTCCAGTATGTGCGACTAATCTGCCGCGACAATTGTTGCAACAATTCAACAATGTGGCATTGTTTACAAATGATTTTAAAATTATTTCAACTATAATCCCAGCAACTTCTTTGTTAAGACAAATCAATAACAGCGTTTTTGGTTGTTTATCAGTGGTTTTACCATAAATTTTGTGCCACTGGTAAGTTTTAAGCTGCCGCCGGTGGTCTTCAATGGACCATTAATAAACTTTTATGTGCCACTAGTGATCATTTATCTGCCGAGAAAAACCTTTTTCCAGCCCTCTACAAACTTTTTTCATCCTTTCCACTTTTTCACCGGCAGTTGGTAATTTCATGTTCATAGAAAAATCATTTGTTAATACTTTTAAAAAAAATTTGAATATCAATTGAAAAAATTTTCGAGAATTTTTCACTCAAGTATTCATCTAAATTAAATTTAATTTAAATTTTCTTTCATTCCGTTCCTCCTTATACACGAGGATCCAACCACCACCTCTTTGTGTGTGTGTGTATTTTTTTTTTTTCAAATCAATTATTCACCATGTATTCCAACCCTATACCACAGTACCTTAAGTCTTTCTGCAAACATGCATTTGCTATAGCCAAACTGCAGTCCCACATTCTTTTCCTCCAGTCCTGTTTGTCATTTGGAACAATCCCCAAAGGATTCACTTTAAAAGTTCCCATTTCTGGGTGTAATCCTTGTTTCCATCACTCCCTCCTACAGTTTCAAATTCAGCAGTCCTTAGCTCTCACTCATCTTGTCCTTCAGCAGATGTTGCATCATGTAATCACCACTTCCAACAGCTCCTCTCTCTCTCTCTCTCTCTCTCTCTCTCTCTCTCTCTCTCTCTCACGCGCATACGCAAAAATACTTCTCCTCTCAGAACCTGGGTCAAATAACTCAGTCAGATCCATAATGCAACAAGTCAACTGTAAACTTGAACTGTATGCCACACAACACCTTAGAAAACTATCCACCCTACTGGTCCATGATCTCAGAAATGGTATTTCAAATTATTATACTCCTGAATGGTATGCATTCTTTTGAAAAATATAGTTATGAGAGTGAGAAACAAGCAACCTATAATAGCTGTCAGCCCTAATGAAAGATGTCATTGTATAAAATAGAATTATTGTGTTTGTCTGTGACAACAATAAAATATTTATGCCATTAGGAACACAATGTATTTTTACAGTTTTGTAACTGTTAATCTTAACTAAAATGTACGATAATGTATGTAGCTTCAGTATGGCCAAATATTTGAACTCAAATCTATTTTACTGATGCAGTTTTTTCAGAACATTTAAGAAAATATGATTTTATTTCACTTTCTAATTTGTGTCCCGTATTTTGATTTTAGGAATCTGGTCACCCTACATTAATGCCACGCTTTTTAGGAGCAAATGTGAAAGGAACTTTTGAATGGAGAATATAGAAAACGAGAGAGCAAAAGTAAAGAATATGTTTCAAGGAGGGGAAGATATTCAGAGAACTCTGACCCTAGAGGAAAGTGACAACAAGGACAAACCCAAAATTAATACTAACTTGCAATGAATTCCACTATTACTTTTTGTTTTCTCCTGTCCAGTTGACACATATGACTTTATTGTCCACTCCTTCAATAATTAATGCTCTTCCCTCCCATTACTATATATTACCCTATGGAGGACATCGATGCAAAAGGTTGAAAACCATCCTTCTCATTTGTGTGACTGTTGGGTTACTGCAAAATTACATGCCACTAGATACAATTTTAATGAGCTACATTTTTTAAAGTTCCTTGAGTTTATACTTGTCTGAAATAAATGTCAGCACAGTGGACATTCCTTTCTCCTGTGCTTTTTGACCTGTCTGCCGGTTAGTACTCCTCTTTCCTCTGTGAGACACATACAATCTTTTTTTTTTCACAATCCCTCTTTCTCATCCCACTTCTCATAATACATACTCATTCTACATTTTCTGTGTAATTTTTCCAGTTATTTGCTGGGACAGTATTTTGATTCAATTTACTCACATATATAGACAGCTTGCTGTATTTCATCTCATGTGTAAACCACTGTACTGCATTGTACTTCTTCTCAATTTTGCCCACTTTTATACAATGAAATTCACTGTACAATGCATTTGTACTTCAAAAACTGGAATTTGTATCTCAAGAACAACAACAGGAATATCTGTCCTTCCCTCCCCTATTCAGGTTCAATATGGGTCTTGTGGCTATCATGTATATGAATAACTGAAACTACTAAATTTCTGTTTCTCATTGCCACTTTTAAGCAGTTCTATAACAAACAATACTGCAACACAATATCTGATTATTGTTATAAATATATTAAATTATAACTAAATATTGGATAAGTTCAATCAACATATTTTTTATTTTATTCAAATTGTGGCAGCCGGAGCTGCCAGTTGTGTGACTGTGTTGTGTGTCTGTATGATTGCGTGAATGCTCTATGCTCTGAAGAAAACCAACACATATTTCATATGCATGAAGAAGTAGAAATCATTTGCGGCTAACTTGTGGTCCAATGATGGAGGTTTCCAAATGCCTAATTCGAGCAGATGTAACAGTTCTCGTGGAAATAGCTTGCTCACACATTACTCAGAAAACCAATAATCACTGACAAGCTGAAATAATATTTCCGAACATTGACTCTGATTTCTAGTAATTACTCCTGTCTTCCATTGTTTGATGGTCATGGAAAAATAGTTTTCTCACTAGTAACTGATATGTTAAGGAACTTCAGAGATACTGTCATGCATAACTGTGATCTCAGAAATGCAAAAATGCATAGATGGAATTTTCCAATTATTTTAGACATATGACACAAGTAAAATATAAAAAAGACAAAGATATTATTTGCATAACTACAGTGGGGATGACAGCAACTAAAGCAATGTACAGGATAATCTGGAATAATATCTGGCAAATAAATGAGAAATAATTTTTCACAGTGGGATACAGAACATAATTTTATATAGATCTAATATGTGGCCTCAAATAAGGAGAGTTAGGGAGATTATTATAACAGCTTGACTATAGGAGAAGATGTCTGCAGTTTATCAGGCAAGATAGGATATGAAAAGGGAAGGTATGTTGGCAACTGGTCTTAAAAGTTTCATAAACAAAGACCTCTAAGAGCAGAGTCTACTGTACTGTAGGCACACAAAAAGAGTGCCCAAAATGACTATACATTGGGAATGATCCAAAAGAAGGAGATGGAGGCTACGTCTAAGTTGGAAAAAATACATACAGTAAACAGTGGAAGAAATAAATCTAAGACTGTACGATTAGAAGGAAAGAGTCCCACATTAGTCTTAAACAGCTAACACCTTGAGGGAAAGGTACAAGAAGAAGAAGAAGAAGAAGAAGAAGAAGAAGAAGATATAGACAACAGAAAAGTAATATGAGTGTTTACATTGCAGAATTGCTTAATAAATAGTTTATAGCCTTCATTCAAAAGTTAGCTTTCTCATGACTTGACTGAAAATTTTATGATCCAGTTTGCTGTACATCTGATTTAACCCTGTTATGAACACTAAGTCATTATATTAAATAAATTTTTCTCTTTTTGATCAATAGTCTGGTGTCATAGAGTTTAGGAACACTTATTTACCAACACAGGCTATTTTTAGAACAACAATTTTCTGTACATTACAGATTACTTACATTTATATGAGGTGTATACTGCAAGTCTTTCATGTATTTATATCACAAATATTTCTTGATTAATATGTTTGTTTGTCATTACTCTTGCAGTTCATCACTTCTTATTCTTGTGTGTGTCAAGCAGCATAATATTAATTTTAGCTGATGAGTCTGATGATATGACACAAGTGACAATTAATCACCAAACAAATGCTGTCAGTACAGTGGTACTAGTCACCCATCCATAACCTTAGATGCAAATTCTTGTGATGTGACTACTTCTATTACACAACAAACGAGTCTAGTATGATACAAGAATGTTATGCTGTAGGAAATTTAATTTATTGTTCCTCTCTTAGATTTAGAAGTTTAATAAAAGAAAAATAAAAAAATTAAGCTTACTATAGTTGAATTATATCTTTATGTGTAAAATTCGTTCTATGTATTTTGTCACATGTCTTCTCACATCTGTTATGATGTCCAATCTTCTGTAAACGTTTTTTCATTAGCAATCTTCCAGAGTAAACCATGCCTCCAACTCCATTCATCAACATTACTCTGTTACGCTACAACATTTCTAAAAGGGGCTGCAGATCCGATCACAAGCAGTCATCTCTTCTCACAAGCTATATTTATTGAGGTCTGGAGACTCACACAGTGTAATTTTCTTGTCCATGTATTGTAATATATGTTTAATCTATTTTATAAAGCCACCAAAGTAATGTTTTTATCAAGTTATTCATTATACAGGGTGAGTCATAAATGAGAAAAAATATTTTGCGCAAATTGTCACACAATGAACTACCAACATAAATTTGTTTTCCACATGTTCCTACGTCAATAAATGACATTGAAATTGCATGGTAAAAATCTGGAAATCTGGACTTTTGGGTATTACTGTGTACTGACATGGGTCTAGGGGCAGATCGGCATCAGTGCAACAGGGCACCAGTTCCTTTTCCTATGCCAACTAACCACGATACATCATACTGGTCAGCGAAAATGGTACGAGATAGATGTGAGCAATGTCATTGCTGGCAGTGTCATGTGGACGATCATGTGATGCCGCATGCCTCGCCTTCTCGTGAGCGACTAGACTACCTGCAACACTTGCTTTTTGTGCCCTGTTGCCGATCTGTCCCCTTGGCCAATGTCGGCGCACAGTAACACCCAAAAGTGTACTTCATATTTCCAGATTTTTACCATTCATTTATTGAAATCTGTTGTGCACTAAAGATGTTAGCAACTTTCCTGACCAGCACAATTTTTGGACTTGTCTTCAATGGAATACATATGGGATACGACGGAATGAAAACTGACACATGAGACTCTTCAACCCACAATTCTTGCAGAACAAGGTGAACAGGTGAAGTTGGTGTGAAATAATGTATCCCAAGACAGGCCTACTAACCATCTGTATGATTGAATGGATGTCAGAATCAGCACCTGCATTGGTGAAAGAGGAGACTACACCACACAATGAAATCAGAGTTTCAGCATGGATGGACAACTGGTACCATAGTATCACTTGAGCTATTGTTCTGTAAATGTAATCATTTCTGTACTCCATCAGAAATTCCAACTTTTGAACATGACAAATAGTAATGCGATCTAATAACTGAATAAGAAATCATCAAAATTGTGTAAACAGTTTCTTTAAGGTTGCAGATGAGATAGGGTCAGAATATTACTACAGCATTCTGATGTGTACAGTAGGAATGTGTGTGGGTGGAGGGAGGGGGGCAAAATAACTAATCATTCCCTTGCTCAGAAGCGATCATCTTAGATTTTGAAAATTTGTACTCATTAAAAATTGCACACAAACACAAGAGATAACATAAAATCATAATTTACAGTAAGACTACTGGTTAAGATATTTCAGTGAGTCTGCAGGTTAAGAAAAGTCTCAGCACCGGGAGAGAGAGAGAGAGAGAGAGAGAGAGAGAGAGAGAGAGAGAGAGAGAGAGAGAACCTAAATTGACTGTGGAGCTCTTAAAACCTGCATTGTACACACTTCAAGACAGCACATCAGACACTCTAAATCACTGTAGTAGGAGATACGTTGCAATAAAAATCAAAACCAACACAACTTCAACTTGTGAACACTGATTAATGAACTACGATACCTGATGAATGTTGCTTATTAACGTCCACACACTTCACAATTTTTCCTTTAACTATGGGTGCAGCTACCAGGCAAGTGATATGTCTCATTTTCACTGGCTGCTGCTAGACTCCACAATGGCACACAGTGCTGTATTACACAGTTTTCGAATTTGTTGAAGTTGCTGTCACTACTGGTTATTTTTTACAAGACCATCCTAGAAGGTGTTGCTCACATTATTTGAACATGAAAATCAGAATTCAAACCACTCCAATTGTAAACTCATAATATTAAACAATTTTCATAACAGTTACGATCAAATCGTAGTGGTTGGAACCTCTGCTCCATATGCACTGTTTCAACAATAGATCTTGAGATAATTTAAAATAATTAAGAGAGTGTACTAATTTGTATCTCTGGCAGTGTGTATTTCATTATTTGCATCTATCAATACCATCTCTGCAATGAAAATGAATACAGAAACTCTTTCCGAATGAAGTAAAAGTCATGAACGTACAATTTGATCACCTTCACCTCAGTTACCACAGTCTGATTTAAAGTGTATGTGTGTGTGTGTGTGTGTGTGTGTGTGTGTGTGTGTGTGTGTGTGTGTGTGTGTACATACAGGGTGATTATAATTAAAGTTAAAATTTCAAACCACTGTAAAAATAACGCCACTGGTCAGAATGATGTCAAATTGCAATGGAATATAATCAAAAGGGGAAAACTTAAGTCAGAAGAAAAATAAAAAGTGTGAAAATTGATCAATCAGTGGCACTGTAAGCATCATATTTCAATAGTGGTCAACTACATAAGCCAATTGAATCATATAACAATACCTTAGATGTAAGTTAGATATTAAACAAACTGTACTACTCAGTGTGCATGGGTGTACAGGTGTGAAAAATGTTAGTTATGTAAGCCCATCCACTACGGCAAGGTCTCATCACATTGGATGGGAAAAATCAGTTTTTAATTGTCCTGAGGCCAAAAATCACATAAAAAGCACTACTCAAAAACAAATTGGATTTTTAATTTCCATGTGACTGGCACAAAACATGTTCAATATGCTGTCGACTGTTTTCTGCAACATGTTGAAATTGTGAAACAGCTTGTTCCACAACTGATCGATGTGTTTCTGGGATCAAGTTCAGAACATGTTGCACAGTGAGGACCTTCAACACAGCTACGTTTGCAATTGGAACACTGAACATAACATCTTTCAGGTAGCTCCACAGCCAGAAGTCACAAGGATTAAGATCAGGTAATCAGGATGGCCAGGCTGTAGGGAAATGGTGGCTGATAATCCTAGTATTTACGAAATGGCGATACAACAGCTGCTTAAATGAATTTGAAATGCACATAGGTGCACCATCTTACATAAAAATGATCCCAACTACATCTACACAGATACTCTGCAAATCACATTTAAGTGTCTGGCAGAGGGTTCATTAACCACTTTCATAACCTTTCTCTACTGTTCCATTCTCTAATAGCGTACGGGAAGAAAGAACACCTAAATCATTCCATTTTCAATCTGATTTTTCTTATTTTATTGGGATGGTCATGTCTCCCTTTGTAGGTGGGTGATAGCAAAATATTTTCACATTCATTAATAAAAGTCATGTCACAAATAGATCTTGCTGCAACGAATAACGTCTTTCTTTTAATGATTTCTACCTCAAATCATGCAACATTTCCGTGATGCGTTTCCCCCTGTAATGTGATAAAACAAAATGAGCTGTCCTTCTCTGCACCTTCTCAATGTCTTCTGTCAGTCTTACCTGGTGAGAGTCCCACACTGGGCAACATTACACCAGGAGAGGATGCACAAATTTGATGGAGGCAGTCTCTTTGGTAAAGCTGTTGCATCTTCAAAGCATTCTGTCAATGAAATGTTACCTTTGGTTCACCTTCCCCACTATATTTTCTATGTGTTCACTCCAGTCTACGTTTTTTGTAATTATAACTCCTAGGTATTTGGTAGAATTTACAATCTTAAGGTTTGACTGATTAATTGTGTAATTGAAGCTCAGCAGAATTCTTTCAGTGGCCATGTGTATTACTTCACACTTTTCATTATTTATTGTTAATTGCTAATTTTTGCACCACATACAAATTTTGTCTAAATCTCTTGGCAGTTGTCTTTGATCCTCTGTTGACTTCACTAGCTGATAAATGACACCATCAACTGTGAACAGTCAAAGGGAGCTATTCAGATTGTGTCCTAAATTGTTTATAAACACAAGGAAGAGAAGAGGATCTATAACGCATCCCTGTGGAACGCCAGATATCACTTCTGTTTTACTCGATGACTTACCATCAGTTACTACAAACTGTGTCCTTTCTGAAAGGAAATCACAAATCCAACTGCACAATTGGGGGCGATATTCCATAACCACGTAATTTCATTAGAAGCAGCTTGTGAGGTACAATGTCAAAAGCCTTCCGGAAATCCAGAAATATGGAATCAATTTGAGATCCCTTATTGATGGCACATATTACTTCATGTGAATAAAGGGCAAGCTGTGTTTCGCAAGAGCGATACTTTCTGAGTCCATGTTGACTATTGGTTAATAGGTCGTTCTCTTTGAGGTAGTTCATAATGTTCATACAAACTATATGTTACAAAATCAGACTGCAAATTGATGTCAATGAGATTGGCTTGTAATTTTGGTAATTTTGGGGATCACACCTATTGCCTTTCTTGAATATTAGAGAGACTTGGGCAACTTTCCAGTCTTTGAGTATGGATCTTTTGCTGAGTGATCAGTTGTATATGATAGTTAAGAATGGAGCATACTCTGAGATGAATCTACTTGGTATACAATCTGGCCTGGAAGATTTGTTTTTGTTTAGTGACTTAAGTTGTTTTACTACTCCAGGAACATCTACTTCTAAATTTCACATGCATCCTTGCTGTTGGAGAGCTGGAATGGTTTTATACCAACATTGATGGGTTGTGTGCATGACAGGTGTTTTCATTTACATATTCTGACACATACAGTGCCATCTACTGATAAATTTTCAGACTATTTATTTTTCTTCTGGCATATGTTTTCTCCCTTCTCTGATAATATTCCATAGCAATTTGACTTCAGTATGACTAGTGGTGTTTTTGACAGCATTCTGAAAGTTTAACTGTAATTATTTACCACACTGTATATAAATTAAAGTATTTTATGTAAGATCATAACTGGAACACTACTTTGAAAGAAAGGATTTTTTTTTTTTATTATTTTCATTTTTATTTATTTATTTTATTGAAGGATTGAGAACATTATTTCCATTTCACTTATCATTTATTGAAAATACATATGTAGTATCTTGCATTTGTAAAAAAATTGTGTGTGTGTGTGTGTGTGTGTGTGTGCGTATGTGTGTGTGTGTGTGTGTGTAGACAGCAATAGTAACTACAACTAATAATACTTACTGAGAAAAATTGCATGCGGAATTGAAATTCTGCTAACAATAGGTAATTTTGTGCCATAAAAAAAGCACTGTATTATTTTAAAGCGAAATTGTATTTATTTTGATTGCAACAAAATATTCATAAACTAACAGTATATTCACACAATCTAAACAACAAGAATGTAGAGCTGTTGTTCTTATTTCTGTGCTTGTTATGATTAACTGCAACTATACAGATCATCAAGCCCTACTCCATTATAAGAGAGATATTTCAAGATTACAAGAAGCAGTATTGCACACTATTCTGATCATAGCATATTTACACAATAGTTATTGCACCGACCACGAATACTAAAGATATTCACAGGGATTCCACCAAAAATGAACAAATAAATTTACAGTGCATGAAGTACACCATGGACAGTTGCCATGTGGTGCTTAAGATAAGCCAGGCGGCTGAGGACGACATTGCATACTGGACAACGTGTTGCTCCTCGGTGTACATCTTTGTGTTTAGACAATGAGCTGCCAGATTTGAACACTTTGTCACAGAGCTTGCACGCAAAAGGCCATCGGGGCTGAGACGTGGAATGGGGTGCGGGTGGGGGTAGGTGTGAGGGCTTTGTCTGCGGCTGATGTGATGACTGGTCCAGCCCCGAAGCTTCGGTCATTGTCCCTCCACTGGTGGGCCACCAGCAGAGTTCTTCGTCCGGCCACACCGCCTCTGGTTCTGGAGGGAGAGGAACTTGATAAGTGTATATAATTGGACAGTAGTACCCCCTCTACCAGAGTTCGCCCCACTATTTCACTTGCACTGATAACATACACTTCTTCTGACAAGTACTAATGAAATTCCAAGGCTATACACAGTATGAGTTCCTACTTACAATATTTACCAAAACCTTTCAGTGAATGCTTGAGAAATTAAATATGTCACATTTCTCATAAAAAGTAAGAATCGCTACAATGTAAATTGAATTGTTAAAGCCAAGAATCATTCAAAATGAGCTATGTAACTACAGAAAGAAAGCATACGACAAGTTTTGAAAGCTGAAATAAGAATTTAGAGAGGATTTTTTTCAATTCAGTATTCTGAAATAAAATTTATACAACTTTCATATTTCCTGTTTAGCACACAGAACAGACAACCACATTCGCATAATTTACATAACTCATGCACACGTAGCCACTATCTCTGGTCACTCCACCACAACTAACATATGTGTGTGTGTGTGTATGTATGTATGTATGTGTGTGTGTCTATGTAAAACAAATAAATAAAATACAAAAATAAATGGGACTTAGTTGGAAGAGAGGCACGAACTGTATATAGTGTGATACGGGGGGAGGGGGGGGGGCGAGGGGAACTGTAGTATAGGGATGATCAGTTATTTTAGGTTGAGGCAGGATGGTTGCAGGACTGTAGAATTATTATTATTATTATTATTATTATTATTATTATTTAATGAAGCCTTTTAAACAATGTACTTATGTGCAACAGTTTCTATATTACTTATAAACATTTCTTTATTTTGCACAACTAGTTTCAGTGAAGCTACGTCAACCAGCGATATTTTTTATCGTTTACATAAAAACCTCTTCACAAAATTAAATGAAAGTACTGACTGTACTTGTAAAAGTGATTATAAAAATAAAATATCCTGTCTAAAAAATGGATTTTTACACCATGTTGTAACATCAGTTGTGTAATAAGAGAAAAGGTGTGGGCTGAATTATTATAAGCTTTGTTCCTATGAACACTTGTTTGTTCTCTTGACTGGAAATCTGTTCTCATGACAGGACTGTCAAATGCAACCTTGCAAAACAGTTTCACCAATTTTGTAATTATTACAGGAGATTGTAGAATTAATATTATCAAAATTTTCCTGTTTAGGATTTCCCATGTGACTGTCTGGCCATGTGAGAACACCTTTGTCACCTAGAGTAATCATTAAGTAAATTGGCTCTCTTTGCAACTGCAGGAAATGTCCTATCTTGTACAGAAGTACTTGAAAATGGTGACATGGCTTCAATGAAACTAGTTGTACAAAGTAAAGAAATATTATAAGTAATATAGTGACTGTGGCACATAAGTACATTGTTTAAATGCCTCCATTAAAAAAAATTCAAGTTGCACACCTCATAGACAATGTCTGATGTTACAATGTAGAATTAGTTGTAGGAACATCTTCCATCTGTGCAGTTCAGAAGAGCTTGTGCTGTAGGGAAAGACCGAGAAGGGCTAGGTTATAAGAAAGTTGTTGAATTCAAGCATGTTGTGCTCAGCTGCATGCTGAGCCAGAGGGTGGCCCATTTTGCATTTGGCCAAGTTTGATGATTTGAATCAGTATGCCCCTGGCAAAATGTGGTCAAAAGAAAAATGGACATCTGTGTAGTGTATCATGCAGCTGGTCGCATGCTAGATTTCAATGGTTGCTTTACAACCTGGACTATCTGGACACTCCCGTCTATAATCAGCTCTTCTGTACTGTGTATACTGGAGTTGTTCTCAACCTAAGATATCTTATCATGCCTATGTCCCAAGCCTAGCAGTCTCCCCCCTTCTCATATATCTCCTTCCAATTAATGTCTCCCTTCTAACTGTGCGCCACCTACTTTTGTATATTTTTAAACCCACACCCCCCACTGGCACCCCCTTCCCCACACACAAAAACCTCTACAGTTATGCTACCCTGCCACTTACCTTGCTCACATTTCCATTTATCAGAGTCTGTAAACTTCACCTTGCAATTCAGAATCTTCCATTCGCACTCTAGCCCATGCCCAGCATCCTCCCCCTCCACTCCTCTCTTCACTTAACTGTTCTTATGCTTGTTGTACTGAAGTGGTCAGAGATGGTCTGAGTGATTGTGTGAATGTATGTATATCTTTTTCTGATGAAAGGTGTTGCTGAAACTTTACGTTGTGTGATTGTGATTTAAGTCATATCCACAGCTCAGCAATTGTCTTCATGATGAGTTGTTACCTATCACCTAATAATGAAATTTCATATGTACAGTATTGACAGATCAAGGTACTGATATGTTTCTTTCTCATGTTTAAATAATTTCTCTTTAAAACATCCAGAACAATAATCAGGGGAAATATTCTGAAACTTTATTAAAATGCATACTGATACCCAGCACAGCATAATATTTAAGTTCATTTTCATGACTCTTCTTCTGCAACTTTAAAATATAGGACACTGTAAAGAGGTTTCTGGTGAACATAACTTATTTTTAACAAGAAACTATTCTACTGATATGACATGTATCAACTATTAGTATGAGGACAGGATACAGACATTACTATGAACATAATTTTGGTGTGTATGTTGACTACTTTAATTTCTACTTTTAATAAATGAGATTCAATGAAAGAAGGAGAACACAGTAAATAAAGTAAGACACTGACAAGTAAAGGCAAGAAAATTCCACAAGAATTTATTAAGAGAATTTTGGAGCAGAGTATACAAATAACAGCATGGCAGTGATTTAAAAACATCAACAAATAAGAAAAAGGTAACCACTCATTAGTGGAGCATGTGTGGAGCATAGAAACACGTAACAGAAAACAGCATTCACACAACCTTTCAAGTGTTAATTCTTTTACTAGCAGAAGTACACACATTCACACACACAACAAACATCCATATGTACACTCCTGTGCAGCGCCAGAACAAGGCATGTGAGGAACATGCGGTCGCACGGGGCGGCACTTCTTCTGGGTGGAAACACAGTAGCAGGTCCGCCACTCCTATTGGACATGATGAGGGAGGAAAGCTGAAGGGAGTTTTATGACAACTCATTTCTTCCTTTTCTGTTTTGAAAGTGGCCATTGTTGACTTTATATGGCCATTTCTGTCAATTGTTGTCTTTGTTTTTAGGAAATCCACTGTACACATTGTCGCATTTTGGCAGTTGGGCGAGGGAGTAGAGACTGATCAGAAGTACTTTTATTGCTTTCCTTAACCACAATAAAAGAGGCATGCCAAAATTTGCCATAACTTGGAATGTAATAGGTAAGTGCTTCTCATGTACAGTAAAGTGAATATTGTGCATGCACATTGCTCCTAAGTTAGAAGTTTTCTGCTTCAAGATTGTCAGGGTATATAAAAATTCTATAGTTACATCCATCCACCTTCTTATTAGTCTTTAGTCCATCACCTTCTGCTCCACAATCTGACCATATCACCTGCGTCTTTAGTGATTTTAGGCATGTAGTTTCATTTTCACACAGCTCAATCCTTATGACGTCATATCTCCAACAGTGTGTCCAAAACTAATGTAATTTTACAGGCACATGCAGTGGGATATTAGGAAACTGTTAAATGTGTTTCAAATAGAGTTGGTAATGAAGACATAATAAATTAAAACCAGATATGTGAAGGAGCAGTTTTTGAAGCATCACATTGTTCACGATTTCATATTCCCTGAACTGTGAGTTATTCTATAATATAGTTTCAAAGATACACTCAGTAGTATATTTATGCAATACCTGTAAAAGTCTTGTGAATGCAGTTAATGGCGTAGAAGTAATGAGCTGCAATGTGATGCCAAATGCCAGAGTTTTACTGCATAAATAGCACAAAAGTAGTAAGCAATAAACTTCTTTCCTTTTATCATGTATTTGGTGTTGTCAGCGACACAGTTTTATAGAGATTTAAAATTGTACAGTAAGTTTGTTGTAAGTTGCTAAGTGCTGTCATTTTGTGTGCAGCCTTCCACTCGTGCATTTGTATGCAGCACAGAAGATATCGCCGGAATTGATAAGTTCATTGTGGCTGAGCTATCATCATTGCTTGGTGTAGAAACTTACAGAACTTCTGTCTGCCACTGTAATTGCTGAATCTCCTGTTGAATTGCAAGAAAAGTTTTCTCCACATCTTCCATTGTATTAACACACTCTAAACAAGAATGTGATTATTGTGCATGGACTACTTTCGTTTCAAGCTCACTAATTATGTAGAGTAATTCTTTACCCACACTCCAAATAAAAAACTTGAACTTACATAAACAATCCGAAAACTAAACTAAGATAAGGAATATATCTACTATAACACTTTAACTCCTAAGAGTATATTTCATTTCAGTTGGGAATTTACTTATTCCCACAAGTTTAAGCAAGCAAACGCCAGGAAAGTTAGATTTGTCTAGTTTGTTTAATATTTTTAATGATCCGTTTTATGGTAACTCTAATTTGCATGATTTATAAAAATTGCTTTTAAGAATTAGATTTGTTTAAATCATAATTATGATGAACTTCTCAAGTCAAGTCCTCACACATATAAAAAAATTGACAGATTTTCATAGCATTTTTTGTAAATTGGGAGGGTGGGGGGGGGGGGTGGCATTTTTGTAGCTCACATGTGGGGTAGTGGAAGGAGGGGATGGCAGTAGGCTTGCACCAGCCCTGCTCCTGTGACTATGGCCTGACAAACCATTACAATACCATTGCAGATAGGCAGCAATATGTAATTTTATAATGCTTACAAATTTGAAAATAATATATGTTGTATTTATTAACTGAATGTTCATATTGTATATCATCATGTACTAAATAGATTGTTGCATGGTTTAAGGAAAACATAACTTTTTTTAAAAAAACAATAAAGGCTTTTAAAGTTTCTAAATTTAATGCTTAACACTAGTACTGGCTTCTCCATAAGTGCTACTTTTTATGTAGCAAATTAAGTACAGTAGTATGACCATAAAGGTTGGTTTAAACACCACTATGCATCATCCTACTGGATGTGGTGTTGCCAGTCCTTTCTCTAACCTATGTATTTGCTCAAATAGTATCATGTGTGTGTGTGGATTCGATGTAAAACATACAATCTGAGTGATGGTTCAGCTGCCTATTTTTACATAAAAAAAGTACTGAAATGGATGAAAGACACATTATGAAGCAGGAACAGTACTAGGATTAGCTGGACTCCACAATCTGCATCTATGGATTTCCAGGATGGAAACCTAACCAGGCTAGTGATAACATATAGTGAAATTGTTTAATAAATACAATTCATTTGCATCGTGAATACCTTCTTATAATGAATATAAATTAAATTAATTTTACTTCTTAAATTTGTAACACTGATGAGTGTATTAGTTTAACGAGAGGCATAATGAAGGAAATTGTTGCATCTATAAGGATACTCAGCAAATCACAATGAAGTGCATGGCAGAGGGTTCATCCAACGACTTGTATGATATTTCTCTATAGTTACACTCTCAAATAGCTCGCAGGGAAAACAGCTAAATCTTTCTGCTTTTGTTCTACTTTTTCTTATTGTATTATGATGATCATGTCTCCCTATGTAGGTGGGTGCTAACGACACATTCACATTCTGAAGAGAAATTTGGAAAAAAGAATTTTGCAAATAGATCTCACTGCAACAAACAATGTCTTTCTTTTAATGATTTCCACACCAACTCATGCCTCATTTCCATGACACTCTCTAGGACTATATTGCGATAATACAAAATGAGCTGCCCTTCTCTGAATTTTCTCTAAATCGTCCGTCAGTCCCACCTGGTGTGGATCCCACAATGCGCAACAATACTACAAAATGGGACACACAAGGGTAGTGTAGGCAGTTTCTTTTGTAGAACTGTTGCATGTTCTAACTGTCCTGCCAATGAAACTTAGTCTTTGGTTCACCTTCCCTACAATATTTTCTATGTGTCCTTTCTACTTTAAGTTGTTTGTAATGTTACTAATAGGTATTTAGTTGAATTTACAGCCTCAAAGTTTGGGTGATTTACAGTGTAACTAAAATTTAACAAATTTCTTTTAGTGGTCATATAGATGACTTCACTCGTCATTATTAAGGGTCAATTGCCCATTTTTCACCACACAGATATCCTATCTAATTTTAATGAAATGAAGCTTATATGTTGTGCCAAGGTACTATCAGTTAAGCTATGAAACCCCATGAAAGTTCATGTAGTACTCTTGGAGATTTGCTGTATCATACCATTCTTATAAGTATAGTATACACAAAATCTTCAATTTACGATATCTTTCCTTCCTCTGATCCGATTTTGATAAAACTAAGCCTATGTTACTCTCCAAACTATTCTCAGTTTACCTGTGGAAACCCATGAAAATTCGTGTTGTACTTTTGTAGATTACCTTCAACAAATAGACATACATGATGGCTTTTAAGCAAATGATTAAATTATGATATCTTTATTTTCTGTAATCTGATTTTAATACTGAAGCCTTTGTGTAACTGCACTATGTTCTGAAGTTAAGTATTAAAACCCCATGAAACTTTGTCAAGTAGTTTTGGCGATATACAGGCTGACAAAATGGTTTTGGATAAAAAAAAATTGAAATTATGATATTCTCTCTTTCTGTCCAGTTATGCTCAAGTTACCTGTGAAAACCCCATGCAAATTCATGAAGTAATTTTGGAGATAAGAGGTTTTTAAGAGTTGAAGCAACAGACATGACGCTTACTGAAAACACTTAAAAATATGATTTTTTTTTCCCTCCATAATCTGATTTTGATAAAATTATGCCTATATGTTGACCAAAACCTTTCTCATGTTTCCTGTCAAAACCACATGAAATTTCATCAAGTAGTTTTTAAGATTGAAGGGAACAGTGACAGGCCTACATTTGCAGATTTATTATTAGTATAGATAACTCAATATTGGATGAGTTCAAGCAACATGTCAAACTAATTGAAGGTTAACACAGATTTTCATATGCATGAAGATGTGGAAATCATTTGAGGCTAACTTGAGGTCTAATGATGGAGGTTTTCAAATTCCTCATTTGAACAGATGTAACATTTCTTGTGGAAGTAGCTTGATCACACATTACTCAGAAAACCAATAATCACTGAGAAGCTGAAATAATATGTTTCCGAACATTGACCCTGATTTCTAGTAATTACTCCTGTCTTCCATCATTTCATGGTCATGGAAAAATGGATTTTTCACTAGTAATTGATGTGATAAGGAACATCAGATATATTGTCATGCGTAACTGTGACCTCAGAGATGCCAAAATGCATAGATAGAATTTGTCAACTATTTAAGATGGATGACATAAGTAAAAAATAAAAAAGACAAAGATATTATTTGTAGAGCTACTAAAGCAATGCACAGAATAATATACGGCAAATCAATGAGAAAATAATTTTTCATGGTAGGATGAAAAATATCATTTTATATAGATCTAATATGTGGCCTCAAATAAGGAGGGTTAGGGAGATTATTATAACAGCTTGACTATATGAGAAGATCAGGCAAGATAGGATATGAAAGAAGAGGTATGTTGGCAAGAGGGCATAACATATTTTATATTTTAAGAAAGACCTCTGAGAGCAGAGCTCTACTGTAGTGTAGGCACACAAAGAGAGTGCCCAAAATTATTATACATTGGGAATGATCCAAAAGAAGGAGATGGAAGCCAGTTCTAAGTTGGGAAAAACACATACAGTAAGCAGCGGAAGAAATAAATCTAAGACTGTATGATTAGAAGGAAAGAGTCCGATAGAGGTCTTAAACAGCTAACACCTAGAGGGAAACATAGAAGAAGAAGAAGAAGAAGATATAGACAACAGAAAAGTAATATGAGTATTTATATTGCAGAAGTACTTAATAAATATTTTAAACTATTCTAGCACTTGGATAATCTTCATTCAAAAATTAGCTTCCTGATGACTTGAGTGAAAATTTTATGATCCAGTTTGTTGTACATCTGATTTAACCTGTTATGAGCACTATGTCATTATATTAAATAAATTTTTCTCTTTTTGATCAATAGTCCGGTGTCATAGATTTTAGGAGTATTTATTTACCAACACAGGTTATTTTTAGAACAACAATTTTCTGTGCATTATAAAATACTTACATTTACTTGAGGTGTATACTGTCTTTCCTGTATTTATATCACAAATATTTCTTGATTAATATGTTTGTTTCTCATTACTCTTGCAGTTCATCACTTCTTACTCTTATTTTTATATGTGTCAAGCACCATAATATTAATTTTAGCTGATGGGTCTGATGATATGACATGAGTGACAGTTAATTATTAATTACTAAACAAATGCTGTTAGTACAGTGGTACTAGTCACTCATAACCTTAGATGCAAATTCTCATGATGTGACTAATTCTATTACACAACAAATGAGTCTACTATGATACAAGACTGTAATGCTCTAGGAAATTTATTGTTCCTCTCTTAGATTTAAAAGTTAAATAAATGAAAAATCGAGAAATTAAGCTTACAATAGTTGAATTATATCTTTATGTGTCAAGTTAGTTCTATGTATTTTGTCACATGTCTTCTCACATCTGTTATGATGACCAATATTCTGTAAATGCTTCTTTATTAGCAAACTTACAGAGTAAACCATGCCTACAATGCAACTCCATTCATCAAGTGAATGACATTACTTAGTCATGCTGCAACATGTCTAAAAGAGGCTGCAGATCCGATCACAAGCAGTCATCTCTTCTCACAAGCTATATTTCTTGAGGTCTGGAGATTCACAATGTGTAATTTTCTTGTCCATGTATTTTAATATATGCTTTGTCTATTTTATACAGTCACCAAAGTAATGTTATTTTGAAGTTATTCAATATAGAATTTACAATCAACAAAAGTAGTACTTACTGTCTGTCCAAGAACACTTGGTTTACATTTAGCTGTTACTTAACATAGTGGTAAGAAGGTTACTTGTGGGGATACAGTGCATGTGAAACTCAATGTGCTCTAAAGATATCAGCAACTTTCTTGACTAGCACAATTTTTGGACTTGTCTTCAATGGAGCACATATGGGATACGACAGAATGAAAACTGACACATGAGACTCTTCAACCCACAATTCTTGCAGAATAAGGTGAACAAGTGAAGTTGGTGTGGAATAATTTATCCCATCTGTATGATTGTACGGATGTCAAAATCAGCACCTGTATTGCTGAAAGAGGAGACTACACCACATAATGAAATCAGAGTTTCTGCTGGTACCTTATTATCTCTTGAACCAGCAGTTCCCAACCTTTTTTGCTTTGCAGCCCACCCATTGCATAAAAACATCTGGGAGGCACAGCAGGTAAATAAAAAGTAAAAATCACCAACACACAAAAATAGGTGTATGCACGCAGGCACACACACACACACACACACACACACACACACACACACACACACACACACAATCCATGAGGATGGTCGCTGTAAGTGTTAGGATCACATACAACACATTGTTCATGAGATATGACATCATAAACAATGACATTTGTGAAAAACTGCTGCATCAAACGACAATGTTGCACATTTCCTCCTAAACCACTGGATTGATTTCAACTAAATTTGGTGCACACATTCCTTTCCATGAGGTAACAATGTTGTCAGGGTAAGAACCACATAGGAGACATGGTTTAGGAGATAAAACATCATAAACAATGTAGTTACAAGAAACTGCCACATAATGCAACAAGATTTTATTCACACACTGTATGAGAATGACAGTACTTAGCAACTTGCAACAAACTCTAAACATAATTTCAAAGCTTTATTGAACTTTTTCTCGCTGACAACCACTGTTCATGGACTAAAACTACGATATTCGGTATTTACAATTTTCAATTTCTACACTACAAATTGAAGCCACAGGAAACTTTACATGTAGCTGAATCTGCCTTCGAAATCCTATCACAGTACGACACACAGATCATGAGATATGAGCACATAAACAGTAACATTCATAGAAAACCACCCTATCATGCACCACGTTTTAGTCTATTACTTCTTTACTGCTAGTTGTATTCACAACAGATTTTTCAGATATACGGCATATATAGAAATGAATATATACCTGAAAAAATATACAGTTGCACATATAACTCAATAAATATGAGATATTGCAAATTTTATATGCCATTTGTATTTTGATTGCCATCTTCCTTTGTTTGGATACTGCATGTATAATTTTGTACATTACAGGTCATACATTTTTTCGTGGCCCCTCTATGATCAGCAAAAGTCGGCTGAGTTTGTGTGTCTGTGGAATGTTTATGCTTGTAGCAGCCTGGCTGACTTACAGCAGAAACACCTGAATGATGAGTGGCAGACAGTTAGCACAAGGCAGTGGTGTCAAATATCTTCTGACATGCACTGTTTCTTTCATCAGAAAAAATTCGTTGCAGCGGCGTGGCGTGTGCTGAAAGAGAGTAGTGCAAGGTGTAGGACTGAGTTGAGCGGACGCCTTCTATCTCCTCAGTCTCTACATTTTGCGTGGACAACATGGGTAGAGCTGAACCCCCCACACTCCCCACACACATGTGAGAGTTAGTCCTGTGCAGTCCGACTGTCTCAAAATGCGGTATCTATCACGCCACACGCAAAATGCGCATTACCCACGGACACGCGTCCATTGCCTGTGCTCACATGACTGGCCAACAGCCTTGATCGCTGGGGATTGGGCACCCTCCGGGACCAGGGATCAAAGAACTAACAATTTGTGCTAATTCAGTGTACGTTTATAACACAATAAATCCTTCCATACAATCAACATTATTTTACATCTTTTTTATCACCACCACCTACAAAAAACAGCAGTTAGAAGTGCTGATAATAAACTAACATTCCTCATGCTCTCTACCAACCTTAACTCGTTACAGCATTGTACACCATAGACAGCATCAATGTATTATTGATTTTTGCTTGGTATTGATTATAGTCTTCCACTTTGTTATTTGATAAAATAAGTCCACATACCCCAATGACTTCTTTTAGAAAAAGGAAGTTGTCCTTGATAGTGGTATGAAGAACATTAATTCCGATTGTCATTCAGTTACGACAATAGAAAGAGGCAGAAAGCGTTGCTACACCCACTTAATAAGTCTCTTTAAAACATTAATATTTTAGAGATATGTTTCAGTTTTCTATTACTCAAACATTAAAGTGATACACAAATTCAAGTTCCATTTGTGACGCTACAACCCTTTCTTGTTTCTTTTAAAACCTGTAAGCCAGTGGCATATTAAGGATTGTGGTCTGGTGGGGGCCAGAAAAAATAAAGAAGGGGGGGCTGCACCTTTATTCAAATTGGGAGGATTGATCCCTTTCTGCTCCAAGAGGGTCTGGGGAAGGGGGATGGACTGCAACCCAACAGCCCCCACCCCCCTGCCCCTTGGATACACCACTGCTGTAAGCTATATTCTGTAAACTGATGACACTGGGAGAAAGAGGCGGGGCTTGTTTTAACAGCCAATGTGCTATGAGCTGAATGCAAGCTTCAGCTCCCCCCAGGATAGAAAAGTACTAACTCAAGGCAGGAATAAATAAATGAATACCCAGGCAACGCCGGATTTTTACTAGTTTCTTTATAGAGAATAGATTTTTATTTTTATTCACTTAATTATAACATTGATGTGAAAACTCAAAATCAAGTAGGAATGTTAATATACTCAGTGGGATATTTGACACTGTTTGTCAAAAACAAGAAAAGAGTAAATTTGAAAAGGTTCTGATAAATAGGTTACTGAAAAGCCCATCAATTGTTTCAGAGCAATTCTGGCAATTGCTGGATAGTCTTGTTGAACACTTGTCCAGAATGGGACTGAAGGTGTTGTTTTAAAAACGATTTTAAAGGCTGGTCGCATGATAGTTCAGTTAAAAAATCTTCTTCACTTGAAGAAACGTTCAGTATTTTAAAGTAATCCACTTCAAAGGGGTTTCTAATACACTGGATTTCATCTCCTATTTTAGGAAAGTAGTCTCTAAAAGAAACATGAAAATGCTTAGATACTGCTATAGTGTCTAGTCAGCAGGGGTTCCAAAACTTTTCAACACTGTGTACTATCAGCATTTTTTAAAACAATTTCAGCATACCACTAGAGCTTGTACACTTCTTTTTACAAATCCTAAGGTTGCAAAGGGGGCGTAGGATGCAGAAGGTTGACTAATGAGTGCTTCAGGAGTGAGGAACTGTATGGGGAGTAATAAAGTCCATCAATTTGTTAGACGTGAGAACAAAATATCTAATGTCTGTAAATGTAAATGACTTAACTACAGTGGTCATTAGTTCCTAAGCTCACAAACTACTAACATAAAGTAACTTATGCTAAGGACAACACAAAACCCATGCCTGAGGGAGGACTCAAACTCCAAACAGCAAACAGATACGTGCACCGAGTTGGGCGCCTTAGTGCGCATGGCTATTCTGCCATGGCAGAGCTGACAACACACTTATGCATAAAGTTTATCAGCTGCTATGTATGGTAGAAATATGACAGAAACAAGTAGTAAGGTTTTGAGCAAGTACTATTTTATGGAATTATTTATGTTCATATGTGGTACTTATCTGTGGCAAATAATATAGCCACAAAACTCCAAGTTAGCTGACTGCTGGTGTGGCGCAATGGATAGCATCACTGATTGTGATGCTGAAGGTTGCTGGTTCAATCCCATCCACCGGCAAAAATTTATTTCTTTGTATTTATCATCTCCAGAAAGTTCTACACGTTTCTTATATTCACTTGTAACTTCTACAGGTTTCTTATGTTAACTATTCTTCTAATTTCTGTTACATTCTGTCTGTGTATAAATAGCAGAGCACTCTGCCCTAGAGGCAGTCAGTGCTGCGTGCATGTTTCAGTTTGTAATAAACCTGCTTTCAGTATAAATGCTGTGTTCAGTTGACAACCCTGCCTTCGAAGTCAAGCCTGCTTCCATTTCAACGTGACATTGTTTAGTGGAGGCACTGGGTATCCTGTGTAGTGTAACAGCTGTATCACTGTGGCTCTGATTAGGCAATATAAAAGCCGTCACTTACATGGACTAGAACCGGAATTCAAGGGATATACTGAGTACATCCTTTTGAAAATCCGTATCATCAGAAGACCCGTGGACTTGAAACCAGCGGTAAGCCAGCTGCACATCAGACACCCATTGGTGTTCTCTGGAGATGCTGGACAGGATCCCAAAAAATGGCTAAAAGGGTTTGACAGAGTCACCAAGTATAACAGATGGGAACATAACAATGTGCTTGGTCAACATTTATTACTACCTGGACAGAACAGCCCAGTAATGGTTTGAAAACAACGAAGAGAAGCTGAATGACTGCGAGACGTTCCAGACGGAACTTAAGAAGATGTTTGGAGATCACCAGTGACAAATCCGTTTGGCGGAAGAACAACTGAAGAACCAGGCCCAAAGACATGGTGAGCCAACACAGTCGTACATACAGAATGTTTTGGCCCTATGTAACATAGTTAACCCAGATACGACTGAGTCCAACAAAATCATGCACCTGATGAAAGGCATTGCAGAAGACATGTACCAAGCTCTTCTGATAAAAGACATCGCTACGACAGAAGAGTTCATCAAGTGGTGCCAGTGGACTGAAGAGAAGCAACAAAGGAAGGCTGGACAAAAGGTATATAACAGACTCCCCAATGTAGTCCCTATAGCCGTTGTGGGTGACCAGCATGACTTCGCTTCTCTTGTACAACAAATTGTGAGAGAAGAAGGGCCTCGCCCTGCTATGACCTATGCTGCAGCTGCCAAATGGCAGCCTATGAACCGGCCAACATGGCCACAACCAACTCCCCCAGCAACTATGATGTTCCACAGAAGAACAGATGCCTGGAGGACAGAAAGCAACACACCACTGTGTTTCCACTGTGGGTGCCCTGGACATGTCGTACGCTACTGCAGAAAGAGGAGGCGAGTATTCGGCGATTATTTTGCTGCAAGACGTCAGCCATCAGAGCAGTTCTATCCCAGGCAGTCACCTGCTGATGAGTTCAGTCGACCTATGGGAAGAAGCCCATCGCTGTACCGTGGATGACGTTGCTCCCCGACGCACCACATCTGTTCACCGTCACCATACAGAGGTACCAGCCACTACCCTAGCCACCGTGCCCAGGAAAACTAAGCAAGGCAACCATCTGCATAGGTGAGGCCACCACAGATAAAAATCCTCCATGTATGACAGTCGCTACGATGTCAGGAAATCTCATTGATGTCATAATCGACGACCATCCTGTGCGGGCACTTGTTGATTCAGGAGCTTCTTTCTCTGTATTGTCAGATAATTACCACCACACACTAAAGAAGACAATGTTCTGTGATATGGGGGCAACTATGCTGAAGGTCGCAAACGGGAAGTACGTCCAGCCAGCAGGAACTTGTGTCGTAAGAATAACCATCAACAACAGGACCCAGCTGTATGAATTTGTCATTTTAACAGAATGTAGTCATAATGTCATCCTCAGATGGGACTTCCTTCAGGAATTCCAAGCTATTATTGACTGTGGAAGATCTGAGCTACAAAATGATGAAGTCATTCCGACAGGTACATGTAATACAGTATTTTCTGGGAAGTTATTTGCCGTTGACAATGTGATGATCCCACAGTTGACAATGAGAAGAGTTCCAGTCACAAACACAGGTGACTGGTTAAACTGTGACGTGCTTGTCAATAGAAAACAGTTTATTAGGCTCACAAAAGAAATTTACATGCCAGCGGCTATCATAAGCATTACCAGTGGTCAAGGAGAGATTTGGATCACTAATTGTCATGAGCAGTCACAACTTATCCCCAAAAGAATGTATATAGAGACAGCTGAACAAATCCAGGATGGTGAGCTCAACATCATCAACGAAGACCCATGCTCTGCTGTTAGTACAGACAACACGCTGGAGGAAACAACCGTGGAACTGCCAATAGGGCCTGGACTGACCAAGGAATAACACCTGCGGGTGTTAGCTATACTATGCCGATTTTTGGGTGCATTCACACCCCAGCGAGAGAGAAGTCAGATGAAACGGCCCACATTAATGCACTGTATCAATACTGGGGATCGTGTAGAATGTCGCCAGCTGAGAGACGGATAATTCAGAAGGAAGTGGAGAAGATGTTGCACGATGACATTATTCACCTTCAAAGAGTTCTTGGTCGTCTCCGGAGGTCCTCATAAAGAAGAAGGATGGCACGTGGCTCTTCTGTGTTGACTACTGGTGGCTTAGAAAAATCACATAGAAAGATGTCTACCCATTGCCGTGCATTGATGACACCTTAGACTGCTTGAAAGGAGCTACATACTTCTCAACTATGGACATGCAGACTGGTTACTGGCAAATCGAGTTTGATGAAGCTGACAGGGAAAAGACGGCTTTTATTACACCTGATGGTCTCTATGAATTCAAAGTAATGCCAAATGGATTATTTAATGCTCCGGCCACATTTGAATGCATGATGGACAACTTGCTTTGACACCTTTAAGTGGACAAAGTGTCTCTGCTATTTAGATGACACTGTCATTTTCTCAAAGACATCTGAGTCGCCTGTCAACTGTGTTGAAGTGTGTTCAGACTGCTGAACTCCACCTCAATCCAAAGAAGTGCCTCTTTGTAGCTAAAGAGATAAAAATCCTGGGGCACCTCATCAACTGGGATGGTCTCCATCCTGATGCAGATACAAAAAGAGCAGTTACAGAATTTCCAACTCCTCAGCACATTCGTCATATGAGAAGTTTTCTTGGGCTGTATTCATACTACCTATGTTTCATAAAAGGATTTTGTAACAAGGCATGTTCATTGCACAAACTTCTACAGGGAGATGCCAAGTTTTACTGGGATGAGACAAAAGAAAGAGCTTTTCAGGCACTTAAGGGGGCTCTAACTTCTGCACCAGTTGTAACCTTATATGATGGGAATGCGGAAACCGAACTTCACACTCATACAAGTGGGTATGGGATTGGTGCAGTGCTTATGCAAATTCGGGAAGGTGCTGAAAAAGGGATAGGCTATGCAGTCCGAGATAAACTACTCTACAACTGAGGAAGAATGTCTTGCAGTTATCTGGGCTATCAACAAGTCCGGCCGTGTTTATTCGGCAAATCATTTACCGTCATGACAGACCACCATTCTTTGTGTTGGCTGCCTGGCTTAAAGGATCCATCAGGTCGACTAGCAAGATGGGCACTAAAGCTCTAAGAGTATGACATCACAGTGGTATTCAAGGATGCTGACTGCCTTTCGATGAATCCATTAGTGGAACACAACAGCATGAATGAAATTTCAGCCCTCATTGAATTAGGTGACATTACAGCTGAACATAGGCAACATCCAGCACTACTAAAAACTATAGAGGCCTTGGAGAAAGGAGAACTGACCAATGGAGAGTTCCAACTTATAAACGGGACATTGTATAAGAGCAATTACGATTCACTAGGCCCCAAATGGCTACTGGTCATTGCAGCTCATCTCTAGCCAGCTATTCTCAAGTATTTCCACGATGCTCCTATATCTGGTCATCTGGGATTCGTGAAGACCCTAAAGAGAATCAGACGCAGGTATTACTGGAGAGGTCTGTACCTATCTGTCAAGCACTATGTGAGTCAATATAAAGAGTGCCAGCAATGGAAGCATGTGCCGCAATTACCTCCAGGGCATCTCGTACCAATTCCACCTGCAGCAGCTCCATTCCACCAAGGTAGAGTCGACTTTTTAGGGAGATCGCTGAAGACGACAACTGGTAACCAATGGATAATATTCTGCACTGACTACCTCACATGCTACGCTGTCACCAAACCTGTGTCGACTGCAGAAGCTTCAGAGATCACAAAATTCCTTGTAGAAGACATTATTTTGAAGCATGGAAGAGCACATGTGATGATATCTGATTGTGGAAAAGTATTCCAGTCAAAATTAGTTTCAGAGGTAATGTCATGTTGTAAAAAGTCCAGACAATGACACCTGCATACCACCCTCAGACAAATGGTCTTACAGAATGTTTTAACAAGACATTAGCAGATATGCTGTCGATGTACATCGATGGTGAGCAGAAGGATTGGGATAGAATACTGCCAGTCATGACATTTGCTTATAATACCACAAGACAAAGCAGCACAGGCTTCACGCCATTTTTCCTGCTCCATGGCTGTGAAGGTGAGACGACAATGGATAAGATGTTCCTGTTCCAGCTGGATGACACTCAGGATGACTATGTGAAACAGCTCATCACAAGGGTTGAAGAAGCAAGACAGCTGGCTTGCATATGGACACTGGACGCCCAGGAGAAAGACCGTCAGCGGTCTAATGACAAGCACCAACCTGTTGTGCACAACCGAGGAATCTGGTATGGATTTTTACTCCTTTTTGGAAAGTTGGGCTATCAGAAAAGTTGTTGAAGCGATACTTTGGTCTGTATCGTGTCATATGCAGCCTGTCAGACGTCACATACGAAGTCTAGGATTATGAGCCATCGTCGAAACAATAAAAACAAAGAGACATTGTTCACATCCTCTGCATGAAGACTTACTAAGATCCTGAAGAGCAGATAGGCAAAAATGGCTTCTCGTTCAAGGACTCTAAGGACTGTAATGATACTAATGAAGCCACAACATGAACGTCTGTCATTGGTAATCATGCAGAATGAAAGGATTCTCCAGAACTGCTATACAGAGGACACATGACAAGATCAAGATCCAGTACATTGCAGTTGGCTCCAAAGGGAACCTAACATCGGGTCACTGTGTGTGTGTGGGTTTTATTTTTTTTTTTCAGGGGAGGGAGCAATGCCGCAAGACCTCAAGTTATCCGAGTGCCTGCGTGGTGCAATGGGTAGCATCACCGATTGTGGTGCTGAAGGTCATTGGTTCAATCCCGTCCACCAGCAAAAATTTATTTCTCTCTATTTATCATTTCCAGAATGTTCTACATGTTTCTTGTGTTCATTTGTAATTTCTACACGTTTCTTATGTTAACTATTCTTCTAATTTGTGGTACATTCTGTCTGTGTATAAATAGTAGAGCATTCTGCCTGAGAGGCAGTCAGTGCTGCATGTATGTTTCAGTTCGTAATAAACCTGTTTCCAGTAATAGTGCTTTGATCAGTTGACAACCCTGTCTTCAAAGTCAAGCCTGCTTCCATGTCATCGTGACAATATTAAGTTGAAAACACAATATCATGTAAGTTGCACAATCAAATCAAATTTCAGATCACTATTAGACCTAGTTGTCAAAACCAGCTCATTAAAAATACACACACTCCAGTTCTGGAAGGCTTCTTCCTTCGTTATTACAATCCCATTTAATGCGACACGTCACAAATTGTCAATAATAACAACAAACTGTTCATGGGATGATGACTACTTGCTTTAATAAAGATACTCATCCAAACCTTTCACTAAAAGAACCTGTCTATGAATGCTGCTATGTGTACACTGAATCATGGATGTGACTGATCTAACTTCGTGACTAAGCCAGTATGAATATCAGACATACCATGCGCTCCACCAGTTGTCAAACCTATGCATTTTCACCAATATACATAATTTTCTTTCATGAATCTGTCCATACATTTGAAAATCTCTTTGACAGTAGTTTTTGTCGACAAGGACTTGCAGAACAACAGTTGTTCTTCAATCTTACCGTTTAACTCAAACCGACCAAAAGCTAAGAAATTTGCCTGACCAGCAACGTCAGTACCATTGCTTTGTTTTAAAGCCTTAATGACAGCTCCTTTCACATTTTCCAACATTTCATCAATTATCTTCTTCACAGTATTGTTTGATAATGGAATTTTATTTTTGTGTGCATTTTTCATCAAACAACGCATTGCTTATCACTTTTGCTGCTAGTATAATAAGTTCTTCTCCTACAGTATGAGTCGCTTCCTTCTTTTTGATTAACAAAAATAGCTCATAAAAAACTCTGATGGAAATTTATTCTGTTTCTGGTAGATTTAGTCATATGCAAATTTCTTTTCTTGATTTGAAATAAATCTAGAGACTTCCCTACGCATTCAGTACATTTAATTGATAGATTCCTTTCAAGTTTAGACAGTTTCATACATTCGTTGGATAGCGTTTTAAAACAAATCACACACCGAGGCATAGGTTCAGGCTCAGAGCCAGAGTACATAAACCCGACTTTCAGGAAACCAGGATTGCATTGATGATAATATGTTTTAATCTTGCTTGCTATTTTGCTACTGCTTGTGCTCGGCGCTGGCATACGAATAGCCTAACTACTTACAGAATCTGAACTGAAAATTCCTTCTTCACTTGACTGCTTTGTCTTGTGGCAAGTCCCAGTTTGTTACTAAGCATCCATATTCAGGTGAAGTAGCAGTAACTATGCAGACACAACTGTGCGATATAACACGCGATCACTAACTATACTCCATTCACTGAATGTGAGGTATTGGGCTTCTCTATAGAAGGGTAGTGTACGGCCTGGTCATCTGTTCACTGGGGTGGACAAATGGAATGCTAGGTGTCTGTGCAGCAAAAAGCTTAGTGCATGTAACACTTTGTAACTGAGGAACAAAAATGAGAATAAAATCCGTAATTATGAACACAATAATGTAATCATTCTTTCATAGCTCATGTGAGACATATAGTTTTGTTTGATTTTGAGAAAATTTGTGTGGTTACGCCATGAGCTACCAGTGCTATAGGGCGATATGATGGGGCGTTTACATCCAGCCACCTTACTCCCTTAGGAGTAATAATAATAATTTTGTGTGCCTCACTGGCCTGGTGCAAGTCTTTCAGTTGGCCACCAATTCAGCAACTTGATGTCCCTAGTCAAACCCTTATCCAACCAGCGAAAGGGGACCTACAGCTTAATGTGGAATCTGAACCACTTGTCATTTCTGGTGACTCCTCACATAGTAGAGAGATGAAGGATGGGTTAAAACACAGACTGAAGTCATCTGATGTCCATCCAGATTTCGAACTTGTGACCCTTCGGTTTCCATCTGAGCACTTTACCTCAAGAACACCAAGCACAACTGCATTAGAAGTGATACAGGATATATAGGGCATTTAATTATTATTTCCTTTTTAAATTTTTTTTTACTTGGTGACCTTGGCAACTTAAGAGTGAAACCCCTTAACCTACTGCTAATATTTATCTTATCTTCGACTCGTGATAGCAGCTCAGTGCCAGGATGCCCATGACTCACTAGTGGGCTGCGGTCCATAGATTGGAAACCGCTGTCTTGAACTATTGTTCTGTAAATGTAATCATTTTTGTACTACATATGCACTGTTTCAACAATAGATCTTGAGAGAATTGGAAAACACAAGGGAGGGTACTAATTTGTATCTATGGCAGTGTATATTTCATTATTTGCATCAGTCAGTGTGTGTGTGTGTGTGTGTGTGTGTGTGTGCGCATACAGGGTGATAATAATTAAAGTCAAAATTTCAAACCACTGTAAAAATAACACCACTGGTCAGATGATGTCAAATTGCAATGGAATATAATCAAAAGGGGAAAACATATGGCAGAAGAAAAATAAAAAGTGTGAAAATTGATCAATCGATGGCACTGTAAGCATCATATTTCAATAGTGGTCAACTACATATGACAAATGAGTAATATAACAATGCCTCAGGTGTACGTTACACATTAAACAAACTGTACTACTCAGTGTGAATGGGTGTACAGGTGTGAAAGTGTTAGTTATGTAAGCCCATCCACTATGGCAAGGTCTCATCACATTGGATGGGAAAAATCAGTTTTTAATTGTCCTGAGGCCAAAAACCACATAAAAAGCATTACTCAAAAACAAATTGGATTTTTAATTTCCACGTGACTAGCACAAAACATGTTCAATATTCTGTCCACCGTTTTCTGCAACAAGTTGGAATCATGAAACAGCTTGTTCCACAATTGATCGATGTGTTTCTGGGATAAAGTTCAGAACGTGTTGCACAGTGAGTACCTTCAACACAGCTAAGTTTGCAATTGGAACACTGAACATAACATCTTTCAGTTAGCTCCACAGCCAGAAGTCACAAGGATTAAGATCAGGTAATCAGGATGGCCAGGCTGTAGGGAAGTGGTGATACAGCAGCTGCTTAAATGAATTTGAAATGTGCAGAGGTGCACGATCTTGCAAAAACATAATCCCATCCACACAGCCATTCTGTGGGAGAGGTGGAATGATGTAGTTGCACAAAAGAGACTCATGGCACTTATCAGTTACAGTAATGGTAACAGGACTGGAAGCACCTGTCTCTTTGAAAAAAATATGACCCTTTGATAAATGATGCTGTAAACATGCACCACACAGTGCCCTTTTCAGGTGAAGCAGTACTGGTTGATTTGCATGCAAAGTTTCTGTTTCCTATATTTGACAATTCTGTGATTTAACATATCCTGTCAGATGGCAGTCGGCTTCGTCTGTCCACAAAATCTTCCATGGCCATTCATTGTCCATTTAAATGTGAGAAAATAATTCTAAAGCTAATGTATCTCTTTCTAGCAGGTCAACAGGAAGCAGCGCATGTATATGGGTAATTTTGAATGGATGGCAAAGATGGATATTATGTATCATTTTACGCACCATACAAATAGGTTTGTCCAATGTACGGGCAATTCTCCGTGAACTACACATTTGCACCCCATCACACGACTCCACGTGCATTGCTGTGGACACTTCTTCCATTGACATTGAATCAATTCATTTCCTCCCTCTACCAGGTTGCACACCAAAGGAACCCATTATTTTATTTTATTTTTTATTTTTTTTATTTCCAATTAATTTTCTCCAGACCTATGGCAGTCATCAGACCAACACCTTTGTTCAAAACCTTCATTGTCTGGAACTTATGCAGAGTGACTTGTGCACAGTCATCACTCTTGTAAAACAACTTTATAAGCAGAGCATAATCCTGCATTGAGACAATCATGGCGAATGTCTCAGGAGTGAAATGAGGAAAAGCTGTGTACCCGATGTTTTATACCAACTTCAATGAGACTTGCACATTACAGGTGTTTTCATTTACATATTCTGACACATACAGTGGCATCTGCCATGTGTTTTTCCCTTTCTATGATAATATTCCGTGCGTTTTGACTTCATTTGACCAGTTGTGTTTTTTTACAGCATTCTGAAAGTTTAACTGTATAAGTTCATAACTGGAATCATACTTTGAAAGAAAGGATTTATTTTTTATTATTTTAATTTTTATTTATTTATTTTATTGAAGGATTGAGAACATTATTTCCATTTCACTTATCAATTATTGAAAATGTATTTTGCATTTGTAAAAATTTGTGTATGTGTCTGTGTACACAGCATTTCACTTATCAATTATTGAAAATGTATTTTGCATTTGTAAAAATTTGTGTATGTGTCTGTGTACACAGCAGCAGTTACTACAACTAATAATACTTACTGAGGAAAATTGTACAAGGAATTAAAATTCTGCTAACAATCCATAATTTTGAGCCATAAAAAAAAAAAAAAAAAAAAAAAAAAAAAACACTTTAATATTTTACAGATACATTTTGTTTTATTTTGATTGCAACAAAATATTCACGAACTGACAGTATATTCATACAATCAAAATAACTATATTGTAGAGTCTGTTGTTCTTATTTCTGTGCTTGTTATGATTAATTGGAACTATACAAATACATACAATCATGACCTACTCCACTCTAAGAGAGACATTTCAAAATTTCCATAAGCCGTATTGCACACTATTCTGATCATAGCATATTTACACAATTGTTACTGCACCAACCATGAATGCTAATGATATTCACAATGATTCCACCAAAAATGAACAAATTAATTTACAGTGCTTGAAGTACACCATGGACAGCTGCCATGTGCTGCTTAACATAAGCCACGCGGCTCAAGACGACGTTGCATACTGGACAGCGTGTTGTTCCTCGGTGTACATCTTTGTGTTGAGACAATGAGCTGGCAGATTTGAACACTTTGTCACAGACCTTGCATGCAAATGGCCATCTGGGTTGAGACGTGGAATGGGGTGCAGGTGGGAGTAGGTGTGAGGGCTTTGTCTGCTGCTGATGTGAAGAGTGGTCCAGCCCCGAAACTACAGTCACTGTCCCTCCACTGGTGGGCCACCAGCAGACTTCTTCATGCAGTCCCACCGCCTCTGGTTCTGGAGGGAGAGGAACTCGATAAGTATATATAATCGGGCAGTAGTACCCCTCTCCACCAGAGTTCGCCACACTGTTTCACTTGCACTGATAATATACACTTGTTCAGATAAATACTGATGAAATTCCAGGGCTATACACAGTAGAAGTTCCGATTTACCAAGACCTTTTAGTGAATGCTTGAGAAATTAAATATGTCACATTTCCCATAAAAAGTAAAAATCACTAAAATGTTTATGGACACTACAGAAAGAAAGCCTATGACAAGTTTTGAAAGTGGAACTAAGAATCAAGAGTGGCTTCTTTTTCAATTCAGTATTCTGGAGATACAATTCACACAATTTTCATGAGTCCTGTGTAGCACACAAAACACACAATCACATTCACAAAACTTACATAATTCATGCACACATGGCCACCATCTCTGGTCAGTCCAGCACAACAAACATCTTAACAGTGAGTGAGGTGGGAAGGCAGGGTCGGAGAGGTGAAGGCAGGGAGTGAAGGGGGATGGATACTGGCAAGAATAGGGATAGAACATACCACACTGTAAGATGGACTGTACAGGCTCTGATTGGGATTTGCTATATTACTTATAAAATTTCTTTGTTTTGAACAACTAGTTTCAGTGAAGCTATGTCACCAGAGACATTTTTTATCCTCTACAAAAAAACTTCTTCACAAAATTAAAGTACTGACTCTGTACTAATACAAGTGACTATAAAAAATAAAATAATAAAAATAAAATTCCTGTCTAAAAAAATAGATTTCAAAATCAGGTTATTACATCATTCCTGTAATAAAAGGAAAGGTGTGGGCTGAATTATTATAAGCTTTGTTCCTATGAACACTTGTTTGTTTTTCTAACTGGAAATCTGTTTGTCCTCATGACAGGACTGTCAAATGCAACCTTGCAAAATGGTTTCACCAACTTTGTAATTATTACAGGAGATTGTAGGGTAATATTATCCAAGTTTTCCTGTTTAGGGTTCCCCATGTGCCTGTCTGGCAATGTGGCATCACCTTTGTCAACAAGGTGTTGATATGTTTGTTTCTCATGTAGAGATAATTTCTCTCTAAAACATCCAAACAATAATCAGCGGAAATATTCTGACAATTAGTTAAAATGTAGACAAGGACCAGTATAGATATTGATATACAGCACAACACAATATTTAAGTACATTTTCGTGACTATCCTTCTGTGACTTTAAATTATAGGACTCTGTAAATAGGTTCCTGGTGAATATAACTTATTTATAACAAAAAATTATTCTACTGATATGACATGCATCAACTATTAGTATGAGGACAGGATACAGACATTACTATGAATATAAGTTTAGAGTGTTTGTTGAAATACTCCAATTTCTACTTTTAATAAATGAAATTCAATGAAGGAGAAGACAGTAAATCAAGTAAGACACCGAGGAAGAAAGGCAATAAAATTCCACAAGAATTAATTAACTGAGAGAATAACAGTATGGCAGTGATGTAAAATCCTCAACAGAGCATTATGTAAAATAAGAAAAAGGTAACCACTCACAAACAGCAGATCAATGTGTCAAGCACAGAAACACGTAACAGAAAACAGCATTCACACAATCTTTCTAGTGTTAATTCTTTTACTGGCAGAAGTACACACATTCACACACACAACATACATCCATATGTACACTCCTATGCAGGGCTGGAGCAAAGCACATGAGGAACATGTGGTTGCACGGGACGGGACGTCTGCAGATTTGCCATCCCTATTGCACATGACGAGGGAGGAAAGCCGAAGGGAGTTTTATGACAACTCATTTCTAACTTTTCTGTTTTCAGAGCTGCCATTGTTGTCTTTATATGGCCATTTCTGTCAGTTGGTATTTTTGTTGAAGATCCACTGTACACATTGTCACATTTAGGCTGTTGGTCAAAGGAGTAGAGACTGATCAGAAGTACTTTTATTGCTAAGGCCACGGAAAAAGAGACATGTCTAAATTTGTCATAACTTGTGATGTAATAATGCTTTTCATATACAGTAAAATTAGCACTGTGCATGCATGTGGCTTCTAAGTTAGAAGTTTCCTTCTTCAAGATTATTGGGGTATATATAAATTCTAATGCTACATCGGTCCATCTTCTTATTAGTCTTCTGTCCATCACCTTCTGCTCCACAATCTGACCATTTCACCTACGTCTTTAGTGATTTTAGGCATGTAGTTTCATTTTCACACAGCTCAATCCTTATGATGTCATATCTCCAAATAGTGTGTCCAAAACTAATGTAATTTTACAGGCACATGCAGTGGAATATTAGGACACTGTAAAATGTATTGCAGAGTTGGTAATAAAGACATAATAAATTAAAACCTGATGCATGAAGGAGCAGTTCTTCATGCATCTCATTGTTTACAATTTCAATTTCCTGAACTGTAAGTTATTCCATAATATAATTTCAAAGATATATTCCATAATATAATTTCAAAGATACATTCAGTAGTATATTTATGTAATGACTGTAAAAGTCTTGTGAATACAGTTAAGGGCATAGAAGTAATTATATGCAATGTGATGCCAAATGCCATAGTTTTTTACTGCATGAATAGCCAAAAAGTGTATGTGATAAACCTCTTTCCTTTCATCACGTTGTCAGTGAGACAGTTTCATAGAGGTTTAAAATTGTAGGTTAAGTTTGTTGTAAGTTGCTAAGTGCTCTTATTCATAACTAGTGGATGAAACTCATTTAAGTAAACTTGCAACATTGTTTATTGAGCAGGTGCTTGCAGAGGTGTTAAACTACGCAGTTTGAGTAAAAGAGCATAGGCAAGCAAAAGGCAGGAAACTTAGATTTTTCTAGTGTGTTTCATTTTTATTTTTTAATGATAAGTTTCTTAAATCATTAACACACTGCAAAAATGGGATTGTAAACATTTTACATTTTGTTGTTGTAACTATCTCTTGTTTACCCCAGAAAAAATTACCGGTACACAGCTGTAACAAAATGTGTATTAACGGTAACTCTAAATTCACATTATTTATAAAAATTACTTTTAATAATTAGATTTGTTTAAATCATAATTACGATGAACTTCTGAAGTCAGGTCCTCACACATATAAAAAAATTGACAGATTTTTATAGAATTTTTTGTAAATGGGTAAGGGGGGGGGGGCAAATTTGTAGCTCAGAAGTGGGGTGGAAGGGGGAGGGGATGGCAGCTAGGTTTGTAAGGGCCCTGCTCCTGTGGTCTGGCAAGACATTACAATAGCACTGCAGGTAGGCAACAATATGTAATTTTATGATGCTTACAAAATTTGAAAATAATATATATTGTAGTGTAACAAATACACTACATGCTTCCTCCATTAGGACAAGATAACCAAATATCGGTTTAAGTTCGTTTCGGAAACCTATAGGATTTGTGCTGTCTGAGGATTCTATGTTTTTCAGAGGTTTTCCTAGATGGAAGCAAGTTACCTGTCACAGAGGTTATTTGCAGGGTCATCAAGAGGAGCATGAGCTTCCATGTACATTCAGTAAAGAGGATAAGCCTCTGGTTATTGTTATTTTGTTTTTTATGTATTGTTCAGTTGTAAATGACTGTCTAGTCTGGAGTTTCAATGTGTTGGATGTGACTCTCCTTATATAAATGTGTAATAAGGAGCATTTTCAGAAGAGACATTGTAGTTGGGTTACAATAAAGCCCTATTTATATGAAAGTTTAAAACAGAGTAACTCATTATCTACAGATGCATTTACCATAGTTCATGGAGAAGAATCCAAGTTCTAATATTCATGTGAAGAAGAACTTTGATTGGGGCACAGTAAGACTGGACTTACGATAATTAACATTTAATGAGAAACATAATTCATATGAAGCATATTCTCCAAATTAAGCATTGTCTTGGGGATATTTCAATACTGGAGTTATTAATTGAATTTTCATATTATATATCATCATGTATGAAATAGATTGTTGCAAGGTTCAAGGAAAACAACATGTTTTTTTTTCCTTCAAACAATAAAGGCTTTTTCAGTTTCTAAATTCAATGCGTAACACAAGTACTGGCTTCTCCGTAAGTGCTACTTTTTATGTAGCAAATTAAGTACAGTAGGGTGACCATAAAGGTTGGTTTAAACACCACTATGCTGCATACTACAAGATGTGTTGTTCTTGTTGTTGTGATTTTGAGGGGACTAAACATCGAGGTCATCAGTCCCAATGTGATGTTGCCAGTCCTTTCTCTAACCTATGTATCAGTCCCGATGTGCTGTTGCCAGTACTTTCTCTAACCTATGTATTTGCTCAAATAGTATCCTGTGTGTAGATTTGAAGTAAAACACAGAATCTGAGTGATGGTTAAGACTGCTTATTTCTACATACACAAAGTACTGAAAGGGATGAAAGACACATTATGAAGCACGAACAGTACTAGGATTAGCTTGATTCCACAATCTGCATCTATGGATTTCTAGGATGGACACCTAACCAGGCCAGTGATAACATCCAGTGAAATTATGTTAATAAATCCAATTCATTTGCATCTTGAATACCTTCTCATAATTAAAAAATTAAATTAATTTTACTACTTAAGTTTGTAGCACTGATGAGTGTATTAGATTAACTAGAGGCATAATGAAGGAAATTATTGCATCACTGGGAGAACACTAGTAATCATGTAGCCTTTAACAAAAATTAAAACCTGCTATTTAAATTATTCAGACCATTAAAGGAGAAGAAAACTTAATTGTGATGTGTGGCTGGAACTTGGTAGTAGGAAAGGGAAGAGGAGGAAATGTAGTAGTAGAATACCAACTAGGGAAAAGGAATGAAAGAGGAGATAACCTGATAGTGTTTTGTGTAGAGCACATTTTAATCATCACAAACACTTGGTTTAATCATCATGAAAGAAGGTTATATAAATGGAAGATACCAGGCACCACTGGGAGGTACCAGATTGACTTTATAATGGCAAGGCAAAGGTTTAGAAACCAAGTTTTAAACTGTAAGGTGTATGCGGGGGCAGATATAGACTCTGAACATAACTTATTGGTTATGAACTGTTGATTAAAACTTAAGAGACTTCAGAAAGGTAGAAAATTAAGGAGATTGAAACTGAACTGAAGCAACCAGACGTGGTTGAGAGATTTTGAGGGAGCATTAGGCAAGAATTGTCTGAAAAGGGGGAAAGAATGCAGTAGAAGAAGAATGGGTAGTTTGGAGAGAGAGACTAGTGAAGGTCACAGAGAATCAGACAGACAGAAGGACAAGACATAATAGAAATTCTTGGATAACACAGGAGATACTGAACTTAATTAATTACAGGAGAAAAGATAAAAATCCATCAAGTGAAGCAAGTAAAAGGGTGTACAGACACCTCAAAAATAGGGTTAACAGGAAGGGCAGACTGGCTAAGCAGGAGTGGCTTGAGGAGAATTGCAAGAACGTAGAAGAATGTATAACTTGGGGAAAGATAGATACTGCCTATAGGAAGAAAAAGGAGGAATTTGGAGACAAGAAAAGCAGCTGTATGAATATCAAGAACTCAGATGGAAAACCAGTACTAAGAAAAGAAGGGAAAGCTGAAAGGAATATACAGAAGGCCTGTACAAAGGAAATAAACTTAAAGGCAGTAGTCTAGAAATGGAAAACTAAGTAGGGTAAGATGAGATAGGAGATACTATTTTCTGTCACATGAAGTAGATGATGTTCCATCTGAACTGCTATTATCGTTAGGAGAGTCAGTCAGGAAGAAATTGTTCCATCTAGTATGCAAGATGTATGAAACAGGGGAAATACCCTCAAACTTCAAGAAGAATGTAGGGATTCCAATACCTAAGAAAGCAAGTGCAGGCAAATTCAAAAATTACAGAACTATCGCATTAATAAGTCATGGTTGCAAAATACTAACATGAATGATTTACAGATGAATGGAAAAACTAGTGGATCCAAACTTGTGGAAGATCAGTTTGACTTTAGGAGAAATGTAGGAACATGCAATGGTATACTCACATGACAACTTATCTTAGAAGATAGATTAAAAAAAGGGAAACCTATATTTTTAGTATTTGTGGATCTGGAGAATGCTTTGACAATGTTGACTGGAATAAACTTTTTCAGATGCCGAAGGTAGTAGGGATAAAACATATGGAGCGAAGAGCTACATTCAACTTGTACAAAAACCAGACAGCAATTCATATTCACAGAATACATGAGCTGGAAAATTGTGTCTGATTGGCGGGGGGGGGGGGGGGGGGGGTGGGGGGGGCGTGCTTGGGTAAACCTTACAGGTGCGGTAATCACTATGTCCCCAGTGGTGTAGTTGTCAGTGCAACTGCTTAGAAAGCAGAAGACCCGGGTTCTAATCCCAGCTGGGTACACATTCTCAGCTTTGCCCATTCGCAGTTGAATTCATATATTCATATAACAACTGCAGGAACAGAAGTCACGTCTGTTCTGAAGGAAAAGATGCCACATGTATATACAGACAACAATTATTAGAGTTTAAGGGCATGAAAGGGTCGCAGTGGTTGGGAAGGGAGTAAGAAAGAGTTGTAGCCTTTCTCTGACGTTGTTTAATATTACATTGAGCAATCTGTGAAGGAATGCAAGGAAAAATTTGGAGAGGGAATTAAAGTCCAGGGAGAGAGAATACAAACCTTGCAGTTTGCTGATGACATAGTAATTCTGGTAGAGACAGCAAAGGATGTGGAAGGGGAATTAAACAGAATGGACAGTGTCTTGAACGGAAGTTATAAGATGAACATTAAAAAGAGTAAAATGATAATAATGGAATGTAGTGGCAGAAAATCAGACGATGCTGAAGGAATTAGATTAGGTAATGAGACAATAAAAGTAGTAGATGAGTTTTGTTATTTGGGTAGCAAAATAACTTCTGATGGCCAAAGTAAACAATATATAAAATGCAGAAAGGCTATGGGGAGAAAAGCATTTCTGAAGAATTTTAGGAAGTCCTTTCTGAAAGCATTTATCTGAAGTGTAGCATTATATGGGAGTGAAATGTGGACGATAAGGAGTTCAGACAAAAAAATGATAGAAGCTTTTGAAATGTGGTGCTACAGACGGATGATGAAGATCAGATGGGTAATTCATGTAACTAACGAGGAGGTGCTCAACACAATTGGGTAAAAAAGGAGTTTCTGGCATATCCTGACTAAGAGAAGGGATAGGTTGGTGACACAGTCTGAGACATCAAGGAATCATCAACTTAGCATCAGAAGGAAGTGTATGGGGTAAAAATTGTAGAGGGAGACTTAGGGGCAAATATAGTAAGCAGATTCAAAAGGATGTAGGTTGCCAAACGTATTCTCCGATAAAGAGGCTTGCACAGGACAGGGTAGTGTGGAGAGCTGCATCAAACCAGTCTGCGTACAAAGACCACATCTACAACATTCAAATTTGAGATTTTAAATGGAATCTACATTGTGGATTACTATTGGGGTAACAGGGGAAAAGTACAGTATAACTCAAGGAAATGGTAATCAGTTTATAACAACTGTAACTTCCTGGATATTTGTTTTTGCATGTTACCAGACAGATCGTATCCCTTTAAATTACTGCTTCCTTAGTAATTTCTCATCCATTTGCTATTTATAAAGGACTCGAATAAGTAGCAAATTATCCTAAATTATTTTCTAGAGAAGTGATACACCAGTAATGTATGTTATCCTTATCTGCTATAGCTCACACATGGTGATCCAGTGGTAAAGTGTTTAGTTGGAAATTAAGAGGTCGCAGGTTTGAAATGCTGTAGACCACTGATTTTTCATTCTGCCTTTTAACATGGCCTGCAACTCTTAATGATGTGAGTTGCCAGAAGTGACAAATGCTTCGGATTCCATGTTAAACTGTATGTTCTATTTCCACAGCTGGACAACTGGGTAGGTTAGAGATATGAAAATGATTGGAGTCTACTTGAAAGACTTGTGCCTGACCAGTGAATCACATGAAAATATTATCAAGTGATATAGAGCCAATTTATCTTACAACATTACAGGAATGACAAATTATCTTCTGTTGATTCTAATTATAGTTTCTTTTCTACTGTTGGTTAGTTTTGTCTGTTGTACCATTTTAGGTAGAAGTTGATGTGTGGGAAAACAAGTCACCAAGTTGTTCAGTCATCAGCAAGTTGCAGGCAAACAAAAATTATAAGAAGTCCTTGATTCAATTTTTAACACAGTATATTGGCACCAAATTATATACATCACAATGACTATTTTAGCAGTGAACATTGGCGGCATGTCCTTATGTGTTCACTGGTTCAGTGAACCCCAGGGAAAAAGCTCACCATGAAAAAATAAAGTAAAGAAATAAAAAGTGTTTTTAAACTATTATTCATCATTTAGTTGTTCTATCAGATCATTTTATATGTACATTCAAAGTGTTTTAATTACATGAGAAACGTCTTACTTTGCAGAGACAACATGTAAATAAGTCATAGTGTGGCAGCTTCATACAGGCAGCAGTGGCTGCAGCACTGCAATGCGCATGCACGACTGAGGTGCAATATCTCTTCTGGAGGCAGCATATAGGCACTTCAGCAGCAGGGAGGGGTGAGGGGAAAGGCTACTCGAGCTCTGGCAGGTACGCACAATTGGTCCCAAAGTAAGACAATGGAGCTACTGCACACCTCACCTTGCACATGTGGAAATCCAACATCTGCCCTACTTATTTGGCCACTCTGTAGTTCGCCTAAATGACATAGCAAGGGCGCCCATGTGGCACACTATCAATTTTCACTATAAGAAAGTGATGAGAATCTCATGTTACTAAGTGTCTTACACAACTTTCACTGTCCATATTAAATGTTTAAACTCTTGACTTGGTTGCATAAGCAATAATTACACTCACGTGCAACTCAGAAACAACAGTCAAATGCAAAGTGTTGGAAACCAAATCAGTGCCTTGGCAGGCAGGAGGCAAGGGGACAGACTGGCAGCGCACATGCGCACTGGCAGTGTGTGGAGCTGCCATGACATTGGAAGAAGATTCAACGCCTTGGCGGCTGGCTGGCAGTAGCAGACAGGGCAGATGATTCTGGACAGTGCAGATGATGACAATACTATATGGAACAAAAGAATTAAATTATAATGAAAGGAAAATGCACTATAATGAAATATTATGTTTAATCAGATGAAAATTATTTATTATTTTTCATTCAATTTCAACAGGGTGTTGATACAAAACTTGTACACCCTGAGAAAATGCCACTGATTGCAAGCAATTTATTTCAAACCCAATCTTCTTTTTAACAGATACAGGAACAACAATGACTTTTGTATTGTTACTTGTCACATATCTTTGGATGTTTTAGCAAATGTGTCACAATTTTGAGGTAGTGACATTTACACTCTTTGTTGTAACAAATATTTAACTGTTTGAAAATATGTGGGGGAGAGCAGCCTTTGTGCATACGTAAGGTTAGAAAGGGGTGCAGCTAACAGCGTCATGTCACATGAAGGTAGCTTGTCTCTTCATCATAACAGATTCATTTTGTTACAGTCATTTAACACTGTAACCAGTTACTTACTGTGTTTTAGTGTTCATGTGCATATTCATATGTTTCTTGGTGTTTATTATCAAATAAAAATGAACAATGTTCAGTATGTTTTAGAAACAAATTACTCAGCTTTTAGCTTGGAACATAAGTGTGAAATAATGAAGCTTGATAGGCTGACACCTCAGCTCAAGTTGCAGCAACCGCAAACAAGCCGAGGTAAGACATTCTGCAGATCTTTCAACTAAAATATATCTAAGGGAGGGGGGGGGGGGCAAACTGGGGCATTTCCCCCCGGCACACTTGAAGAGATTGGGTGGGGGGGGGGAGCACCACTATCAAGATGCAGCAATCAAAGAAATGAACTCCCAGTAATTTGAAGCACCAGCCGCCACTGGCAGTGAATCATCATTTACCAATCATGTCAAAATCTACTAGAGAGGAAAGAAAACTTGTGGTGTGAGAAAAAAAACTTGTTACGCAGAAACCAATTGATATTCATTAATCACCACACACTACAACAGTCAGTCAATGGATTTATAAAAATGTTCACAGTGTTGCCCTTATCAACAATATTGAGTTTTTCCATTGTCTATCTTCAAATGGAAAATGGAACAACAGTTGATGAACATATGTGAACCAATGAATAATACCATTGATTGTGTGTCTAAATTTATTATTTAATTAACTGTGACAGTTTTAGTGATCTTACTCTGCATATACCAAGCCTCTCTATGACAAATGGTGTCCATATAATGAATGGCAATCAACACCATAAAAGGAACAAACATATCACCGTCCACAAAACTGCTCATGTGTGGTACATTTACTGCAACCCATCAATTAACTACAGAGCAGTTTGTAGAAGCTGATGATTTCAATCCTTTTTTGATGTTGATTATCATTGGTTGCATGGTCCCGATTTACCATGGTTCCTGATGACTGTGGAGTGGATGATGGAAACCAGCTGATTGTGTAATTCATTGGTACACATACAATGCTGAACAGTTTATACATACTTAAAACGATATTATGAATACAATTGTTGCAAAAATAATCCTGAACATACAATTGTAATTAGTGGAGACTTTAACTTATCCTCAATAGGTTGGCAAAAATACAAGTTCAAAACCAGAGGCAAGCAAAAACATAATTCAAAATTGTACTGAATGTATTCCCCAAAAACTAATTCCAGCATTTAGTTCATGAACTCACTATAATAATAAAATCGCTGTGAGAACATGCATTACCTCCTAGCAATAAATAACCTGGAGCTAATACAGACCATCAAAACAGATACAAGGATTAGTGAACATAGAGTTACTGTAGCGAAGGTGAATATCAAAAGTCCAAAATCCAGCCAAATTAAATGAGAAAATATATCTTTTCAAAAAAGCAGATAAAAATTTGCTTAGCGCTTTTCTGAGTGAGAGTCTCCAGTCTTTTGAAACTAACAATGTGAGTGTAGATCAGATGTAGCTCACATTCAAAGAAATAATAGCAACAGCAATTGAGAAATTTATAGCAAATACAAATTAACAGAACAGGAAACTGATCCCCACAGTACACAAAATGGATTAGATCAATCTTGCAGATGCAAAAAAGGAAGCATACCAAGTTTAAAAATACCCAAGACTGGCAATCTTTTACAGAAACTCTAAATTTAGTGCAGACTTCAATGCAGAAAAACTTATAATAGTTACCACATAAAACTCTGTCTCATAATTTAGTAGAAAATACAAGGAAATTTTGGTCATACATAAAGTACTCTAGGAGCAAAGCACAATCAATACCTTCACTACATGGCAGCAACAGTGATGCTACTGAAAACAGTGCTGCTAAACCAGAATTGCTGAACACAGCTTTCTGAAATACTTTCACCAAAGAAGATGAAGCAAATACTCCAGAAATCAAATCAATAATAGCTGCCAGCATGTGTAACTTAGAAGTATATTTCTCTGGGGTGTTAAAGCAAACTGAATCACTTAACAAAAGTCTCCCATTCCAGATTGTAACCCAATTAGGTTCTTTTCAGAGTATACTAATGCAATAGCACCTAGCTATTATAAACAACTGCTCCCTCAGCAAAAGATCTGTACCCAAAGACAGGAAAGTTGCACAGGTCACTTCAATATTCAAGAAAGGCATAATGAACTACCTCAAATAGAATGCTGTAATGAGCAACAGTCAACATGGATTCAGGAAGAATTGTCTTGTGAAACACAGATACTTCTTTACTCACATGAAGTGGTTAGTGCTATGGACAAGAGATCTCAAATTGATTCCATATTTATGGAAGGCTTTTGAGAATGTATGCTTATGGAATATTGCCACAGTTATGTGATTTCCTGTCGAAAAGGACAGAGTAAATAGCGATTGATGGAAAGTCATCAAGTAAAACAGAAATGATATCTGGCATTCCCCACGGAAAAAAACTATTGGTCTTTGAATTTATAACTGATTTGGGAGACAATGTTAGCAGCTCTCTTAGACTGTTCATGGATGATACTATAATTTTTTGGTTAGTAAAGTCTCCAGAAGATCAAAAGCAATTGCAAAACAATTTAAATAACATATGTGCATGGTGAAAACATTTCAATTGACAAAAATAATGAAAAGTGTGAAGTCATACATATGACCACTAAAAGAAATCAATTAAAACTTCATTTACATGATAAATCAGTTAGAGCTAAAGGCCATAAATTTAACTAAATACCTATGTGTTAAAAATGCAAACAACTTTATTTGGAAAGAAAACATATTCAGCTTGCTTCATATTATCATGATATAGGGGAGAGAGTGTCATGGAAATGCTACACAAGCTGGGGTGGGAATCATTACAAGAAAGACATTTGTTGCAGAGATATCTATTTGGGTCAATCCAAATGAAGTGGTACAATAAAAATTAAGTTGGTTGCTTGACCATTTTTAAATATTTTACTTTCTTTATATGTCATTGCCCTATATTTGAGAAGTCCAAGACAGTTTTTTAAAGTAATTTATCTTGCACCTTTACTGAATGGTGGCCATTTTTATTTGACAGCGCACGCCGATTTTTCAGTCTGGAGACATTAGCGAAAATTTTAATATCTTGGCATTGGGTTAAGTTACAACATTGCAATTGACATGATTGTTTTTAGAAAACTGTCCTCTACAACATTGTCTATTACACAAAATACCCTAAATTCAAAAATAACCAGTTAAAATGACCTCCAAAGTTTGGTATCCAAATTTTCAAAAATCCACTTTTTAGGCTCAATAATGACATACAAGGAGTGACTTATGAGGGGCTATTTTTTCCTGTAGTTACATATCATACACTACTAGCCTCATATAGAGCAAGAACACTTACAAATGTTTCCTTAATTTTTTACGAATTTTTGAAATTTTAAATTTTCATTTTTTTGTAAAGTTTGAGGCTAGTTATCTCAGATGGGACTAATAATAAAAATATGATTTTTGCACAGTTTGTACACCTATACGATAGGAACATGCTCTAAAAATTTCAACATTGATATCTGAGCGTGAACAAAGATATGAATTTTTGAAAATGAGGAAATAATTCACATTACTATAAAACTGATCATATGGCTGCTACCTATTCATGTGTGATATTGGTGGAATATAATCATTTATTATTGAAGCAAGGTACTGAATAGAAATACAAAAAGTGGAAACATCACTGAAATTAACATTTATGTTATTTTGACATAAGGTATTTAAAATAAATTAATTGAGAAATTAACATTCTTCGAGATGCGACTATTCCTGAACCTGGTGGTGAATGTTAAGAACACTTATTTCTTCTGACAGCTTCTGTGATGTACCTCCCAGTTGCTGTGGTAAGTTCAAGCACTGAAAGTTTCCTTAAAACATTTTTCATTGGTATCCAAACTTTGTCACTATTAGATTTCTTGAATGATGTTCTTGGGCCAGCAGGGTGGTAAAAATGCACAAAAACGTAACTGTTTTCCAAATTTATTGTTTCAACCTCAGCAAGCCACCACTGTCCATCATACACACATGCTACTATGTCATTCAACGTTAAAGAGAGACATGTAATTTTACTGACACAACGATCCTCATAAATTTCCGTTTCTGATGTTACATAGCATTTTTTCAAGTTTTTTGTAACTGAACCATAAACTGTTTTGTGACACACTTCACTTGTTATCTGTCCAACAGAGCACTGTTCATCCATGTTATTGCATTCCAGTTAATCTCTCAAAATTAATTACAAATTACACACAAAACAAAGCACGTAACACATTTTAGACTCTCGATGAAGTATGTACATCCACTCTAACAGAGGTTTCAGAACAGACTGACTACAACAATTCCACACCCAGCAGTAATGTACTTCTATAATGCCACACCCAGCAATAATGTAATTCTGTATTGTCAATAAACCTAAACATAAATGGGCATTTTTATTACAATAGAACACAACCAAAAGCTCCTGTTGCTTAATATTGTATTATTAAAAATAAATAAACTAAATGAATATTGTGTGATATATTTAGTTAACACTATGTCATAATTAAATTTTATTACAATGAAACAATAAACCATTTAAATAGGCAACATGCATAATAACTGTTGTAGTGTCATATGAATTATTTCCTCATTTTCAAAAATTCATATCTTTGTTCACACTCAGATAGCAATGTTGAAATTTTTACAGTGCATTGCTATCATATAGGTTTACAAACTGTGCAAAAATCATATTTTTATATTCAGTCCCATCGGAGATAACTAGCCTCACACTTTACAAAAAAATGAAAATTTTCAAATTTCAAAAATTCATAAAAAATTAAGGAAACATTTGTAAATATTCTTGCTCTATATGAGGCTAGTAGTGTATGATATCTAACTACAGGAAAAAAATAGACTCTCATAAGTCACTCCTTGTATGTTATTATTGGGCCTAAAAAGTGGATTTTTGAAAATTTGGATACCATACTTTGGAGGTCATTTTGACTGGTTATTTTTGAATTTAGGGTGTTTTGTGTAATAGACAATGTTGTAGAGTACAGTTTTCTAAAAACAATCATGTCAATTGCAATGTTGTAACTTAACCCAATGCCGAGATATTCAAATTTTCGTTAATGTCTCCAGACTGAAAAATCGGCGCACGCCGACAAATAAAAATTTTCGCCATTCAGTAAAGGTGCAAGATAAATTACTTTAAAAAACTGTTTTGAACTTTTCAAATATAGGGCAATCACATATAAAAAAATTAAAATATTTAAAAATGGTCAAGCAACCATCCCTGTACCTTCATATGGATTGACCCATTTGCGAAATTTCTTTCACCAAATTTCTCCTCTGAATGCGAACATATTTTGTTAGCACCACCTATATAGGGAGGCATGATCATCATAATAAAATATGAGAAATTAAATTGATAACTGAAAGATTCAGAAGTTTCTTCTTCCTACATACTACTAGAGAAATATCATACAAGCAGTTTGATGAACACTCCGCTATGCACTTTAATGTGGTTAGCAGAGTGATTATGTAGATGTAGAACTTAATTTTCAGCCATGACCTTCATCAGAAAAAGAAACACATACATTCACACAATCACTCAGACATATTCAAGCACAATGACCACCATCTCTGATCGCTCCATCACAACAAGCATCCTGACAGTGAGTGAGGAGTGGAGGGTGTAGGATGATGGGCAGCAGAATGTCATGAATACCTGAAAGAACCAGGTATGCAAGATACTTGAAGTTGGCCCACAATTATCCTCCAAAAGCCTACCTGCAGAGTTTAAAGAACCAGTAGCAAGTGATCAAATTGAGAGAATTATCTCCAACTGATCAATACAGATTTCATTCTTATTCGCATACAGATACTGTGTGTCAATGATTTTGAGCTAACAACTTTTCACACTGATCAAGATGTGGCAGTGTTTCCCTTGTGCTTTCATTTTTTTTAACTATCCTGAACGACAATGTGGAAGCCCTCTGAGGTGAAACATATTTATGAGGCATAAAGCAGCAATGTTTTTAAATGCCTGATAAAATGACATGCAGTTGCCGAAACCCAGACTATAATATTCCTGACATGACGAGCACACTTGGAGAGATCAAAGAACAGAAGAAATAGTTGAAAGTTTGAAAAATTTTAAAACTTTAATGGAGCAGAAAAAAAATCAGAAGAATATTTAAAATTTGCGTGGAGAACAATCATAAAAAATACATACAATTCTACTGAAACCATATAGCAGTTATAGGATTAGAAGGGTATAAAAAGGTTGCAGTGTTTGGGAAGAGAGTGAGACAGGGTTGTAGCCTTTTCCCAATCCCAATGTATTCAGCCTTTACATTGAACAAGTAAAAATAAAAATAAAAAATAAATAAAAAGAAAAAACACTTTATGGTTTGTCTTAGTAGATTTTAATTCTGTTGGGGGCAACCAAGAACCAGGAAAAGTTATTGAATGGTATGAATAATGCCTTGAAAAGACTGTATAAGATGGACATAAAAAAGAGAAACACAAGGGTGAGAGAATATAGTCGAATTAAATGAAGCGATACTGAGGGAAACAGATTAGGAAGCAAGACAATAAAAACATTACATGAGTTTTGTTATTTAGGCAGAAAAGTGACTTATGGTGGCCAAAATAGAGAATATGTAAAACACTGAATATTAATTTAAGTGGTAGAATCCTTTTCTGTAGAAATTTGTCTGTATCATAGCCTTGATTGCGAGTGAAATGTGAATGTGAGTCACACAAGAAGAAGATGGAAGCTTTTGAAATTGGTGCTACTGTAGAATGCCTAATATGAAATTCATAGACCACTTAGCTAATTAGGAGGTACTGAACAGAACTGAGGAGAAAATAAATTCCTTGCATAAGGTGAGTAAAAGAAGAACGTTATTGATAGGACACATGAGACATACAGGAATAGTTAATTTAATATTAGAGGCAAGTTTGTGTGTGTGTGTGTGTGTAAATTTGTAGCATAAAGATCCACATCAAACCAGTCTTTGGATTGACGATGATGATGACATTAAAAGCACAAGCAGATGGAGAGATCTGAAATCATGTGTTTATATCTTCAAAAATGTCAAAGCATGGTGGGTAGGGTGTGAACTAAAACCTAAACGTATCTGAACGGCATTTCCTCACTTGGCTATCACTCACACATGACAGAATGGAGTTTCCAAGTAGTCTCTTAATTGTGGACTAAGTTATGTAATGAACAAAAAATATAAATATTTGAGATCCAACAAAGCTTGACAATAAAGAGTTCAGTCAGCAAAATCCACAAAATGGGTGTGAAAAATTACAGCTCGCAGTCACTAAGTTTCTGCATTTTTTATAACTTGTATATTAAGCGATAAAATGCAGTGTGATAAAGCTGCTTGTTTTATAGAATTTAGAAACAATTTATTTGATATTTTGAATTTCTGGACAACATTTTCTTCCAATTCACATAAGTGAATATTATCAAACAGTGCCCAGAAGCAAAACACTTTAAAGGGTTTATTGTCTCAATTTTGTATGTTGTAGAGTCTGTTCTTTTGGACTTGTCTGACTAAACTTAACCAAATTTGATTCATCTTGAAATATAGGATAGTTTACATGTGAAATGCAAAATAAATTGTAGCATCAAGGAAATGTTACAAATCAAAACACGACGTCATCTACTGGATGTGTATCCAAGGCCTGATAACGTACCTGTGTTATTTACATTTGCCATGTATTTCATTTTATTCCAATTGTGTTGTGTATTATCTGCAATAAAATGCCATGAAAAAATCTAAATTAAACAATGCTTGTAACAAAGAGGCACAATGCAAACATGATGACAGAACCTTCTAAATCACTGGACTGATAATTAATTAATACAGTTAAAAATAACTGGGTAAAGGAAAACATGAAAGGCCTTAAGATACTAAACATCACAACAGAGGACATAACAAACAGTGAAAAATACAGGAAGAAAAAAATCTGAGGAAACATCCAAGTAGGGAAAAACTGGAAACAAGTTGACAAAAGAGAGGAAGAACAAACAGGAAATATAAAAGAGGTTTTTAGGAAGAGAAAAGAAAGAGTCAGTAAAAAAGCACCATGATAAAAAGAGAAAGATTTAAAAAGTAATACAAAAATAACCCACATCCAATTGGAAGAGTGCCATGAACTGAAAGGAGATATGGGGGGGGGGGGAAGAGGGGACAATTTTCAACCTGATATATCAATCCAATATTGACAAAAAGTTGTCCTAGAAGACAGATAGACATCCCAAAATGTTCCATTTTTAGCATTCAAGCTATGGAAACCTAAAAGCACAGTAAATACTGTATAACAGTAGTGGTTCTCATCCACAAGTGTTACTCTGGAGGCCATGCATGTTTGTTTGCATGGATAATTTAGCATCTGATACGCAACAATCAGAATCACAATGACTATATTGGCTACTGATTAATAATCATAAAAGAGGAAACCTGAAAGCAAATTACTGAGAGAGCTACAGTAAAATGTTCTACAAGACTTTGATTCAAAACCAATTTTCAAATCACAGCTATCCATTACTTATTTATAGTTACATTGGTAGTATGTCTCATTTTAATTTTGATTTAATTCGAAGAAGTTGAGAAGAATTTGAAAAACATTCTACTGTTAGTCTGCACATTGAGAATTTTTTAATTCTCAGTTTAAATATCTAATAAGCATCCGAGCAAAGAATAAACAAACAGAATAGACTGTGACAAGTATGTAAACTATGCAACTGGATAAATTCAGCAGTATATCAGTATGATTTATTTTTTTTATTTTATTTCAATTTTTTTTTGCAGTATAGACAGTATTCAAACAAAATTCATGAGAAAAGTTAATGATCATTACTTTTCATTGATAACATCTATTATTCTGCATGCAATTGTAAAAAGTATCCCAAAATTAGAAATATATTTAATTTGCAGAATTATGTAAGTTAATATGTGTTTACGAAGATTATAGAGAAAAAACTCCTAGCAGGAAAAATATATATAAAAAAGCAGACATGCCTGCACTGTGAGGCCTTCTATGTGGGAATGACCAGCAACGAGCTGTCCATTCGCATGAATGGACACAGGCAGACAGTGTTTGTCGGTAATGAGGATCACCCTGTGGCTAAACATGCCTTGGTGCACAGCCAGCACATCTTGGCAGACTGTTATACCATCCGGGTTATATGAATACTTCCCACTGACACCAACCTTTCAGAACTCTGGAGAGGGGAACTTGCCCTTCAACATATTCTCTCTTCCCGTTGCCCACCTGATCTCAAGCTTTGTTAGTTTTAAATTCCCACCCACCATTCTGCAACATCTTTGCCTCCAATCTCTGGACAGATCCTCTGCTTCGACTGGCATCTCCGTCAAACTTCTTTGCATTCTGCATATGTCTGCCCCAATGAGTGTGCGCGTGTATATGTGTGTGTGTGTGTGTTTGTTTACCTATCCTTTTTCCCCAAAGATAAGTCCTTCCACTTCCGGAATTGGAAGGACTCGTCACGTGCTCCTTTAACCCACATCCTTTCCTTTTCCCTCTCCTTCCCTGCTCTTTGCCTGAAGAAGCAAAAGCTAGCATTTGAGAGTGTGTGTGTGTGTGTGTGTGTGTGTGTGTGTGTGTGTTTATTTATGTTACTGTCACATACCTATGCTCCTTCAAAAAAATGTTCAAATGTTTGTAAAGTCTATGGGACTTAACTACGGGGTCATCAGTCCCTAAACTTACAAACTACTTACAAACTAGCTAATACTAAGGACGGCACAAATATCCATGCCCGAGGGGGGATTCAAACCCCCGACCGTAGTGGCCGTGCAGACCGTGACTGGAGCACCTCAGTCCCCTCGGCCACATGCTCCTTCACCTGGTAAGTAAACCTAATCTACTTTTTATATTAATGTGTGTTTATAACTGGAAAACCAGAGAAAAATTACTTAGAGAAATAACAGCAAACCTTTCCCTATAGTCAGCAATGGAGTGAATGCAGTTTGCATGTAATACACCACTTGACACATTCATCAACAATTCTACCAATGGGGAATTGACACCTCACTGTAGACACAGTATAGCCAATTCCTTAACACAAATACTGCTATGAACATTGTAAAGACACCTGAGATATCTGTTGCTTGACAGAGAAATTAGTTGCCTGCTTCACTGTAATTACAGTCAATCTGTTTCTTATGTGATTGGGGATAGTAGTATTTTTCCTATGTAAAAGAATATGCAATAGGACAAAACACAGTAATGTTAACTGCAGGTTGAATGCTACACTAATTTTCCTAACTCATTGTTGTTGTTGTGATCTTCAGTCTGAACACTGGTTTGATGCAGCTCTCCAACCTACTCTATCCTGGGCAAGCCTCTTCGTCTCCTCATAAGACGTGAAACCTACATCCATTTGAATCTGCTTACTGTATTCATCTTTTGGTCTCTCTCTTCAATATTTACCCCACGCACTTACCTCCAATGCTAAATTCACAATTCCTTGATGTCTAAGGATGTGTCCTTTCAGTTGGTCCTTTCTTTTAGTCAAGTTTTGCCAGAAATTTCTTTTCTTCCCAATTCTGTTCAGTATCTCTTCATTAGTTACACAATCCATCCACATAATCTTTAGCCCTCTTCTGTAGCACCACATCTCAAAACCCTCTATCATCTTCATGACCACACTGTTTATTGTCCATGTTTCTCTCCCATACATGGCAACACTCCACACAAATGCCTCCAGAAAGGACTTTCTTACACTTAAATTAACATTTGATGTTAACAAATTTCTCTTTTTCAATAACGCTTTTCTTCCCATTGCCATTCTGCATTTTATATCCTCTGTACTGAGAACATCATGTGTTATTTTACTGCCCAAGTAACAAAACTCATTTACCACCTTTATTGACTCATTACCTAATCTAATTCCTTCCGCATCACCTGATTTTTTTTTTAGACTGCACTCCATTACGCTTGTTTTGCTCTTTTGTATGTACCTTTCAACACACCGCCCATTCCGTTCAACTGCCCTTCCAGGTCTTTTGCTGTCTCTGACAGAATTGCAATGTCATCGGCACAATGCAATGTCTTTATTTCTTCACCCTGAACTTTATAATTCTTTCTCCAAATTTCTCCTTCCTTTCATTTATAGCTTGCTCAAGGTACAAATTGAATAGCATTGGAGAAAGGCTACAACCCTGTCTTACTCCCTTCCCAACCTCTGCATTCCTTCCATGCCCTTCATCTCTGATAATTGCTGTCTTGTTTTTGTACAAGTTGTAATAATTACTAATAAGACAAAAGAGATGTTTATTTTGTAGAACTCTCTATCAAAAATTATAAAATTGTTTGGATAACAAATAAAATGTTACAATGGGCACTTCACATCAAGCAAAATAGAATTCAAGGTTACAACTGTGTGCACTATAAGAGACAGCTTCTGTTTATGGACTAAAATAATTAATTGTGGAATGTTCACTGCATAATAACAATAACAACATTCAGCTATACAGTGGATGTCACATTCATTTGCTGATTTTTCTATATTGATGCACAATAGATGAGGTGACCATTATGAAAAAAATATTCTGGTTGTAGCTAAGACACTGGAAAATTAATGTGCACAAATGTAGTTAGTGGGTCTGAAAGGGTTAATGTTATTTAGAAATAAGTGCTACATAAATATTTATTTTAGAAGTAAACTTAAAAGCACAAAAGAAAACATAGTTAACATCCAACATGTCTCCCTAGCTCCTGAAGTATCAAAGCATAATGCAGGTAAAATAAAAAACTTTTCACAGGAACTTAATAAAAATGCAATAACAACTATCTTCAGTATGTTTAACACATTAGTTGTTTAGGATAGTTGTTTCTTTGCACACTCCTCATGAAGCATTTGTTTAGATATATGTGTAAATTAATAGATAGACAAAATATAAAAAATAGACGAAGATTACTCACCAGGCGAAGGAGCACAGGTGTGACAGCATCACAAATAAATAAATGAATACACACACACACACACACAATCGCAAGCTTTCGCAACCCAGTTGCGTCTTCAGGCAGTAGGGAAGGAGAGGGAAAAGGAAATGATGAGGGTTTTAAGGAAGGGGGTAAGGAGCCATTCCAATCCCGGGAGAGGAAAGACTTACCTTGGGGGAAAAAATGGAGGGTAAACAAATGCACACATGCCCACACATTCACACAGACACAAGTACACCTAGGCAGACATCAGTATGTCTGCCTAGGTGTACTTGTGTCTGTGTGAATGTGTGGGCATGTGTGCATTTGTTTACCCTCCATTTTTTCCCCCAAGGTAAGTCTTTCCTCTCCCGGGATTGGAATGGCTCCTTACCCCCTTCCTTAAAACCCTCATCATTTCCTTTTCCCTCTCCTTCCCTACTGCCTGAAGACGCAACTGGGTTGCGAAAGCTTGCGATTGTGTGTGTGTGTGTGTGTATTCATTTATTTATTTGTGATGCTGTCACACCTGTGCTCCTTCGCCTGGTGAGTAATCTTCGTCTATTTTTTATATTTTATTTTTCCTGCTAGGAATTTTTCGTCTTAATATTAATAGATAGACAGATAGGCAAAGAAAAAGAGAGATGGGGGAGGCATCAATCACCCCACTCGGAGATGACCATAAATATAATAAAAATTGATTTCCTGTCAAAATGAGCACAAATGAAAATATTCACATTAAATAGTAATATAATTTCATCAATAAAGTCACACAACTATAAATTAGATAAAAACAAACTTTGTGTATTTTTAATATTTATTGTTAACTTTGGATACATTGTGCATAACATTATTACAATGTTTATGCAAAAGTGATGATTTCTTAATAAAACTCTATTCAAAACTAACATCACAAAATATTTTTCAACTGTGAAGAAGTCATTTGTTAACAAGGTCTTCTCTTTGAATAGAAAACAAGAATGTACTGCTTGAAACAACAGTTTCTTCTAACAACAAATTGGTGTTTAATTCTGAACATTTGTTCAGTAATCCCACAATACATTAAAATAGCTTTTAAAGTTTGTACAGTATGATAATTTATCTAAAATGTAAATGTGTCATGAGGAGACCAAGATGTTTAATTTTTCAAAGTGGCAAACACAATGGATCTTGATATAATACATGGCTAAGTGATACCATATTAAAAACTGTCAGCATATTTTCATGATTTTTTTTTGTGAGTGTGTGCTTTTCGCCATACTTCTTTTATACATTTAGTTTACCATAAGACTTTTTTTGCACTGCTATAATTGTGCATGTAAGTAAACTGTGTTGAACTTTAATGGTTCTCGGAACACGACTGTTACAATTTGGAATAAGAAGCAATGTAAATCTTCCTGATTTCAAGAAGATTATAGCTGTCTACTTAGTGGGTTTTAGTTATTGTGAATTAACTGATTGCCAATATAATGAGCAATAACACTATAATAGACGTTTCATATTACTCACTCACCTTACTGCCACTGTATTTCTGTAAACTGCTACTAACTCTCAACTAGGAAATAAAATCTGTTCAGCTTGCAGTCCAGTGCAAGCATTTGACTTAAATGCCATTTTAATATGTTGATTTTGAATTATGCTGTTTATTTTCCCAATCAGCTTCTCATTTGGTCTCATGAAGGTAAGTGACTCTGTTCCAAATATTTTACCTAGATACAACTGAATCCTAGACCAGGCCATGGATGCAGTCACAAAGTTCTTGAAACAAGGCTACCGTGTCTACAGTGTACATGTCATTAAAGATTAGCACAAAATACTATCTCCCACTGGATCATGTTCTTATTCAAAGCAGTGTAAGGAAAATTTCCAATTTGAAGGTACTAATGGGAATCAGCAAAGGGATTGGCTTGTTGTGTTTTGCCAGTGGCATAACAGTGCTGCAACATGGCTGGTACATCTAAATGGGTAGAAACAGTATGGTTTTCTCTCTATTCAACCACCTTTTCTGATAACAATTATTCTTACTTAGTGGGAACAAATTTTACTTCAAAAGCTTGGCACCACACAAAACCATGTTCAGAATATATCAATCATATATATGGTCTCTGTCATTTCCATGCAAAACATTGCATTCTGCCACAAGTGATATTTTAATAGAGAGGAAAATAGTGACAAGATATTAATACAATTCAAAGAAAACTATACATTCAACAGTGCCAACCCCCACCCCCTGCTTAAGGCAATAATAACATTACAAAACACACACATCCTACACACCTGGTAGTGCTTATAATAGTCATCAAAGATGCAGGGCTTTGATCATGTTGTTAAAACAAAGTGGAAAAGATACAGCATTATTTCATCATCAAACATTATTTTATTATCTACAAAGGATTTTCAGCACCAAAATATAAGACTATGTTGCAAAATGTTTGACAAAAGGCAAATTATGATACTGATATACCGAACTCATCACTTTAATTGTAATTACACTGTGTTAGCTTTCAGTTTCAGATGGCCAAATTCAAAAGGGGCAGTGGAGGGCTGGGGAAGCCCTCAAATTGAGCTGCCACTGGGGAAGTGGTGAAGGGGGAGGGGGACAAACAGCCATTCCTCTACCCTGCAGTGCTGGCACTACAAACTGCAACATTTGGAGTCACGCACATCACTTCTGATGTTGTTCATATATGAAACTAGCAAGCCTACCAGAAGGTATTGTTGGTGACTCCTGACAGGAGCCAGTAAATGCATCACCACTCATTTCAAAAGACATCCAACCAAGGCTCCTTGATGTATAAAGACTTCTACTGATTCAGGACTAGGGAGTACTCTGCAATCAAACAGTAACACACAGTACTGCAGCTTTTGACACTGGAATGGTAAAATGATTTTGAATGTAAATATGTGGCTTTAGTACTAATATCTTGTTACTTTGATTATTTCTAATAAAATGTATACTGCAACTTGTTATGCTGAAATTACTCAGAGCATGGTTTTAGGTGGTTCTGAACATTTGAAGTGTTCCTTGTTTGAGCTGGTAGTTGTAAACTGGTCAGAACTTTTAACACATGTAACTGTTTTCCCACATTTTCTTATGTTGTAATGCCTTGGAACTGTTGTGCCTGAAGATATTCACATTAGGTAACACCTCAAAGCATACAGCCAGTTCCTGACACTCAAATGATGGGGCAAAAAGAGTTGAATGCGATAGCTAGCCATTACACCACCTACTTGTTGGTGTTCCCTTATGCATTATATGAAGGATGTTTAAGCAAACTACTTGAGATGTTCTAGGAAAGACATTTCTAATAGAGTGAACCAAAGCTGCTTTTTTACTGAAATGCTGACTAGTTTCGGGCTTTGCCCATTTTCTTAATCCACAGTCTTTTATGTTCCTGCTCACTGGTGGCTGAGTTCACTATCTCTCAGTGCACAAGTTTCTACTACATTTAATTGCTTTTGACCACTTCATATTTAATAATGATATTTGTCTAGCAGTGTACTCAGAGAGAAATTTTAACAAGGAACAGAACTAATTATGCACCATTTCTGATGAAAATTATCTGAAATTAAAAGAATATGTATATCTAAAATAACATTAATAATAACAACATTTATACACAATTAATGTCAACATCTTATTATGATCCACAGCAGTGGATTATAGTAGATTACGACATAAAGAAAGCTAATTTTGCTAGACTCTTTGTTAACTACATAATCAGCTTAAGCATACGCTTTTTATTTACTTGTTTGCTATGGTAAAAAATAAGTAAAAACAAAATGACAGCAAGTGGAATGAAATAAACAGAAGAATGTTTGTACAAATTTGTTTAAGATATAGAAGTTCATAAACTGCACTGGTGTCAACAACACAGTCAATAAATTTTGTGCACCATCTTCATATGCCTCCTGACATCCACCCTGCGACTCAATGTGGCATGACAAATGGGGCATTTTGTTTTGTCAAAATGAGTTTCCATGTGCTGAGTCAGAGATGTGCGTTGCTTGTAGCTTGAACCACACAGACAGCATATGTATTCTCCAGCAGTCTTTGTCATCGAAAAGTCACAAGTTGCTGATAACGTGAAAGGATGCCATTCGTAACCTAGAAATCAAATAACATTGATTTCAAACATAATTTCTTACTGTCAGCAGTACCACAGCAAGTAAAATCCTGCTCTACAGCAAATGTAAGTAGTCTCAAGTTGATAATTGTGAAGTATGAATGAACCCTCAAAAATCTTAAGTCAAAGAATAACTAACAAGATGAGTCAAGCTGTAAAGATGTTGACGAAACAACACTTAGCACTTTTAGAAAATAAATACGTTAAAACCAATGTAATGTCTGTGAGTTGGTAGGCTACCAAAATTAGCAACTATTGTGATCCATTTGTAAATATAGCAGTGCCACACCACTGAATAGGCTCGTAACATGATGCATACAATTCATTAAGGAACTGAAAATTTGTGGAATGAAAGATTTTGAATGAGATCCCGCAGAAATTTTTGAATGCTTATAAAGATGAGGTACTACAATGTTACTCATTTTTCAACAGTAATTTTCCTAGATACTAGCACTTTCCTTTCTAGATTTCTAAGCACGTAAATAATGGAAACACAGGTAAAACACACCAGGTTCGTTATTGAGCAGTCAATATGCATTTATACAAGACATAAGTTTTCAAGTAATGTCACTCCCAATCAGAGTAAGGGAAATACAACTATCTGCTTGATAGTTTAATTTCTTAGCTTTAATTTCTCTTATTTTATCTTTGAAACTGTTACATGAAATGTAGCCTGGCAGTTGGAGTATTGTACAGCACTCACATTTAAATTCTGGCCCTCTAAATTTCCTCAACAGTGTTTCTTGAAATAATAATTTTTCCTCTCCTGGAATTAGCATTCCCAAAGCATCAATTAACACCTGTGTTATTTAAACCTACTAGTAACAAATCTAGTAGCTCACGTCCATACTGCTTCTATCTTTTCATTTAAACTAACCTGGTGGGGACCTCAAGAATGATCTGCCTATACTCAACAATAGCTTGTTTAAGTGTTCTATATGTGGTAGGCTTTATAGATGAACCAGATATTCTGAACATTCTCCCAATAAATTGAACTTGACCATCAGCATTCTCCGCAACTATCCTTACATGCTGGTTCCATTTCTCTCTGCAACATTATTCCTAGATATTTAATTGATGTCACTAAGTCAAGCAGAACACCCCAAATGCTGTATTTAAACATTATGGGATAGTTTTTTCTGTTGTTGTTATGGTCTTCAGTCCGGAGACTGGTTTGATGCAGCTCTCCACCCTACTCTATCCTGAGCAAGCCTTTTCATCTCCTCATAAGAACGGCAACCCACATCCACTTGAATCTGCTTACTATACGCGTCTCTTGGTCTCCCTCTACGATTTTTCCCCCACACACTTCCCTCTAATGCTAATTTTACGATTTCCCGATGTCTAAGAATGTGTCCTACCAAGCGATCCCTTCTTTTAGCCAGGGTATGCCAAAAATTCCTTTTCTCACCAATTCTGTTCAGTACTTCTTCATTGGTTATGCGATCTACCCACCTAATCTTCAGCATTCTTCTGTAACACCACATTTCAAAAGCCTCTATTCTCTTCCTGTCCGCATTCCTTATCGTCCATGTTTCACTCCCGTACAAGGCAACACTCCACACAAATGCCTTCAGAAAAGACTTCCTTACACTTAAATTAATATTCGATGCTGGCAAATTTCTCTTTTTCAAAAATGCTTTTCTTCCCATTGCCATTCTGCATTTTATATCCTCTGTACTGTGACCATCACATGTTATTTTACTACCCAAGTAACAAAACTCATCTACCACCTTCATTGTTTCGTTACCTAATCTAATTCCTTCAGCATCGACCGATTTTCTAAGACCGCAATCCATTATTTTTGTTTTGCTCTTGTTAATTTTCATTTTATATGCTCTCTTCAACACACTGTCCATTCCATTCAACTGCTCTTCCAGGTCCTTTGCTGTCTCTGACAGAATTACAATGTCATCAGCAAAACGCAATGTTTTTATTTCTTCCCCCTGTACTTTAATACCTATTCCAAATTTTTCCTTGCTTTCCTTCACCGCCTGCTTGATGTACAAATTGAATAACATCGGAGAAAGGCTACAACCCTGTCTTACTCCCTTCCTAACTGATGCTTCCCTTTCATGCCCTTCGAGTCTAATAACTGCGGTCTGGCTTTTGTACAAGTTATAAATAACTCTCCTTTCCCTATATCTTACCCCTGCTGACTTCAGAACTTGAAAGAGTGTATTCCAGTCAACATTGTCAAAAGCTTTCTCCAAATCTACAAAAGCTAAAAATGTAGGTTTGCCTTTCCTTAATCTATCTTCTAAGATAAGTCGTAAAGTGAGTACTGCCTCCCGGGTTCCTATGTTCCTCCTGAATCCAAACTGATCTTCCCCAAGGTCAGCTTCTACCAGCTTTTCCATTCTCCTGTAGATAATTCGTGTTAAAATTTTGCAACCATGACTTATCAAACTGATGGTTCTGTAATTTTCACACCTGTCTGCGCCCGATTTCTTTGGAATGGGGATTATTACATTTTTCTTAAAGTCTGAGGGTATTTTGCCTGTCTCATAAATCCTACACACCAGTTCAAATAGTCTTGTCATGGCTGGCTCTCCCAGAGACTTTAGTAGCTCTGAGGGTATGTCATCTACTCCTGGGGCCTTGTTCCGACCTAGGTCTTTCAAGGCTCTGTCAAATTCATCTCTCAGTATAGCATCTCCTATTTCATCTTGATCTACGTCCTCTTCCCTTCCTACCACATTGTCTGTAAGTTCATTTCCTTTGTAGAGCTGTTCTATGTACTCTTTCCACCTTTCAGCTTTCCCTTCTTTGCTGAGAACCGGCTTCCCATCTGAGTTCTTGATATTCGTAGAGTTGCTTTCCTTGTCCCCAAATGTCTCTTTTATTTTCCTGTAGGCAGTATCTACTTTTCCCCTTCTTATACATTCTTCTACACATTTGCATTTGGCTTCTAGCCACTCCTGCTTAGCTATTTTGCATTTCCTGTCAATCTCATTTTTTAATCATCTGAACTTCATTTTGCCTGTTTCATTTACTGCATTTTTATATTTTCTCCTTTCATCAATTAAATCTAGTATTTCCTGTGATATCCAAGAATTTTTTGTAGGTCTTGCCTTTCTACCTATTTTGTCCTCTGCTGCCTTCACTATTTCATCTCTCAATGCTACCCATTCCTCTTCTACTGTTTTATTTCCCCCTGTTTCTGTCAATTGTTGCCTAAATCTCCCTCTGAAATTCTCCACAACTTCACTTTCCTTCAATTTATCTAAGTCCCATCTCCTTATTTTCCTACCTTTCTGCAATTTTTTCAGTTTCAGCCTACAGTTCATGACTAACAAGTTATAGTCAGAGTCTATATCTGCCCCTGGGTACGTCTTGCAGTTTAAAACCTGGTTCCGGAATCTATGTCTTACCATTATAAAATCTATCTGATACCTTCCGGTGTCTCCTGGTCGCTTCAATGTATACAACCTTCTTTTGTGATTCTTAAACCAGGTGTTTGTTACGATTAAATCATGTTCCGTGCAAAATTCTACCAGGCGACTTCCTCTTTCATTCCTCCTGCCCAGTCCATATTCACCTACTATATTTCCTTCTCTTCCTTTTCCTACTACCGAATTCCAGTCTCCCATCACAATTAAGTTTTCCTCTCCCTTAACTGTCTGAATAATTTCCTTTAGCTCCTCATATATTTCTTCGATCTCCTCATCATCGGCAGAGCTAGTTGGCATATAAACCTGTACTACTGTTGTCGGTGTTGGCTTCGTATCTATCTTGACAATGATAATGCGATCACTGTGCTGCTCATAGTAGTTTACCCGCATTCCTATTTTCTTACTTATTATCAGTCCTACTCCTGTGACACCCCCAACTGATTTTGTATTTATAATCCTATACTCACCTGACCAGAAATCCTGTTCATCCTGCCACCGAACTTCACTAATCCCCACTATATCTAACTTCAACCTATCCATTTCCCTTTTTAAATTTTCTAATTTTCCTACCCGATTAAGGGATCTAACATTCCACGCTCCGATCCGTAGAATGCCAGTATTGTCTTTCCTGATGACAACATCCTCCTGAGTAGTCCCCGCCCGGAGTTCCGAATGGGGGACTATTTTACCTCCGGAATATTTTACCCGAGAGGATGCCATCATCATATGTTCATACAGTAGAGCTGCATGTCCTCGGGAAAATTAACGGCTGTAGTTTCCCCTTGCTTTCAGCCGTTTGCAGTAGCTGTGTGGCAAAGCCACATTAGCTGATGTTACAAGGCCAGCTCAGTCAATCATCCAGACTGTTGCCCCTGTAACTACTGAAAAGGCTGCTGCCCCTCTTCAGGAACCACACGTTTGTCTGGCCTCTCCACAGATACCCCTCCGCTGTGGTTGCACCTACAGTACGGCTATCTGCATCGTTGAGGCACGCAAGCCACCCCACCTCGGCAATGTCTGTGGTTCATGGGGGCGCCTGAATTATTTCTCTACATTTAGAGCTAGCTGCCATTCATCACACCAATTAGAAATGTTCTTTAATTCATATTGTATACTCCTACTGTTAGTCAACAACAATATCTTCTGGGACTCTATGGGATCATCAGCAAACAGTCTCAGATTCCTACTCACCCTGTGTGTGAGATCATTTTTATAAATACAGATAAATACAGGTTGATGCCTGCATGATGGACTCTAGAGTTGTTGTACATAAACTTGAATTCTACCCCAAAATGCTGTTGCAACAGTGCAGTGTTGGGTTGGAGGATGTTATCCCTGTATTGTGGGGTCTTGAACTTGCCCTTGATGATCAAGGGTATTGACAGAAACCCCCACGCGATATGCACTGAAAACATCAATGATCTACCCCCTTGCCGTACTCAATTGATTGTATGCCTCTGACTTGCAACATTACCAGGTTCTCTCCACACATACTGTCGAGAGTCTTCTGGTATCACACATATGATGAGAACTTTGTGCCAATCCTCCTTCCTTCATTTTGGAGATTTTTGACCCACATATAACGTGAAGATCGGTGTCTTGATTTAAGGGCTAGGCCTAGATGGCCTATTCATCTGGAATATAGAGAATTGTTGTGGAGTCTGTTTCATACCGTCTAGTTTGACACTTGCCTTCTGGTGGCCCCCCCTCACAATGTCATTGTGCATCATGGTGGTAGCCTGGTCAGGGTTTCTTCAAATGAGAAGTAGCAGATACTAGTCATCTGCCACTGCTGTTGCCCTAGGGCAAGTCACGAACAATACCCTGATTTTAAGATGATTCCAGGTCTGTACCATGTAACTCTGACACATGACTGTTCACCTTGCAACTTCTCTTGATGAAAGTCTTTGTTGACATAAAGCAACAATGTGAGTGTGATCAAATGTTGATATTCTTCTTCTTTCCATTGTAGAATCACCATACAATGTTTAAAAATGAGCTATACTACTCCTAGACTATCTATTGTATGAAGGTACAAATGTTTCTACTTCACCTAAATTCAATGAACGATGGGGCTATGGGCAACTGTGTTATCATTTTATGACAGTTAAAAAAAAAAAAAAAAAAAAAAAAAAAAAAAAAAAAAAAAAAAAAAAAAAAAAAAAAAAATTATCCCTGTCAACATAAGGCCGAGAAGACTGTATTTATGGCATACACAAATGATACAAAACTGTTTTTGATGTGCGTATCTACTGATTACAATTAAAAAAAAAAAATGAGAACCTTTGTTGGTATATGCTGTAAGGAAGGTGTGCAAAATCTTCTAAAGAGAATACTAATAGTATGCTTGTTCATTCTTTTCTGGTGTACTGCTGTGTGATATGGGGTCCTTATGATGTATATTTGACGGAAAACTTTGGAAAAGTTCCAAGAAGGTTAGCTTATTTTGTATGATTGCAAAATAGGGTACCGAATACCTTTGACATGATTAAAAATTGGGTTGGGAATTACCAATGGTGCTTTTGATTATGGTCAGATCTTTTTACAAAATTTTCATTGTCACACAAAAGAAGAAATATTTTTTTAACTCCCAGCTAGTTAATTAATTAAACTCATCTGCCAAGCATTTTTTGTCCATTTAAGGTGACTAATCGTAGCAAGTACTGTAGGGATTTAATATGGTCTTTTCCTAACAGACTTATTCCCAAGGAATACTTGTGTATAAAGTTTCAGAAAGGATAAGTGTGTATCAACTGGAATTTGGAGTGATGCCATGCAATGGTGGGTGCTATAAGCTGCTCACTTACAGACGGGCAAGTATCCAGTGGGCAATATTTACAAATAAAAATGGTTTATTTTACCTTTGAACATCTTTACTTGCAATTGATGTTGTCAGGGTTAATACAATAAGAATTCTACCTTGTGTAAAAGTCATTGAATGCCAGGAAATAATGCAAGATAATTATAATGTGCATTTCAGTAATTGGCAACAAAAACAATAATTTTATAATAATTAATGAGATAAATTAACTTCAAATATAGTAAATGATAAGAAGCAACATATACATGATACTAATTACATGAAACAATAATAGAACACTAATAGTGTGTCATATACAAATTTTGTTCTTAGGTAGATTCTACCATTAATTTTCATAAGAAATATGATCATTTGCCACACACTCAATGAACTCCTGAGCAGAGTTTATTCTTTTACATTTCATCCATCTCAAAATAAGAGTTCAAAATTTATTTAACATATTCAAGACTGGCTAAGTGACCCTGGATAGGGCAGCAGGACTGCTGTTTTTAACATGTTTTTAGAAAATTACAGCTTTTTAACTATGAATGAAATTATTGAGTAGGCTGTTTCATTTGAAACAATTAAATCTCATTTATCTACTCCAAAAAAATTATTATTAAATATTAAAATTAGCAGATGCACAAAAAAGTTTAGTAAATCTACTTGTACATATGATTCTTACAGATAATCTACTTCTCCTTCTGAATCAGAATCGTGTATTTCCTCTTCCATGGCATTGAAAATATTGCTCTCATGTAAATTTGCCATATCAAGAATAAGCAGAGTGCAAGCAATGCAGATAGTACACGAAAGCAATGTATGACTGAACAGAGAGCAGGAAATACAAAGCTCTTTTGTAGCAGCACAATGCAGAAAACCTTCCTTGTTAATTTTATGGGGGCAGGTTGCGCAACAGCAGCTACTAATTTTTTTAGTGATGCGCAAGTCAGACTCGGGCACCATCCACCTGACTAACTACCGTTGAACGAGTGTGGTTTGGGCACCATCCACAATGTGTCAGTGGCACTGTATAGGCATTTTCAGGTAATTTGCTCAAGTGGGTGATTACAAGATATATGTAACTGTTGTGTGTTTTTGATAGCCTAGCATATCATAAATCAATTGAATATCCAAATTTTGTGTTATGGTCAGGTATTGCCCTCCTCAGGTAAAATTTACCTATATTCTCCAGAATGATATTTTCACTCTGCAGTGGACTGTGCCCCTATATATACAGAGTAGGTAGTGTCATTATATTTCGTTGTTAAAAACAGTCACAACATGATCCATAGCGGCTTAGTCCTATACTGCACCTATAGCTTTCTTTTGCCATCTAAACACTAATGTTGAGCATACAGAATTACCCTTAATAGCATCCCATAACCACGATGGAGTGAAAGAATGCAAAATATGCATATAACAGAAGTTCTTTACTGGCACTAATCCTCAGCTTTTACAACAGATAGATGGTACAAGCTGATATGTCATATAATATCTCTGTGTTGGTATCCCAGCTGAACTTTCAGTCTATGTAAAATCATAATAATTGTACTGTTTGGTTATTGCGACTAGAAGCATTCAGACCAAATACCTTGTCTTCAGGTTTTACTATCATTCTTCTACAGCAATTTTCCTCCAACCAAATAGTACATCTCTCAATTTCAATTGCCATGTTGCGTCATCTGCATATAGTATTGCATGACACAGTACAGTCTGCGGCAAGTATCTGAAAGCATTGTGACCATTACACTTAAACTGATGGGTAGCCACTTTGCATGCCCAGAAGTGTGTATCTCTATCCAAATAGATTTGGCTGCCCTTAATATGCCAAACCACGCGATCTTTGGCATAATTTTTCTAACACATTTTTCTATTAAAATTTCATGGGTACACATCCTGCAGTGTTAAGTTACTTTCTGTTTTAAAATATGTAATAATACACTACTTAAATATTTCATCCTAAGATTTACACTTCTAGTATCTATTAAAGGAATAAATTAACTGATTTTAGTAGTTTCAGCTGTTCCTGATGAACAACATACTACAAATTTTGTGAAATACATACAGTATTTCTATAACGTGCTACTACTAGAATTTTTTGTTTTGTTTTACAAGACTTTAATTAAGTAAGATATGTTACGGCACACACTTTGTTTCTTAATTAAAACTGGGATAATTACATGTCCAGAGTGATTTTCTTGAGACACCATGACATTTACATGAAAACTGCGACATCTGGTCAGTCTAACACAATCATAGCTATCTGATCAATGCACATAGGCTGGCTCCTAGCTCTGTAGCAATTCCAGCTGTGACGTTTTCAGATACCTGGCATGGACTGTACTACTGTAGGTAAGACATTTATGTAAATTCATATTCACAGAATGTATGTCATTAACTGTGAATGTGTAAAGTTGAAAATGTGCACCCAACCGGGACTCAAAACCAGATTTCCTGCTTTCTAGGCACTTGCACTGACCTCTACACCACTGGGGACACAGTGATCACTACAACTGCATGGAATTACTGAAGTATGCCTCCCATCAAATACAAATTCTCAACCTTACTCTGCCCACTAGAACTCAAACTCGTAGTGATTGTAAACTAATTCCTGTAAGAGTAAGAGTCTAGGGGAGCCTCTGAAAGAACAGACAACACACCCACCCACCCACCCACCCATCCACCCACACACACACACACACACACATATATATATATATGGCTTTTTACAAATGTCTGTCTAGGTGTGTTTGCGTTTCGATATGTATGAGTGTATGTGTATTTGTTTACCTTCCTTTTTTTCCCCTAAGGTAAGTCCTTCCACTCCTGGGATTGGAATGACTCCTTTTCCACTTCCTTAAAACCCATATCCTTCCCTTTTTCATCCCCTTTTTTCCACTTTTTCCTGAAGAAGCTGCCAGTGGTGGCGAAAGCTTGTATGTGTGTGTGTTTTATTTGTTTCTATCGACGAGCCGGTCCTTTTGGTAAGTCATCTCTTTTCTATTTTATGAGAGAGAGAGAGAGGGAAACTTTCCCGGTGGGATAAACAAAAATAAAAAAGAAAAGAGATGACTTACCAAAAGGACCGGCTCGTCGATAGAAACAAATAAACTAAGTAAAATCACACACAAACTCACATACAAGCTTTCGCAGCCTAGCTGCTTCGTCAGGCAGAAGGGAAGGAGAGGGAAAAGGAAATGATGGGGGTTTTAAGGGAGTGGATGAGGAGTCATTCCAATCCCGGGACAGGAAAGACTTACCTTGGGGAGAAAAAAGGAGGGTAAACAAATACACACACACCCACACATTTACACAGACGCAAGTACACTTAGGCAGACATACTGTAGAAAGCAAAGAACTTCTTTGCTTTCTACAGTTCTACAGTATGTCTGCCTAAGTGAACTTGCGTCTGTGTAAATGTGTTGGTGTGTGTGTATTTGTTTACCCTCCATTTTTTCCCCCAAGCTAAGTCTTTCCTCTCCTGGGATTGGAATGGCTCCTTACCCCCTTCCTTAAAACCCTCATCATTTCCTTTTCCCCTCCTTCCCTACTGCCTGAAGACGCAACTGGGTTGCGAAAGCTTCCGATTGTGTGTGTGTGTGTGTGTGTGTGTGTGTGTGTGTGTGTGTGTGTGTGTGTATACATTTATTTATTTGTGATGCTGTCACTCCTGTGCTCCTTCGCATGGTAAGTAATCTTCGTCTATTTTTTATATATTTTTTTTCCTGCTAGGAATTTTTCGTCTTAATATTCGTACTATATAATGTCTGCCTAGGTGTGTTTGCATGTGGATATGTGTGTATTTGTTTACCTTCCTTTTTGTCCCCTAAGGTAAGTCCTTCCACTCCTGGGATTGGAATGACTCCTTTTACACTTCCTTAAAACCCGTATCCTTCCCTTTCTGCTCTCCTTCCTTCCTCTTTTTCCCGAAAAAGCTACCAGTGGTGGCGAAAGCTCGAACGTTTGTGTGTTTTTGTGTGTGTTTTATGTTTCTGTCGACGAGCCTGTACTTTAGGTAAGTCAAAAATGAAAAATAACAGTCCCAGCACAGATTCTTGAGGAACATCCTTTACAACTTCAAGATATTTTCACTTTTGATTATTTACTTTAACTGGCCGTTTTCTATTGTCTAAGTATAACTGTATTCAGCACAGGGCATCATATGAATCTCCTCAATAAGTGTCTAAGGAATTAACAGCTAATCAAATCAATTGTAGATATTAAAATAAATGACCAAGGGGTATAAAAGCAAATGAAATTGCTAAACAGAAAAAAACTACTTGACAGACAGTACACCAATTCAAATTTACGAGCAGTATGCGCAGGAACTTCCCCCTCCCACCAGCAGCAGTATGCCACAGGTCTCTAGAGGAGAAAAGCATTTCAAAGATTGAAAAAAAAAAGTGCAGGTAATTCCCATTTTCAAAAATGGTTCTCAAACAGATGCTCTAAACTATGGACCTATCTCTGATGTTTGTCAGTTATAGGATTTTGGAACCTGTTTTATGTTTGAGTATATGGACATTTCTGGAGACAGGAAATCTCCTCTGTAGAAATCAACATGGCTTCTGAAAACAGTGATCATGTCAAACTTAGCTTGAGCTATTCATCCGTGAGACTTAGAGCTCAGTAGATAAAGGCACCCATGACCCATGTAAATACCATGTTTCTTGACTTCTACAAGGCATTCAATATGGTTCACACTAAATTAAAACATCTCTACAGATACTGCATTCAATATGGTTCACACTAAATTAAAACATCTCTACAGATACTGCTATGGTGTTGCTAATCATTTTACATAAGGACGTGTCCTATGTGGGCAACAAAAGCGAGTGACAGCGGGTTTCATATAGCTACCCATTCTCTCTTCCCGTTGCCCACCTGGTCTCAACCTCTGCTAAATTCAAATTCCCACCCACAATCTTTAACATCTTTGCCTTGGTTCTCTGGACAGAGCCTCTGCCTCAACTGATATCTCTGTCCAACCTCACACTTCACAGTGCAGGCTTGTCAATTGATAAATCACGTGGGTGCTATTGCAAGTGGCTCTGCCCTTGATTGTGTACACCTTCCGGGTTACGGGACTGGAGTAAGTGGTGGTGGAAGGGTGTATAGAGCAGGTTTTACAATAGGGGTGGGATGTGAAAGCTGTTATTAGGTTATTGGTTTAAAGGTTTAGGGATTCAGGACTGGAGCAGACTCGTTTGCCACGAACACCTGACCTGTAGGGAAGGGAACATTTGGTGTGGAATGGATGGCAGCTGTCATAATGGAGGAACTGTTGTTTATTGGCTGGTTTGTTGTGGATGGATGTGTGAAGTTGGCCGTTGAACAGATGGAGGTTGACATTGAGGAAAGTGGCATGGGATTTGGAGTAGGACCAGGTGAATTTGATGAGGCCAATGGAGTTGACGTTGGAGAGGAAATTCTGGAGTTCTTCTTCACTGTGAATCCAGATAATGAAGATGTCATCAATGAATCTGGGCGAAACTTTGGGTTCACACACTTGGGTATCCACGAAGGCTTCCTCTAAGTGTCCCATAAATAAGTTTACGTATGAGGGGGCCATCCTGGTTCCCATGGCTGTTACCTTTAGTTGTTGGTATGTCTGGCCCTCAAAGGTGAAGAAGTTGTGGGTTAGGATGAAGCCGGCGAGGGTAATAAGGAAAGAGGTTTTAGGTATGGTTGTACGTGGTCGGCATGAAAGGAAGTACTCTATTGCAGTGAGGCCCTGGGCATGTGGGATGTTTGTAAGGAAGTAGCATCAATAGTTACAAGGATGGTTTCCGGAGGTAACAGGTTGGGTAAGGATTTCAGTCGGTTGAGAAAGTGGTTGGTGTCTTTGATGAAGGACGGGAGACTGCACATAATGGGTTGAAGGTGTTGGTCTATGTAGGCAGAGCATCGTTCTGTGGGGGCTTGGTAACCGGCCACAACGGGCTGGCCTGGATGATTAGGTTTGTGAATCTTAGGAAGTATGTAGAAGGTAGGAGTGCGGGGTGTCAGTGGAGTCATGAGCTTGATGAACTCAAGTGAAAAGTGTTGTATGGGGCCTAAGGATTTGAGGATTCCTTGAAGCTCTGCCTGGACATTAGGAATGGGATTGTCATGACAAACTTTGTAGGTAGTGTTGTCTGAAAGCTGACGCAGTCCCTCAGCAACATACTCCTGCCGATCAAGTACCACGGTCGTGGACCTTTGTTGACTGGGAGAATGACGATCACGGATAGCTCAGGATTCAGCTGCGGTAATGTTGGGAGTAGGATTAAAGTTTCTCACGAAAGACTAAGAAGCAACGTTTGAAGCAAGGAATTCGTGGAAGGTTTGAAGAGGGTGATTTTAGGATGTCTTGGAGTACTGGATCATTAGGAGTAGGATTACTTTTCTTCATGGCAAAGTGATATCTCCAGCAAAGACTATGAGTATAGGATGGTAAATCTTTGACAAGGGCTGTTTGGTTGAATTTGGGAGTGGGGCTAAAGGTGAGGCCTTTGGATAGGACGGAGGTTTCAGATTGGGAGAGAGGTTTAGAGGAGAGATTGACTACAGAATTGGGATGTTGTGGTTCAGGATTGTGTGGGTTAGGATTTAGAGGTTTGGGGGGAGTAGAGCTGGGGGTGGGAGATTGAGTAGATGGGAGAAACTTGGTTTCTGTGCAATACGAGGAGCTTGAGGTTTGTTGGAGAGGTTGTTGAGGGAGAGTGTATTGCCTTTCCAGAGGTGGGTGACCAGGAGTTTGGATAGTTTTTTTGAGGTGGAGGGTAGCATGCTGTTCCAATTTGCGGTTGGCCTGTGAAATGATGTTCTGAACTGTAGGTGTGGATGTGGGAGTGGGAGTGGGAAGGTTGAGGATTTTGATTAAGGGTAGGAGTTGACAGGTGTGTTCATTGGCAGAGTTGATGTATGGGTGAAGGATTAGTGGGTGAGGGCTGTGGATTGTTCTGTTTGGAATTGGTATAAGGCAGGATGAAAGGATGGGTTACAGCCAGAGATGGGAACTTTTAGGGTGAGGCCCTTGGGAGTGATGCCAAATATCAAACAAGCCAAGTAAATAAAATGTGCGACCTTAATCTGGCTAGGAAAAACGCAATCACACAGGCACACAGCACAGTCATAAAACCATCACCTCCAGCTGCCACACTTTGATGGCCGATAGCTGAAAGTGTTGTATGTGTGTGTCTTTTGTATGTGCCTGTCACAGCTCGTCACCACAATTTTGCAGTCAGTTGTAAACTGTCCTTGCTATATTATAAAATAAAATAAAACTATATATGGTAGAGATATAAACGTGAACAGACAGCAAAAGAAATCATTCAGCTAGGAAAAAACTGAAAAAGTTGTTAGGGAGAGTAGTAGAAGGAGATAAACGTTGTTGAAACTGTGGTCAATTGCAATTAGTCAACAACGTAATGCACAGGGGTATGGTGGTTGTAAAAGTGTCCAAAACAGGTAATGGGGTGAAGAAAATCTGGAAAAGTTTGAGCAAATCGTGTGAGAATGAAAGGAAAGTGTATTATTAGGATTCGTTCTGTAGTGGCAGATTATGGTTAAGAGGGTAACACTAGTCTGAAGAATGTATCATAAGATTAAAACATGTAGAAAAATGATCAGAGATGTCGGAAGAACGACAAAAAAAATTAGGAAAAACGAGAAGGAAAAAATTGCGAAGTTGCTAGGAAATGCCGAAAATGGTTATTTAAGGTTATAGTAAACCAGTGGCGTAGCTATGATAGGGCTAGGCGGGGCAGTGCCCCGGGGCCCCCGAGCTCCAGGGGCCCCTCGGCCTTCGTGAGCGACGATCGAAACAAGTTACCGCAGATCCTTGAACACTTTCATGTCCCCCAATTACTTCGGATAATCGAAGTTCTACTGTATATAATAATTTAGTCGGATGAAGGTTTTTCCGACTTTAAACTTTTTGAAGCCTGACCAACAAACCTCAAACGCACGAAGTGAAATCCAAAAATTATTCGCACCCCAGAATATAAACATAACAAGGTCCTTTGCTTGTCCGCAAAGACGTGGACACTGCCATCGTCAGCGTATTGTCGGTTGAAGTCGGTCGAATCTTTGCGAAATAACAGTGAATGGTGCTGAATTACTAGCACAGTGTGACCAAATTTGAATATGAAGCCTCTACAATGTATTATTACAGAACGGTATTATTATGGTAACTCAACAGTTTGTGTAGTGAATTCCCCAAGGGTGTGCTCCATAATCATAGATTCCAATGAAGTGCTGTAACCAACTGCACTCTGAAATTCGTGCAAGAAGAAGAGAAAATATGGTTACTTTGTCACAATAGTAAATTGTGCATTCAAGACACTACCCTATACCCCCACTGCCACTATAATAAGCGAAGATGTCAACTTAGTTATTTTACTTATTACATTTCCTGGCCAGACATTAATATATACTTCATGATACCTGATAGGGGCACGGCTCAAACCAAAGTAGTCCATCAAACAAAATCCGGCAACTTTCTTTTCTGAAACCATCCCACAGGAATATTTCCCCTATTTTCCTTCTTTGATTGGGCTATCAAATAAATTAGGCTGATCGGTACGGAGCAATGACCTAACAGCGAGGAGTTTAGCGACAGTGAAATGTCGGGACTGACAACAGTCTGCAATGAGAGTGAGTTACCGGTGCTGACTCGGCTGTTCCCGGTTTGCTTCGCAGCAGGGGGACATGTTTTCATGGTTAAGTAATACTTCTTCATTGTTGATTTTTACTAGCTTATGCCTGCGACTTCATTCACCTAGTATGGAGCAACTTCGGAAACTATCCCAAGAGGTGGTTTATCTTTCGTCCTACCCAGGTCCAAATCTATCCCTTTGCAAAATTTCATTCAAATCCGCCCAGTAACTTTTGCGTGGAAACATAACAAACAAACATTCACAATTACATTAGAGAGTATGATTAAATATTATCTGCTGCCTGGCAATAATATTTGCTTAGTAGTCTTTAGGTTTGCCTTATTATGTCTTGCAGTGGGCGGTAAGGAGCTGATGATGAAGTAGTTTTGCATCTGTACAGTATTAGTGTAAAGAGGGCCCCAATGTCATCTTTGCCCCGGGGCCCTTGGTGACATAGCTACGCCACTATAGTAAACTGAAGTAGTGAAATGGTATTATCACAGTAAAATGAGAAATGCAGATGAATTGTGAACAGAGGAGATGCAGTGTTGAAAGTGGTAACTATAAAGATATGAATAAAAAAATAAATAAATAAATAAAAGATGTTAGTCATACTTTTAGGTTAAGGCTCGGGTGTCAATACTGATTGTTGTATGTTTTGGCCAGGAGAAAAATGAATAGTAAACTAAGAAGGGAGGTAAATATAGAGTGAAAATACTATGTTTTACATATAGCCTGGAAGAGGAAAGACTTACCTTGGGGGTAAAAGGATAGGTAAACAAACACACACACCCACACACATATACACGCACACAAAAATGCATGTGTCTGCCCTGGTGTGTGTGCATGTATATGTGTGTGGGTGTGTGTGTTTGTTTACCTATCCTTTTCTCCCCAGCTAAGTCTTTCCTCTCCTGGGATTGGAATGACTCATTACCCACTCCCTTAAAACCCTCATCCTTTCCTTTACCCTCTCCTTCCCTGCTCTTTTTGATGAAGCAATCTTAAGGTTGCAAAAGCTCAGTTTTGTGTGTGTGTGTGTTTGTTTTTATTTATTTGTGTTTCAACGAATCTGTGCCTTCTCACCTGGTAAGTCCAACTTTCTTGAAGTTATATTATAGATATAATTTTCAACAGGATGAATAATTGCTAAACATTTGATGTAAGGGTACTCGTGTTTCAAACGGAGTGACAGTCAGCACTAGTGACTATGCAACACACGCTGGTTTTGAGTGTTTCTTCCTTCACATAACCATCTGTTCTTCATTTCTTTTCACTTCTACACTTTAAATACCCCACTGATCCTTCCTATTTTCCATGCAATATATTCTACAAATAGAGTTAAGAAATTTCAAATATCAATATGATCAATATATATAATTACTACCACATAGGATAACAAATGAAAATAAAGCAAAGTACTTAGGAAGAAGATTCTTACCTGGTTGTAGGAGTGCTATTAAAGATAGTATACAACAATGAAGTTATCATTGGGTAGACTGGTACTGACAAGGCTCACCATTAACTTGATATCAATTTAGTTTATTGATTTGGTAACCACATAAATAATTATTCAAACAAATATTTTTGGAAAATTTATAATATTTCACAGAAAATGTATATGCATTACAAAAACAGTATAGACACTGGACACAAAATATCCTTCTATCAGTAAACAAACTTTGCAAGTGTCATTCATCGCAAGAACATTTCAATAAATACTGGAAATATACAACTGTTTAACAGATAGAAATCTGTATTCAATCAAAAACAACAAAATGTACATAATATCAGGCCAACTTCTCACAACACTATATAAATGAATGGAAAGAGATCCAAATGTACACATGAACACAATTCATGGAAACATTAATGTCTATTGTACGAAAAAAGAATAGTTTCATGAGAAAGCAATAAAGTATTTCTAAATTCACACTCTCAGATTCAGAAATATATAAATTATCTCACAAAGTTGTAAAAATCAACTTCTTTCGAGATGTATTGAATCTACACAGTTTTTCCTTTCCTTTCTCATTTAATTAGAGAAATTTAATACAAATAATTATCTACAAGTAATTGCAACACCACAATGTTTAATCATATGGAAAAATAACAAGAAATATTGTTAACAGGCAGAACAGACAAATTCCGCATTATTCACCATGAGAGCAATATCAGTTGAAGATTTTATGAAATTATATAAGAATGTTAAATCTAATACTGTGGACAAAAGTAAAATGAATTATTATTTTAACCAAAATTTACACAGCAAATGAAAATTATATATTGTGCCAGTACAGAAATTTAAATAATTTGGAAAACGAGTTACAACAAAATATTTTTACATCAGTTAAGTGATAAAAATATAGCAATAATATTAAAAAACTAAAATACTATAATTTATTAAATCATTATCATAACAGGCTAATTTCTAAGCACTCCTATTTGCCAATAAATATTCTGGAGTCCTTATCCCCACTTTTTTTTAATACAGCTGCGAAGAGCATGTTTACAGCACTAAATTAAATAGCATCTGTTGATGCTAATGTGACTCAACATAAATTGTATAAATTCTCTGATAGAATTATACACCACACAACTTACCAAAAGTCTTGGTCAGCAAAAAGCAGTTGCTCACGTACCTTTGGATACTGTACATGAAAAATGAGAAACACCACCATAGCAGGGGCCCTATTAGTTTTTTAATTTAATATATGTGGATATTACAATGCTATCACATTTATACAACATACACAGATTTATTGTACCCGTCTTCACTTTTTCACCATGCCATTAAAGGCTCTGTTTGTTATCATGTAATAAGTCTGATTAGATCATTGTCACTATGCTATGATTAGAACATAAATTCCACGGCAAAAGTAAGATAGTCATTTTCATAATATACACTTTTACTTGAAAGTACAAAAAATTACAAACAGAATAGCTTGCTGGTATATACCTCCAAGAGCTAAAATATAAACACTGTCAATACATATTTTTAAAATCATATAAAACTAATCATAGCTTCTGGATCTCAAGGGAAAAAAGAGAGAGGAGGGGGGGGTATCAGTTATAAGAAGAGGAAGGGGAAACAAAGAGCATTCTTTTCCTTCATCTTTGCAGCTGGCTGGTTCTATCTGGTGTCTGAAGAATGGCCTCCAACTCCTTTAAAACTCAGCTCCATTACCCCCCCCCCCCCTCCCCCCACATGTTTGCTCAGAAGGCTAGGATAAATGTTTGCACTTTAAATGTAAATGTCAGCTGTTCTGGAATTTAACATTGTGAAAGTAAGTAGTGCAGCAGCTATTCTGTATTCTTCAAATTTTAAAGTTTTCTCATTACACTTTTCCTTTTGATTCAGGGCTACATATCACTGAAGTTTATTTGCAAGATTATGTTTGCACATAGTCGGCCAGTAGCAGTATTAAATAGTTTTTAGCATATGTTAAAGCACATTTTGCAACTGACAAATAGGTCACATCATGTTATATCAATGAAATTCTCTGTATAATGAGATAAATATGTAAATAAAATAGGAAAAATCAACCAAAGGAAGATAACTACAATAAATGAAAATTATACTCTTATCAAAATTATTTTGTGACTGAAATTTTTGTCAGCCATGTATATGGACTGGGTGTTAGCCAAATGCAGCTGTTTCTTGAGATCCATGTGCTCATTGTATAGTTCATTCTCTGGTCACAAGCCTTGCATGTGATATGACCTGCAAGAGTTGTGAGCACAGTCTGTATGAACTGAAGCTTGAAAGAAAAAATATGTAATGCAAAATAATACTGAACAATAAACTATTTTACTATATTCTGGCAGCAATTGTAGTAATCACACAGACAATACTCAGATTGCTCCAGATAAACATGTGACTTGTGTTCATAATTTGTTTCTATAGTACCGGGTGATTGAAAAGTCAGTATAATTTTGAAAACTAAATAAATCATGGAATAGTGTAGATAGAGGGGTAAAAATTGCCACACATGCTTGGGATGACATGGGGTTTTATTAGGGGGGGGGGGGAAGACGGAGTAAAACATTAATGAGAGTTGCAGCAGATGATAAGCTCTCACTACTAAAATCCTTCTAGGTAATAGGTTTTACCCTCAATTAATCTGCTGTTGACTGTTTCGGTAACAGTGTATGCACTGGTGCTGTAATACAGTTGTTTAAACAAGACTGGCATTCAAGTGAATCTTCCGATCGGAACTGATAGTGCCTCACCATAACTCCGGACAAGCTTTACAGTGCTGTTCACAACATTATTCCTCGACTAAAGCTATTGTTGAGGAATGATGATGAACATATTGAGCATTTCCTGTAAAGATCATCATCTTTGCTTTGTCTTAATTTGTTATGCTAATTATTGCTTTTCTGATCAAGTGAAGCACCATCTGTCAGACATTTTTTGAACTTTATTTCTCTCTCTCTCTCTCTTTTCTTTTCTTTTCTTTTCTTTTTGTTCTAATAAAACCCCATGTCATTCCAAGCAAGTGTGTCAATTTTTACCTCTCTATCTACATTATTCTGTGATTTATTAAGTTTTCAAAATTATACTGACTTTTTGATCACCCGGTATGTTACCAAAAATTTTATTTATCCCATCCCTTAGAATTTTATTCAGTTATTTAGATAATTTCATATATGTAAGATGTGTGTCTTATAGATGCTTGTCTTATAACTGATGCAATTACACACTGCCACACCTGCAGCAGCAGAAAACACCACTTGTCTCTTTTTGGGTGTGTATGTGTGTGCAACAACAATTTCATGAGCATGTGGCAAGCTGGTTAGGGGCTGTCAACTATAGTCCCCATCATTGCTATTAGTCAATCACAGAGTAATTTTGACTGGAGTATAATGTCTCACTGAAAAATATTCATTAAAGATGGACCACAAACTAAGATGGGACAAGGTAATGTAAAACAGTTCTCATCCTTAAACAATGGAAGTTCCACAATGGAATAAGTAAGGACACCCTATTTGTTTCCTTTCAGAATCTCTACATCTTCCTTCCCATTTGCTTCATCTAGTACTCCTCAACCTAACAAGTCACCTTCCATGACACAAGTAATTAACAAATATATAGGCCTATGTAGAATATGTGAAAATAATCCTACAGCAAAACTGAATATTAAATCATATTCATGTGCAGCAAAAAGGTTATAACCCCCCCCCCCCCTCTCTCACACACACATGTGTGCGCAGAGAGAGAGAGAGAGAGAGAGAGAGAGAGAGAGAGAGAGAGAGAGAGAGAGAGAGAGAGAGAGGTATTATTGAGGCAATCAACCCACCAACATATAATAATAAATTATAGCCACTTCTCTCCTAAAGCAATCAAGAGCGAAGTTTTAGTCTTTCCGAAGGTGCATGGACTAGGGGAACTGACTAGCAGGTCCCATCCTTCAGAAGAAGTGCTTCAGAAGTAAGTGCTCTAGGGGACTTACAAGCTCCACTAATCTCATTTAACGAGATCCATACCCAGATTACACAGCAACAGTACAGAGTTTAGATGATATGATGGAGCTGAGACATGAAGAACATTTAAATATATTTAAGGTTTTACTTTAGAAATGTGGTGTCGCACAAGTACAAAGTGCGCGCCACCTACTTTCGCATGCACGGCGCGGCGTTCTTCCGACGACAGCCACGAGCGCCCTCTGGTACAACGCCGCTCGTGGCCACCACTGAAGGACATCGGCACTTCGCACTTCGGACTGAGATAGCAACGAGTTAGGACCTTCGTCATCAGATAGGCACCAGTGAAGACTTTGCTATTGTACAGGCACTAGGCAGGCCTCTAACAACTATGTATCAACATTCTGCAGTACTATGTAAAAGTTAAGTATTGTTACATTCTGTGCAATATATCTCTTTCTAATTTACTCGAGTGTTTATAGTTTCTGGCTGCTCCCCTCCGTACCTGCACCAGCGTGTCGGTCTCATTCCACTCGGCCACCGACACCTACAACGAGGCTGGGACACAAAAGTGGCGACGAGGAGTGATAGAACTTTGGACCAGCCCGCTTGCAGCAGCCAGACAGCAGCAGTCGGAGCACGCAGAAATTGCTCCCGCCCACCCACCCTTAATATAAGAATTTTGGGGGAAGATATTTTGTTACGTGTTTTGTGGACTTTTTTGTTGCAGAGCGAGTCCTCTTTCGTATTGCATTTGTGTTTTGTTATAATTTACTTGTATGCGCGGCGCCTAATCGGTCAGCATGGCCACTACCCCGAACCCAAACTTAATGGAAATTATTCAGTTACAGACGGCGCAAATCACCCAGTTGCTCCAGGCGGTGGCCGAGCTGACAGCGCGGGCAGCTAACCAACAACAACAGCCGCCGCTTCAGCAGCCCACACCTGCCGCCGCAACACTTCCTACGTTTCGCCAATACAACGAACGTGAGGAAGAATGGAGTGATTATCTGGCGCAGTTTCAAGAACTTGTCGCGGCTCATCAACTTACAGGTCAGACTGTTAAGCATCTTTTATTGTCTGTGGTGGGCCCCAAAACTTTCGTGTTACTGCAAAAACTATTCCCTCACGCATCTCCTCGTGATGTAGACTTTGAACAAATTGTAGATGCACTGAATGCTCATTATGAGAGAAAAGTTCTTGTAGCCGCTGCACGATACCGATTTTTCAGACTTAAAAAATTACCGCAGCAGTCACACCAAGAGTGGATTACGGAATTGAAGGGCTTAACCCGCCAATGTAAATTTACTTGCTCTTGTGGACTTTCGTATAGTGACGTGATGTTGAGGGATGCGATTACGCAGAATATTCAGGACCCCAGAATTAGAGCAGCAATTCTGAAACAGTCTGACCCCTCATTAGACAGTGTACTGCAGCTTATAGAAGCGCATGATACTTTTGACTTAGCAGATGTAGAAATGCAAAGCCACAGTGTAAATTCAGTGCGCCGCAACGGACGCTTTCCTAGCCGTAGTTCTCAGTATAGCACTAGTGACTCTTATTTTTCTACCGGCCGTGCTGAACAGACAGTGAACAGTAGCCAGTGTAAAAGTGCGACGCAAAGGTCGCCCCGTCGTGTTAGAAACAGTAATTTGAATAACGGGCGCCAACGCTCATTTCAGAAAAATGTACGTAAATCTTGCCCCCAGTGTGTGTCTCGCCACAAGCGTGCTCATTGCCCTAGTCGCAACGCAACCTGTTATCAATGTGGCAAATTGGGACATGTGCAGTCTGTGTGTATGCAAATTCAAAACTCAAAGAACGGTAACGTTAGAAACGGTGCTTCGCACAGTGCGAGAGCAGTGCATGCAGTCAATGTTATACACGCTGAGGAATTGAACAGTGCTTTCCTTGGATCTCAATTGCAAGAAAGTAGTTCTGCGCCTATGGCAAAACTATATAGTGCACCACGTAGCAAGCGCCGACGAGCGCGTAAAACAGTGCAACGGAAAAGGGTTCGGGACAAGCAAAATGACTATGAACAGTGCATTCCTGTAGTGAAAATAGTGCCTTCTGCAACTGCTCCTTGTAATAGTGCCCAGTACTGTGTAGCTAGTGACAGTAGAATTGGTGTAGCTACTCAAAGTAATTTTAGTGCAGTAGCCTCGCATTGCGCGGACGCCGATCCGGCGGTAGTGTCATCTAGTGACAGTGTGGTTAATCCGCTGTGTGCCGAGTATGCGCCGCTTCCTACCGCACGCAACCCGCGCAAGCGCAGAAAACAATATGTATTAGACGTGGCCCACATTCGCGCACCGGTCGTGCGCCAGAAGCACAAGCTGTTTGTTACTCTCTCTATAGAAAATAAGACTGTGCAATTTCAGCTCGACACTGGTTCCGCTGTTACCTTAATTAATAAAGATACTTATGAACTTCTGGGTTCGCCAAAATTATCGCTGTGTCAACAAGTGTTGACAGCTTATACAGGTCAAAATATTCCCGTGCTAGGAACGTGTAGCCTGCCCGCCTCTTTTCAAGGTGTAACCAAAACAGTTGCTTTTGTAGTTCTTCAGGCCAAATCGACACAGAACATTTTTGGACTAGATGCTTTTGACTTGTTTGGTTTATCAATTCAAAGAGATGTGCTTCAAATTTCGTCAATAGTGCCTCAGGATAAAATCAATGCATTGTGTGACAAATATAGTGACTTGTTTTCGCCGGAACTAGGTTGTGCAAAAGACTTCGTGGCACATGTAACTTTAAAAGAATCTGCAGTTCCAAAATTTCGTAAAGCTAGACCAGTGCCTATCGCAATGCGTGATACAGTTGCCGAAGAACTTAAACGTTGGCAAGATAGTGGAGTGATTTCGCCTGTTTCTGCGAGTCAGTGGGCCTCGCCTATAGTAATTATACCCAAGCCGTCAGGAAAACTTCGTCTCTGTGCGGACTTCAAATCAACAGTACAGTCAAACAATTGTAGACACTTACCGTCTGCCCAGACCTGAGGAACTGATGGACAAATTAGGACAGTCTCGCTTCTTTTCCAAGATTGATTTAGCAGAGGCATACTTACAGATTCCACTTGATGACGAGTCAAAAAAGTTTTTCGTCATTAATACTCACATGGGCCTTTTTCAATTTCAACGCCTACCCTTTGGCAGTTCTTCCGCTCCCGCTATTTTTCAGCGTTTCTTGGAACAGCTGACAGTTTCTGTACCGTGTTGCTCGAACTATTTAGATGATATTGTGGTATCCGGACGTACAGTTGAAGAACATTTAGCAAACCTGGAGTGCCTTTTCAAAGTTTTGACTGCAGCAGGTCTACGTTGTAATGAAGCAAAGTGTTCGTTTTTTCAAACTGAAATAGAGTACCTAGGCCATGTGATTAATGCCCAAGGAATCCATCCCTTACAGTCACATCTTCGAGCAATCAAAGACTTACCTCCTCCTAAGAATGTGCAGGAATTGCAAGCAGTGATGGGAAAGCTTAACTATTATTTCAGGTTTATTCCCAATGCCTCTCAGATTGCAGCTCCACTGCATCACTTACGTAGGAAGAATGTTCCTTTTGTTTGGTCCAAAGATTGCCAGATTGCCTTTGACAAACTAAAGTCTGCACTACTGAGTGATGCATGTTTGATTCCCTTTGACCCCCAGAAGCCTGTAGTGCTAGCAGTTGACGCCTCGTCGTACGGTGCGGGTGCTGTTCTGTCGCATCGTATTGGTTCTCACGATCGTCCTATTGCCTTTGCATCCAAGCTACTGACGCCGACGCAACAGAATTACAGTCAGATAGAAAAGGAGGCCTTAGCAATCATTTACGGCGTCGCAAAGTTTCATCATTATCTCTATGGCAGAAAATTCTATTTGTTGACAGACCACAAGCCTCTCACGTCTTTGTTCTCACCCACAAAGCCAATTCCGCCACGTACGGCACAAAAGCTTCAGAGATGGTCCTTGATATTGTCAAATTATCAGTATGAGATTTTGTACCGACCTACCACTAAACATGCCAACGCGGACACACTTTCCCGACTTCCGGTTGGCCAGGATGTATCATTTGATTCTTCAGAAATGGCATGTTCTCAGATAGACTCCAGAGATGCTTCCGCTGTCGCCGACTTTCCTTTAAACTCTCGTCGGGTTGCACAGGAAACAGCTGCGGATGCAGACCTAAGTGTGGTAGCTCGTTTTGTTCGCTTTGGTTGGCCTGCCAGAGCCAAAGACATTGATCGGCCTCTGGTTCGACGTTATTTTGCACAACGTCATGCATTATCTTTAAGTCAGGGTGTACTGTTGTTGCATACCGACAACGACCAAGCAAGAGTGATTGTTCCTCGTTCCCTGCAACGAGAAGTATTACGCCTCCTGCATCAAGGACATTGGGGTATTGTTAGGACAAAGCAATTGGCCAGACGTCATTGTACCTGGGTTGGTATGGACGCTCAGATAGAGAGCATGACGTCACAGTGTACTGTTTGTGCGGAGCATCAGGCAGCTCCTCCGCAACGTTTTTCAGACTGGCCACGCCCCAAGGGACCATGGCAACGTTTACATATTGACTTTGCCGGACCTTTCTGGAATACGCGCTGGTTAATTGTTGTAGACGCTTTCAGTAAGTTTCCTTTTGTGATTGCCATGAACTCAACGACAGCTTCTAGTACAATCAGTGCCTTAACATCAGTGTTTTGCATCGAAGGCTTGCCTGAAACTATCGTCAGTGACAATGGACCTCAGTTTGTTAGTGCGGAATTTCAACAGTTTTGTCGTGTGAATGGCATTCAGCATATCACCACCGCACCTTTTCACCCTCAGTCCAATGGTGAAGCAGAACGTTTCGTTCGAACATTCAAGTCTCACATGGAGAAGATGAAAGGTCAGCACTCCAGGCAGCAAGCTCTTCAAATTTTCCTGTCTACGTATCGGTGCATGCCACGTGACGGCCCGTCTCCTGCCGAGCTGCTACACGGCCGCCGTCACCGCACTCTCCTTCACCTGCTGCAGCCTCCCACGCACCGAGTCGGTTCGTATGGCGCTACGCGTTTTCAGGTTTCCACGCCGGTGCTGTACAGGGTGTTTGCTGGAAACAAGAAGACATGGTTGCCGGGCACCATTCAGCGCGTGCTTGGTCGCGATATGTTTATTGTACGTTCTTCCACAGGGGCGGAGCTGCGGCGCCACGCAAACCAATTGCGCCTGCACAGACCGCGCGATCCTGTCTCCGGTTTCTTGATTCCAGACCCAGTTCACCGCCAGGGAGCACAACCACATCGTTCGTCCCCGGACTACGAGATCCCTATGGACGTCGACGTACATCCGACGCAGTCGTCGCCGCCGCTGTCGCCGCCGCAGATGACAGCGTCACCGAGAGGGACTCCGGGACCGTGCGGGCCCCCCCAGCTTGGGCCACGCACCTCAGAAGAAGATGACCTGCTCCCTCTGGGCGGGGGCGGGCGCCCTTCCCCAGGTTTCGGCGGGTTCCCTGGAGGATCGCAAGGCGGATGCCGGGGCGCGGACGGCGTCTCGATCCCGGCCTCCGCTACGACGCCCGTCCCACCAGTAACGCCCCCGCCCAGGCCCTCCTCCCAGTGCCGTCGCCGTGGCCCTCAGCCCTACGCCACGACGGCGCGGCGGTTTGGGGGGGAGGGGTGTGGTGTCGCACAAGTACAAAGTGCGCGCCACCTACTTTCGCCGCGCGCCGCCATGCATGCACGGCGCGGCGTTCTTCCGACGACAGCCACGAGCGCCCTCTGGTACAACGCCGCTCGTGGCCACCACTGAAGGACATCGGCACTTCGCACTTCGGACTGAGATAGCAACGAGTTAGGACCTTCGTCATCAGATAGGCACCAGTGAAGACTTTGCTATTGTACAGGCACTAGGCAGGCCTCTAACAACTATGTATCAACATTCTGCAGTACTATGTAAAAGTTAAGTATTGTTACATTCTGTGCAATATATCTCTTTCTAATTTACTCGAGTGTTTATAGTTTCTGGCTGCTCCCCTCCGTACCTGCACCAGCGTGTCGGTCTCATTCCACTCGGCCACCGACACCTACAACGAGGCTGGGACACAAAAGCGGCGACGAAGTCGGGACACAAAATAAACTAATAGCTTCATATGAGGTATGTAAACAAACATATGTATCCACTTTTAGAAATATCATACATGTAGAATGTATAACACTCCAGCTCAGTGAGATATGTCAAAGCTTTGTACTGTGCACAAAATAAGGTCAAAACATTTGAAACCTGGTACTTTGTTTCAAAATTTAAATATTTTACGTTTATGTAACACACACACAAAACACTAATATGTAATGGCAATTCTTCAGAAAGTACAACAATGGTCAAAATGATTACGGGAACAGTTGAGATTCCTAGATTCTGAAGTATTATCACTAACAGATTGAACTGGGAATGTATTTAATTAATTAGATAGTAAATTAATTAGAAACAGCAGGTATATTCTGTGATTTGTCTAAGAAATTTGATTGTGTAAACAACATCCTTTTAAGGAAATTTGAATTCTATGTTGTCATGGGCAATGCTACAAAATGGTTCAAATCATACTTTGCTAACAGGAAACAAAGGGTGTCAGTGGAAGTAACTATTGAATTGAGCCATCAGCCGTCTTCAAATTGGGAGGAAATTACTTGTGGTGCCCAACAAGGATCCATCTTAGGCCCATTGCTTTTTCTTGTGTACATCACTGTCCTCTTATCAGTTACTTAGCCAGAAACAGAATTTCTGTTGTTTGTGGATGATACAAGTATGTCAATAAATAACATGTGGAACATAGTTCTACAAAGGTATGTAATGATATTTTCATGGACATTAATAAAATGTTTAAAGCCAACTCACTGACATTAAACATTGATATGTAAGGATCTCCTCAATTTGGATCTATGGAATTAACAACTAAACTTATGTAATCTAACTAAAATGGTTTGATGTCTTTCTGTTGGTTTTATGGAGTGGAGACAACAACATTATGTCAACCGAGATTGTGGCAATAATAGAAAGTTGCTGCAGAGGGGGTTGGTGTTGATTTGTGTTTACTCTACCAAATGAATTACAGAAGCAGTTGGGTTCAGGTAGTGTAGTGAGCAGGTAGTGCAATGCAACAATGTGACTTACCCGAAGTTATGGCATGGAGAGTCATGGGATGATTGGAAGCAGGACGGACACAGAGATGTGGCTACAGCTATTGGTGTATTTCAAAGTGTAATTTCCAGGACCTGCATGTGACTTCAGAAAACAGGAACCATTAAGAGAAGCCATGGTCGAGGTCGTCCATGGGTAACATCAGCAAGAGATGACCATAATCTCAGGTTAACAGACCACTGAGACAGGAGACTGAATTCAGCTGCAACACTCCCTCCAAGCAGCAACAGGACATGAAATATCAACACAAACAGTCCAAAATTGCTTTCGGGGATGTGACCTCTATGCACGGAGGCCTACAGTGTGAGCTCAAGTATAACCAAAACACCATTTAGCTCACAGAAACTGGGCAGAGGAACAAACAGGATTGAAGTCGTAACAAATGAATTGGGTTCTGTTCTCTGATGAGTGAAGATTTTGTGTTCTGCTGAACAATCACCATTCCCTCATCTGGATTGAACATGGAACAAAACTGCTTATGTTCAGGAAACATCACCATATTATGGTGATGGATGAATGGTGTGTGTAAATAGTCAATATTGGTGGACATACAGACCTCTATGTCTTCAGAATGGTACTTTGACAGCTCAGAAGTTTAGAGACGAGATCTTTCAACCTTTTCTTATACCCTATTCTGATGCCATAGAGTATGGGTTCCTTCTGGTGGACGATAACACTCATCCCACAAAGCTGCAAGGGTGGACAACATGCCTGAAAATGAGGGAATTGAACGAATGGAGTGGCCAGCTTGTTCACCAGATTTATACCCAAATAAGCATGTCTGGGGCGCACTTGTCAGATGCATTGCAGCCAGACCAGCACCTTGCACAATATTTGCGGAGCTGAATATTATATTCAAGGAAGAATGACCAAATATCCCACAAGAACTGATTGATAACCTCATACTGTCCATGGCACACAGGTGTGCAAATGTACTGGCTGTCCAGGAGAGCAACAAGAATGACTTTTCACTATTTTGGTAGCACCATGGTGCATGCCATGTAAATCTCAACTGAAGAGTTGAGACAGCAAAATATTTAACACACACAAATTACAATTGTAACAAATATCTGAATAAAATACATTACAAAATGTATGATATCTCATCTGATCCCCTAATTCTTTTGAGCAATGTAAATAAACTGCTGAAGATAGCAAAAAATTGTCATTGTGAGGGAGAAAAAAAGAGCTACAAAATTGTATCTTCATAAGGTAGAATTTCCCTCCAGTAATTTCCTTAGTTTCTGTTTTGACTGTATGAACTAATACAATGGTAACAAAAATTTCATCACTGACAAAAATGGTGCAAACCAATGCATCATGTCAGTTTGGTAATAGCAATCATCATAGCAAAACTGCTTATTTGTGCACACTGTAAGGATATTTCTGAGTGTATAATAAGTCTATCTCACTAGCAGAAGTCACTGAATAATAATAATCTGTGGCTGAAACAGTAAGAGTGAGATACAGGAAGCAAAAGAGGTCTGTCAAATTACAACATGGCCCTTAGAAATGTTATTACAACAAGGAATGAAATTAAGTTTTTATTCCGCTCTCATAACAGATTATTACATGACATATTGACAAGTTCAAGTAACCAAGCAATTATTTACACATATAAACTGATGGAAATTAGTTTGTCAAATTACAACATTCTGGTCAATGCAAAATCATATGGAAAACATGTGATTGTAGCCATACTGTAGTTCTATGCTCAGAGACCAGAGTTACACATCCAAGTTGCTTAGAGATCATTGCTCCAACCCATATCAAAGGCAATATAAACAAAAAAATTAGCGTAACTTTATTTCTAAAATAAATTACCCACTGGAACATGCGAGGAATACCTTGCACAATAACCAAATGAGTCCTTAATACCTCACATGTACTTCATCTGTTGAACTACTTTGAAAAACAGTAATAAGCAGAAAGCCCACTTGCACTGCTGTGTTCTGCGTATGCACTTATAAACCCCCTCCACTACATGTGCATGGATCCATGGCTGCCCAGCAGAATCGCTTGCTACAATTGTAGCCCCCTTCCATTCTGCTAAAATCGTAGGTTCAACCATTCTACCACAAGGTGGCAGCCCCTGTACACTTGACTGTGTCACATCTGAGTCAGAAAAGTTATCTGAAATTATCATTGCTATGTTTGAGTTGAATGAGACAAAGAATCGGGCGCTGATGGCCATGTTGAGCGCTCTAAAGTTCCAATAACAACAACGAAAAGAACATTGCATTTTATTTTGTGTTAGTTCGTCAATAAACACACTTACATAAAGAAATAAATAAATAAAATAAAAAATTATAATAAAAAATAAACACACACAAATGATGAGCTTTCACAACCAAAGAGGAAAGAAGGAGAGAAAAAAGGAAAGGATGTGGGTTTTAAGGGAGTAGGTGAGTAGTCATTCCAATCCATGAACCACAGATATTGCCTAGGTGGGGTGGTTTGCATGCCTCAATGATACAGATAGCCGTACCATAGTTGCAACCACAGCGGAGGGGTATCTGTGGAGAAGCCAGACAAACATGTGGTTCCTGAAGAGGGGCAGCAGCCTGAGCAACAGACTAGATGATTGACTGTGCTGGCCTTGTAACATCTGCTAACATGCTGTTGTCATGCAGTTACTGTGAACGTCTGAAAGCAAGGGAAAACTACAGTCGTTAATTTTCCCAAGGAGATGCAGGTCTACTGTATGAATAAATGATGATGGCTAAAATATAACAGAGGTAAAACAGTCCCCTATTCAAATCTCCGGGCGGGGACTACTCAAGAAGATGTCGTCACCAAGAGAAAAAGAAAAAACCACCACGGATTCTACAGACTGGTGTGTGGAATGTTCTATCACTGAATCAGGTAGGTAAGTTAGAAAATTTGAAAAGAGAAATGGATAAGTTAAAGTTAGATATGATGGGGATTAGTGAAGTTTGGTGGCAGGATAAACAGGATTTTTGGTCAGGTGAGTACTGGGTAATAAATACAAAATCAGTTGGTGGTAATGCAGGAGTAGGTCTCATAATGAATATGAAAATAGGAAAGCAGTGAAGTTACAATGAACAGCACAGTGAACGCATTATTGTAGCAAAGACAGACACGAAGCCAACTTCGACCACAGTAGTACAAGTTTATAGCCAACTAGCTCTGCCGATGATGAGGAGATCAAGAAATGTATGAGGAGATAAAAGAAATTATTCAGATGATTAAAGGAGAAGAAAACATAATAGTGATGGGGGACTGGCACTCCATAGTAGGAAAGGGAAGAGAAGGAAATGTAGCAGGTGAATAAGGACTGGGGAAAAGGAATAAAAGAGGAGATGACCTGGTAGAATTTTGTGCAGAGCACAATTTAAACATCACAAACACTAGGTTTAATCACCATGAAAGAAGGTTATATAAATGGAAGATACCAGGCACCACTGGGAGGTACCAGATTGACTTTATAATGGCAAGGCAAGATTTAGAAACCAGGTTTTAAACTGTAAGATGTATGCGGGGGCAGATATAGACTCTGAACATAACTTATTGGTTATGAACTGTTGATTAAAACTTAAGAGACTGCAGAAAGGTAGAAAATTAAGGAGATTGAAACTGAACTGAAGCAACCAGAGGTGGTTGAGAGATTTTGAGGGAGCATTAGGCAAGAATTGTCTGAAAAGGGGGAAAGAATGCAGTAGAAGAAGAATGGGTAGTTTGGAGAGACAGAGTAGTGAAGGCCACAGAGAATCAGACAGGCGGAAGGACAAGACATAATAGAAATTCTTGGATAACACAGGAGATACTGAACTTAATTAATTACAGGAGAAAATATAAAAATCCATCAAGTGAAGCAAGTAAAAGAGTGTACAGACGCCTCAAAAATAGGGTTAACAGGAAGTGCAGACTGGCTAAGCAGGAGTGGCTTGAGGAGAATTGCAAGAACGTAGAAGAATGTATAACTAGGGGAAAGATAGATACTGCCTATAGGAAGATAAAGGAGGTATTTGGAGACAAGAAAAGCAGCTGTATGAATATCAAGAACTCAGATGGAAAACCAGTAATAAGAAAAGAAGGGAAAGCTGAAAGGAATATACAGAAGGCCCGTATAAAGGAAATAAACACAGCAATGCAATACTCACATTATAACTTATCTTAGAAGAGAGGATAAGGAAAGGGAAAACCTATGTTTTTAGTATTTGTGGATCTGAAGGTAAAATATAGGGAGTGAAGAATTATATTCAACTTGTACAAAAACCAGACAACGATTATTAGACAAAGGGCATGAAAGGGTCACACTGGTTGGGAAGGAAGTGAGACAGGGTTGTCGCCTTTCCCCAATGTTGTTCAATCTGTACACTGAGTAAGCTGTGAAGGAATGCAAGGAGAAATTTGGAGAGGGGATTAAAGTCCAGGGAGAGGGAATAAAATCCTTGCAGTTTGCTGATGGCATAGTAGCTCTGTCAGAGACAGCAAATGACCTGAAAGAGCAAATGGAATGGACAGTGTCTTGAAAGGAAGATGAATGTTAACAAGAGTAAAACAAGGGTAATGGGATGTAGTGTCAGTGTCAGAAAATCAGGCGATGCTGAAGGAATTAGATTAGGTAATGAGACAATAAAAGTAGTAGATGAGTTTTGTTATTTGGGTAGCAAGATTACTTGGGGATAGGTTAGTGGAACACATTCTGAGACATCAAGGAATCATCAACTTAGCATTGGTAGGAAGTGTGTGGGGTAAAAATCATGGAGGGAGACCAATGGATGATTATAGTCAGTAGGGTCAAAAGGATGTAGGTTGCCTTATGTATTCTCAAATGAAGAGGCTTGCACAGGACAGGGTAGCATGGAGAGCTGCATAAAACATGTCTGCGGACTGAAGAATATGTGTGTGTGGGTGTGTGTGTTTGTGTGTGTGTGTGTGTGTGGGGGGGGGGGTGTCATATTAAAAGTACGGAGTTTCATAGAAATCTCTATACACCCTAGAATTTCAGTTGAGAGGTGGCAGATTCAGGCAGTTTGTTTCTTGTTCCTTTGTGGCATAAATCATTTTATTAAGAGTGTAAAATTAAAATCTACATTCTGAGGGAGTTCTGATGAAACAAAGTTATTATTTCATCTGCTTAATCAGTTCATGGATCATTCAAATTTAGCCTTTCATTCTTGTTATTAAAATGGTTAGGTGAAAAAATAACATTTAGCACAATCAGAAGTAACTAAATTAATGATTTAAGGAATAATCATCTCCCAGCAGAGCTAAACAACATGAAGGAAGAGTGGTTATAACATATTCAAGGAAAAAATTACATTGGAAATACTATGATTATCCATTCACTGTTCTTGACTCTTGTGGATATGAAAATTTTTAATAATCATAATCATGTTTGTGTAATATGAGATGAATCTCCACCATCACAGTAAAACTGAATACTGACTGTTTTTCACAGAACTGCCAGAATTTGCATTTGACTTCTTGACTTACTAATGACTATCAAGACACAGAACATATATTTATGTTCCAGTTAACATAACAGAATTATTAAACTTTTTGTGATATTAATAATAATGTAGTCAACTTTTTGTTTGTGCAATTTACACATACAAAAATTGAGAAAAACAAGTCATTCTTCAAAAATACTGTTATTTCTTGACAGCTCTCCCATATCTTCAGGAACTATCGAGAGCTAACATGTTAGTGTGAAAACTACTTCTCTACAGCCACTGAACAGAGTGCCACATCTTCAGACATTTCATGAACTAATGCTAGATTACTATTCTAGTAAAATGTTTCAGTACCGGTGTATACCAAACTTCAGGGCTGCTCAACGTGTCAGAGGAAATGCAAATGAAATGCCTATACAAGAAAAGTGTTTGCAATTTCAAATATGTGCAGTATCCATGTTTCACAATTTAACTAATGCTATGCAAAGCCCTTTGGCCATGAACATATTCTTGACAGCTGTGGTCAACACAGTATACAATTCCATCCAACATTATGCATGTCAGTGCATTGTGGTGGTTAAAAAAGTAAACAAGAACACTGAACACTATAAAAAAGATTACGCAGTCACAACTTATATATATCCATGACCAACATCTATGGCTGTTCTGGCATGATCATTGTTACAGTGAATAGGAACCTATTATCATTATATTATTTACAGTAACATGTAACATCAATTCTTTTAAAGAGGATAGGTTGCTACTTAGCAAAGAGACTTCCGATGAGCCACAGAAAGGCACACACAACAGAATACAACTTGTTTAAATACTTTTCGAGCATTATGTTCTTCATTGGTCAGAGAGAGAGAGAGAGAGAGAGAGAGAGAGAGAGAGAGAGAGAGAGAGAGAGAGAGGGGGGGGGGGGGGGAGCACACACACACACACACACACACACACACACACAACCGCCGTCTCTGGCCAGCCAGAGGAGGCGGTGTGTGTGTGTGATTCTCTGACTGCTGATGGCCTTAACAGTCAAAAGCTATTCAAAAAAGTTCTATTCTGTTATGTGTGCCTTTCTGCAGCTCACTGGACATATCTGTGGTCAGTAGCAACCTATCTTTCTCAAAAATATTATTGAGTCCTTCCTGAAATTTACAGTAACATAATTTATTCTTATTTATAAGCTGCAAAAATCATCAAGAGCATGATTGCCATCATTATAATCATGTTCATCATCATTCATTCAAAACTCAGACTTGTTTTGGCATAAATAAATCTCTGTTTCTTGGTTCCTCAACCTGAAGTTGCAGTTTTTACTAGTCATTTCAATGATCACACATTGTAATACTGATATTCTGGGCCTATCACTTGATTTTCTTCACACGACTCCCCCCCCCCCCCTTTTGGTACTGTGTAAGAAGAAATTGTGTCAAATTACAGACCAATAAATTTGATTTTTCTTTTTGTTTAATGTCAAATCAGAGCCTTATTCTAATGATTTATTTTAACAGTGCCTCATTAGTTTTTCTTTCCATCCAGGATATTTATATTACACTTTACTATAGCCACATCCTCAGTAATTCTCATTTGTCCTCTTCTTGTTTTTCCAAGATTCTAGGACTTACTGCATAGCTTAAGTTACTAATCACAAGGTAGCATGCAAAACTGTGTTAATAATGACTATAACTAATATCTTTCTTCATAATTTCATGTAGCAAGTAGATGAACATTGTTGGAGAGTTGAATGTGTTCTAAGTATATGCTCTATGTCAAAAGATTGCACTTACTTGGACTTATAATGACAGTCTGTACAAAAAAATTGGTACTGATTGAGTTTACTGAGACATTCTGTGTTATACACAATAGTGTTATATTTTTATCAGTGAGAATCACTACATCTTCCTATATACTGCAGTATTTATACAGTAGAATTATATCTACAAATCTGTGCAAAAGTATACGCAACTTTCAACCAGAGATATGAACACTGTGCTTGGAAAGATGACTCCAGCTTTTTATCCAATCTGATAGGTTTACAAACCAGCAAAATGATAAGGAGAGAGCAGAGTGAGCAAATGCAAAATCAAAATACTTAATTTAGTTTTAGTTAGGATTTCAGAGGCATATTACCAAAGCATACACAATTTTTCAATATGCAAATCATATTACACACAAAATTTGACAGATAAAAATAATGCCAACTGGTGTGTTCTGTGACTTGTCGAAAGCACTCGATTGTGCAGTAAACGTTGCAGTCAAAGGCCATATAAGCCAGAATAAGAATTCCAATCAGGCAAAACTGCAATAACCATTAACGCAATCACTCCAAAAACACACCAGGCCGAAGATGTCTGTTTGGTGAAAGACTGTGTTCTTCTGCATGAAGAAATCTGTAACTGCCAACTGCACATCCAAAGACACAACCAGCCTATTGAGGATTTTTTTGGGGACCAAATGTGTAAAAATCACATGAGGAGAGATCACGACTACAGGGAGCTGTAAAAGCATCATCAATTGGTTGCTGGATAAGGCTCACCTCCCAGATCAACTGCTGTCATATGTTGGAGGGCAAGCAGCAGGTAAGCTGATGCAACATTCCAAAATTGTGATTTCTGATGGACATGCGACCCCATACATATTCTTCACTTACTTATGGATGTCTGCAAGGGTGTATGTTTTGCCAGCCAAGAAAAGAATAATGGCATACTGGTCATATTAATACACATTTTGTCACAATATATTTAACGCATGTGCGTCACAAACACATGAGTGCTACACTAATCTCTTGCTTGCATGGTAGTGCTTATACACCTTCATAAAAGTCACAGTATACAACTTATATGCTTTAACTATGCCCTCAGACCGAAACATTTTGATTACTCCCTTAATTAAAAAGACTAGCTGAAAACTGGTGTTGCCAGGGTATTTATTTATTCAAGCCTTGAGTTAGTACTTTTCCAAACCCTTCTTTCTCTGTTCATCTCCTCCCCCCCCCCCCCCTATAAGTATGTTATATTTTTGGGAATATATAGACGTAACAAGGCTACCACGTGCAATGTACAAAATTGTAAGTGCAGCATCCAAACAAAGAAAGGTAGTAATCAAGATACAAATGATGTGTAACATTCATTTAATTGAAAACTTGACTATAAACAACATTTCTTACTTGTCCAAGACCCAATACGAATAACTTCTTGGGTTAGCAAGTGACAAAGTTGTCCGTCTGAGAAACATGAAGATGTCAATTCAATTTTGCAATATTTAATAGATTGCCCTGTGATTTATTAATCGAATAGAAAATGCAAATCTCACTGGAAACTGCAGTCTCTTGAAGTTAAAGGGTAGATCTGTTGGAAATAATGGGTATACGCTGTTTCATTGTAACTCTTATAGAAGCCTGTAGTGCTTCACAGTTCAAAGTTGTCAACAGCACTCTCAGCTTTCAGGAATTTCCTTATGCTGACTGGAATACAGAAGAGTCTTAGTAGTAAATAAGAAATGGATTGAAATGTGGTTCATGATGTGATGGGTTTTTAACTATCGCAGTACGTATGATCTCATATTTATTGAGTTATAAGTTGTTTGATTCTGAATATGTATAAGTGTTGTATGTCTGTAAAATCTGTTGCCAATACAGTTAGTAGCAAAGAAGTAATAGATTAAAAGCTGGTGCAGTTTTCTATGAATGTTACTGTTTATGACCTCATATCTCATTAACTACTTTTCATACTATGATACAATTTATAAGGTACATTCAGCTGTATGTGTGTATACTGTCTGTAAAATTTCATGAGAGTACAATTTGTGGTGTAGTAGTTATAAATGATAATGTCATACCAAATGCCGTAATTTTACTCCATAAATGGCAGAAAAAGAGTAATTGAGAGACTTTTTTTCCTTTCATCATTTTGGTGCAGTTGTCAGCGAGAAAAAGTGTAAAAAAAGGATTGAAATTATGTTTAAAGTTTGTTGGAAGTCGCTAAGTACTCTTATTCTCATGAATATATGAATAAGGTTGTAGTGTGAACATGTTCTTGTCTCTTTTAGATCCACCACATAATTTCCGTAGAATTCTTTAGATGTACTTCCAAGACAATAGTTCATTTACCAGAGGACCGGCTATGCTGTTCCTCCAAACTCCTCCAAACTTCGATGTACTCTTCTTGATTGTACAGCCAGCCTTCTTATCCTTACTAAAGTTACTATATAACAAGAAAGAGCTGCTTCTTAATCTGTAGGCATTAACTACTAAATAACTGTAGCCCACAAGTTCAGTTAAACGAAATACAACGGGATTTATTTCCCACAAGTACAGTTAGACACTTCATACATCCATGTCTTAGTATGAACTTCTAAAACAAATCTAACAGTAATGACAAAAGCCAATCAACTTAACATAGAAATTATAACATAAAGATTCCATAATTCTTTTTTTTTTCTATATTCATTGTCCATGCAGCGTCTATGATTCAAATACAATCACTGCCACTTGCTACTGAAAGGCTCCCCAATACCTAAACGGAAAAAAGATCTGGGGCAGTATTTGACCTCTCACCTGCTAATTATCTTTTGGTGATCTGGCATCGATACAGGCAGATATGTTGTGTAAGTGGTTACACTCCAAGGTCTTGTCGCATTATGTGGCAATTTTTTTAACTCCTTGTTTATGACGTTACATCTTCTGAACTGTGTGTTGTATGAGATTCTTACCCCCAGAGCAATTGTTACCCGTGGTAACAGGCAAGTGTACAAAATTTGGTTCACATCGAGTCAGTGGTTTAGGAGTAAATGTGCAACATAGTTGCGTGATGCAGCAGTTTTAGGCATATCTCATTGTTTATGACGTCATATCTCCTGAACTACATGGTTTGAAGGTCAAAGGTAGATTTGTATGCAATATATACAGACAAACACTCTGCTTTATACATAACCATCAGCAATCATATATCTATCAAGCAGAAGTCTCTTTGCAGGTGATGCAAGAATTATAATAAAACCTAATACAGTAACTTAAATACTTGAAAATGTAAATAATTCATAAAATCAGTGAGTGGTAACCATTCTCCTACAGCAGATTAAAGGCAACTGGTGTGTGCATATGGGAGGCTAACTTGTTTTTTTGCGAGTGATGACAATGCCTGAAAAGTGATATGTTTGGAGGTAATGTGAATGCTGTTCTGTGTTAAGTCATTCACACTTTGATCTTGTAGAGGTGAGTGGTTGCTTTCCCTTGATTTGCATATTGATCCATCCAACTATCCTCATAAAAATATCCTTGAAAATTAATACCTGGTTCTCTGCAAGCGGACTGTTATTGAATGTAGATAAAAACAATATATGCAATACAACACCGCAAAATGCCTGCCCACACTGTTAGAAATAAAGCACAGATGTAAATCAATAAATAAAACAGAATATCCCATATTTCTGGCTTAGATAGTTCAATTGGGGTAGAGGGACTAAACTGCTAAGGTAATCAGTTCCCCGGTGGGGAGGGGAAGGAATGAGCATAGGAAAGGAAAGGAGAGGAAAAGGAAATGCAGTCCGGGAAGTAATGAAGGAAGGAAGACTGCATTAGCTTGGGGCCCCATGCTCGCCATGCATATACTCATGAAAGAGCAGCAATCCCCATGGGCGCCAAATTTTTGAGAATTTTCAGAGATAAAAACCTGCAAAACAGAAGTTGGCACAGACATCTAAGCTCTGCAATTTTTGCATTGTGGATGATATGAGATTTTAAGATGAAAAGCCCAACAGTTTGCTTAATTTTCCTTTTTTTTTTATTAATTGTCTTAAACTATTATAATCTGGGCTAAGTTAGTTATTGGTTAGTGACAAAAACAGAAGGTGGTCTATAAACATTTGTAAATTTTGACTACTGTCTCACTGTGCATTTACTTAATGATGAAAATTCTCCTCAGAGACGATAAATATTGTTGAAACGAGATAGAATGGCTGGCCAGTACTTACCTTTGTGCTGTACCGCCGATAGTAACACAAATGAAGAAACAGAAAAAAGGGGACAAAAAGGACAAGCTTTCGGAACACAGTTCCTTCATCAGGTGGGAGAGAAGGGAAGAAGAAAGGATGGGAACGGACGGGAAAGGTAGTTCACGACCTAGGTCATGAAGGTGGTGTTTCGGGAGTGTGGAAGTCAGAGATACTGCATGTATGTACTGAGCCAAGCCAGAGAGGATAAATATAACCAAAGAGGAAATATCAAGTAGTAAAGAGAAGAGAAGATAAGTGAACTGAATGATGCTGAGGGGTGTAGAAGGGGCAGGGGGTTGTCTAAAACGTTTTGTATTAACAGGGAAAGATGGATGGACACACACACACACACACACACACACACACACACACACACAGAGAGAGAGAGAGAGAGAGAGAGAGAGAGAGAGAGAGAGAGAGAGAGGGGGGTGGGAGGGAGAGGGAGGAAGAGAGAGGTAAGGAAGGGATAATGAATAGGTGAGCTGGGGATGGAGGAAGGGGAGGGGTTAGCATAGATTTAGGCCAGGGGGGGTGGCAGGAGGAGAGGATATGTTGGAGGGCAAGTTCCCACCTCTGTAGCTCTGAGGGACTGTTGTTTGTTGGTACTATCCAAATGGCACGTGTGGTGTAACACGTGCCCAGGTCCCTGGAGTTATGCTGGAGGGCATGTTCTGCCTCAGGCTATTGGGTGTCCCCCAGGCGAACAGTCCGTCTGTGCCCATTCATCCGCTCAGCCAATTTGTTAGTAGTCATACCAACATAAAAGGCTGAACAGTGGACACATGTCAGCTGGTATATGACGTGTGTTGTCTCGCATGTGGCCCTGCCTTGAATCGAGTAGGTTTTTCCTGTGGTGGGGCTGGAGTATGTGGTAGTGGGGAGGATGCATTGGACAGGTTTTGCAGCGGGATCGGTTGCAGGGGTAGGAACCATTAGGTAGGGAGGGTGGTTTTGGGATGTTGTAAGGTTGGACAAGGATGTTGCGGAGGTTGGGACGACGGCAGAAGGCTACTCTGTGTGGTGTGGGAAGAACAGTTTGGAGTGATGGTCTCATCTCTGGGCATGACTTGAGAAAGTCATAGCCCTGTCTGAGGAATTTGTTGAGGCATTCCAGGCCAGGATGGTACTGGGTGACTAATGGGGTGCTTCTGGGTGGTCTGGGGTTAGGAACATTGTTGTTGGAGGGAGAGAAATGGACAACTTGGGAGATCTGTTTGTGGGCGAGGTCTGTAGGGTAGTTGCGGGAGAGGAAAACATTGGATAGATTGTTGTTGTAGCTGGTGAGGGATTCGGAACTGGAACAGATACGTTTCCCACGGATGCCCAGGCTGTAGGGAAGGGATCGTTTAATATGGAAGGGATGGCAGCTGTCAAAGTGGAGGTACTGTTGTTTGTTAGTGGGTTCAATTTGGACTGAGGTGTGGATGTGGGACTCGGCAAGGTGAAGGTCAACATCAAGGAAGGTGGTTTGAGTTTTGGAGAAGGACCAGGTGAATTTGGGTGTATTTAATCTCTCATGAAGATCCAGACAATTAGAAAACAACAACAATCATTATAAAAATTGCAAATCTCTATACTTATAAGACACATTTGTTGTATATCTGTCCTCTTATAACTCAAGATCCAGACAACCAAATAATGTGAAATTTGGTACACATACACAAAATTACATGGGGAACGTTCTTAAACAGGTTTTGTTCCATTTTTTTTGGAAAACCAACCAGAAAATTTGAGAAAAAGTGAAAGTGCATTTTCAATGTGTCTGTGTAAATCTATATCTTTACACTGATCTTCATGAAATTTTGCACAATTGACCTTCAAAACAAGAGGACAGGCACTGTCTACATAAAATTTCGTCAGTGCATGGTGGAGGGTACTTGTGTATTTTGCCAAAATCCACAGTTTGCTCTGATCTTGAGGAAATTTTGTACACTTAACCTTCATCTTGTTAGATTAATGTTACTGTCTTTGTAGCCTTTTATTACATGCAAATATCGGTTTTGTATGCTTCTGCAGAAAACTTTATTTTCAACCTGGGCAAAGCTGTGTACTTGCAGCTAGTTATTGATAAAGGAGGGGAAGCCACTGTCAATCCTTTCCTTGCTCTCCTTTATCAATAACTAGCTGAAAACCCGGTGTTGCCTGGGAATTTATTTAGTTATTCCAGCTTTAAGTTAGTACTTCTCCTATCCTTTCTCTATCTCTTTGTGAATCTGTTTTTTCTTCTAAAAACTTGTTATATTTATGGGAGAACATTTTAAGAAATAAGGCTGTTTTGTATAAAGTACAAAACGACCAGTGTCCAAACAAAGATAGATAGTAATGAAAATACAAATGATATATAAAATTCATATGGTCCCATATTTATTGAGTTAGGTATATGTTGTACAATTTTTCAGGTATATATTCATTTATGTAAGTGCTATATGTCTGTAAAATCTGTTGTAAATACAATTAGTAGTAAAGAAGTAATAGATTAAGACTTGGTGTGTGATGGGGCGGTTTTGCATGAACGTTACTGTTCATGTGCTCATGTCTCATAAACTATGTGTCGTACTGTGGTACAATATCGAAGGTACATTCAGCTATATGTGTGTATACTGTCTGTAAAATTTCCTGTGGTTACAGTTTTTAGTGTAGAATTATAAATTGTAACGTCATACCGAATGCCATAGTTTTAGTCCATGAACAGCGCAAAAGTAGTAACCGAGAAACTTTTTTCCTTTTGGCATTTCACTGTGGTTGTCAGTGAAAAAAATAATAATAAAGGTATGAAATTATGTTCAAAGTTTGTTGCAAGTCGCTAAATACTCTCATTCTCATACAGTGTATGAATAAAGTCTCGTCACATTATGTGACAGGTTTTTGCGATTCCTATTGTTTATGACATTGTATCTCCTGAACAATCTGCCATATGTGATTCTTAACCATGCAGCGACTGTTACCTCACAGTAAGGAATGTGTGTATTACATTTGGTTGAAATCAGTCCAGTGGTTTAGAAGGAAATGTGGAATATTGTCGTGTGATGTAGCAGTTTTTCTTGCATCTGATTGTTTTTGACATCTTATCTTGAGAACTGAGTGTCGCACTATGATTAAATTTTTAACTTACGTTCAGTGGTATGTCTGTACACTGTTTGTTACATTTCTCGTGAATACAATCAATAGGGTATGAGTAATAAATTGTAACGTCATGCCAAATGCCGTAATTTTATGGCGTGAATGCCAAAAAAGGAGTAAGCGAAAAAAAAATTCCTTTCATCATTTTGCTGGGGTAGTCAGCAAGAAAAAGTTTCCTAAACGTTTGAAATTATGTTTAAAGTTGGTTACAAGTCACTAAGTGCTCTCCTTTTCAAACAGTGTACTGATAAAGTCACACTATCACGTGCCACAAGATAGGGAGGGTTTCATTGTTTATGACATCATATCTCCTGAACTATTGGCCCTATCACAAAATCGTTTCTTAGCTGAAGTCTTCTACCTGTGAACTACATTTCTCTCAAATTTCACCTTTATGGGTGAAGCAGTTTTCAAGATTTCGTGTTTAGTCAGTGAGTGAGTGAATGAGTGTCCTTACGCTTTTATATAGATAGAGATTTGCAACTGCAAAATGGCTGTGAAGCAGGTGTGGTGTCTGTTCTTTCAGACACCACACCAATTTAATAAGCTTTATAAAAATGTGGGAGTTGCCAGAAAGGACATCTGTTAATGCAATGTGAAGAGCAATGTTATTCTGTAGTGATGGGGGAATGGATGATTTTCTTTACTCCTTGGTTGTCACTTACTGTCCTTTATATTTGCTTAGATTTGTTTTTGTGTTGATTCAAGCCAAAAAATAAAATGTTATTCCCTAATCACTAAGCTGGCTCTTTAGTGATTGAAAATAAGCTGCAGTTAGCTAAAGTGGTGAGCCCAAATACTGAATTCAGTTGTAGATGAGTAAACGTAACAGTACAGTATCATCTACCGAAAAATTGCTGCGCCCATGCAACACACAGAGTACTATAAATTGGCACAACACTTTGTTGAAGCACACCATAGATTTACGATATGACATTGAGTATCAGAAAAACTCTGTGTTGAATTTCTCTATGGCATTAAACAACGACTGTTAGGCAGATTACAGTAACAAGATGAAATTACACCTGCCGAAGTTCATTCCTGATAAACCCGAGTAATGGTTTGCAATGCTCGATCTGATTTTCCAGCAACACAGCAATGAAAACATAGATACCAAATTTATGACTGCTGTTAGTGCACTAGACAAGAAAGAAGTGATGATCGACACAGGTATAATAGTCCACCCGCTCACCAAGAAGAAGTATACAAATTTCAAACAGTTACTGCTTGGCCAGCAGAACAACATATTCAACAAGCATTACATGGTGAAAGTAGAGGACATAAGTCTCCTTTGGATTTCTGGAGACACCTATGGAGCTTAGTTCATGATATCAATTTACCAGATATGACACTGTAGCAAGTATGGCATCTGCAGTTACCAGAAGCAGCTAGAATGGCCACGGCAGTTAACCATGCAATGTTTCATCGTTACTCTCAGTAGCCAATCAGGACTATGCCTCAGCTGATGTACAGCATACACCATTTGTGACATTTGAGTACAGCAGTAAAGGATTTCAGAAAACTACTGCAGCAATACGAATACATCAACAACTTGACCTTAGTAAACAAACAGAGAAGATGCAAAATCATATCGAAGACTTGAGGTGACAAATATTGGTGTTGCTTGGAGTCAAATCAAGCACATACAATTAGGGCAAGGATACTGTGAAGTGTATCTTATGATACCGCTGCCACTTTGGACACAAAGCAATGCAATGTACTTCACATTGAAATCACTAAAATGGCAACAGCGGCTGGTGATAGGTGCTGTCGGTCGCGATTCGAGCAGCAGTGCATACCAATGTGAGGTGAGAGTGGTGACAGGCAGTTATACATGAGTAACCTTACCTCTTTACCCTCGCTGTCCCATCGGCCTAATAGAATTAGGTTCAGAAGTCAGTGCATTGCCTGTTAGAAGTTGTGATTTGAAATATCCTCCATTTTAATCTAAGATCACAGCAGCAAACAAGACTTCAATAATGACTTAAGGGAAATGACAGACAGAAGTAGACCTTGGTGGTTAATTTGCAGTTCATGCGTACATGACAGGCATTTGATGTGTAGATGTTGGCAACGGCAAGATTAATGAAGGGGGGGGGGGGGGTAAAGGAATATGAAAAGCTTTATGCTGTATCTTTCTAAATAAATCAGCATAAAATACATCAGTGTTTTTACAATCATCATATTGCATTATCACAAGATTTTTGTGGAAAAAATATAGATTGTAGTTTCATCAGAGAAGAAATCTCTAAAGAAGTAGAGTACACCGAGAACCATTAATTACATGAGTGTATTGTTTGGGTATTAAATGTACCGTGAGATGACATTCTCGGTCTACACTCAACAAAATACTGGGAGTGATGAGACAAGTAGAAAATTGCAAATCCAGGCTGTGTACACATACAGTTAAGCATAACACAGTTAATTACATCAGGACTACACCTGGTCAACCTGTGAATCAGTGCCCATGACAATTAGTTTCTGATCATTTTGCTGCAGTGAAGGCAGAATTCGAAGAACTATGGCATCTGGGAATCATAAATACAGCCAGCAGCCCAGGCCATCACCAATGCATCTAGCCAAAGGAGAGGGGGGGGGGAGTGGGGGGATGGTTATCCAATGTCACATATTATGGATTTTATGAATGCAGTAGCAGGTGTGACAAATTTTAGTGTCAATAATGGAGGATAGGTAAAAACTCACCATAAAGAGGCTTGCTGAGCTGCTGACAGGAATGGAAATATATAAACACATACACACAACTTAAATTTTTGGCCGTGCCCTTTGTCAGAAAAAGAAATACATACATTCACACAATCCTTCAGACATCTGTAGACATACAACCAGCATGTCCAGCACTATAAGCATCTAGATTGTGAGTGAGGTGGGGAGTGGAGGGGGAAGAATGTAGGGTAAAGGTGAGGACAGAAAGTTACACAGTGCATGATGGATTGTAAAAACTGTGATATGTGGGAATTAGAATTGCAGCATTGAATACAGTGAAGGAGTGGGAAAGTACACAAGGGAACTCACTCACAGTCTAGATGATTGTGGCACTGAAGTGGCTGGACATGTTGGTTGTGTGTGTATAGTTGTCTGAATGATTGCATGAATGTATGTGTTTCTTTTTCTGACGAAGGCCATGGCCAAAAATTTAAGTTGTGTGTATGTGATTATCTATTTTCGTGCCAGTCAGCAACTAAGCGAACCTCTTTATAGTGGGTTGTTACCTATCCTCCATTATTGACATTTCCATTCGGATTTTCCATTGTTAAAATTTTTAGTGACATAGATTTTCGGAAAGCATAGCACCAGATACCAGTCGCACCTGCTGATATACTAAAGATGGCTGTCACAACATCAATAGTGTATTTAAATACTTCTTTATGCCATTTTGTCTGTAAAATGAAGCAGAAAGTTGGTAGTAGTTATTCAAGGAAGTATTAAAAGCTCTAAAAGCTCCAACAAACTGTTTCACATACTGCAATGACACACTGCCCCCCCCCCTTTTTTTTTTTTTTTTTTTTTTTTTTTTTTTTGGCAACAGAGGAATTGCATAAACTGCAACTAAAGAATGTTTACTAGAGCATTGAGGCATAAAAGATTTTGGTAAATGAAACAAGGCACTTATTTAGACTACATTAAGAACCATTCTTGGACTATTCAGTGATGGCTGCCTGTATCAGCCTACTGCAAGATAAGCTTACCCTTATCAAAGAGATGGCTCATCCCTTCGATTATCACCAATAATGCCGGTTTCTTGGCACAGTTAATTTTTACAGACAACATATACCCAATGCAGCAACCATGAAGGCACCTTTGAGCTCAGCACTAGCCTAATCAAACCAGGGCATGGCAGACGTAACACAGATGGTGTATGGGCATATGGCCCAACTTTGCCCAGTGCTGTCTTGAGACATGGGTCAGGAACAACATTTGTCCACGAAGATATATGGTCAACTACCCATGTGATGGAAGGAAGGAAGCTTGGAGTTTAATGTCCCGTCAACAGCATGGTCATTAGAGATAGAGCATGTGCTTGGAGTGTTTGGGTAGGGATGTGGAAGGAAATCGGCTGTGCCCTTTCAAAGGAACCATCCCAGCATTTGCCTGGAGTGATTTAGGGAAACCGCAGAAAACCTGAATATGGATGGCCGGAGGTGGATTTGAACCACCATCCTTCCGAATGCGAGTCCAGTGTGTTACCACTGTGCCACCTCATTGAATCACACGTGATGTTATGGATGGATGTTGTGAAGTTGCCATTGCAGCCCCCATATTCTGAGTCCTACAGAGTGCTCTCCCAGGATGGACAAACCATGTATATAGATCTTATTGGAAAGAGCCAAATGGTAACATTGGAATGGGGCCTATGTGCACATATGTTAACCAACTGATAATTAAGTACATGCTGAACATGAAGTGTCACCTCCCACACTACAGATGACACCATATCGGCACTACAAGTTGAAGCGGTACCATTACGGTCAGAACACAGGCTGAAGAGGTTCAAGCAATGCCCTCAGTACAAACAAGAACTGGTCGATAAGTGAAATATGAGTACCCACTCTACTAGGTGGGAGGAGGGGTAACCTGTGTGGTAGTCGCCAGGAGAACATCTGTGAATACACAGTGAACACAAACATTATTCTGTGGTGACAACCACACAGATGATCTTGCTTAATCTTCAGTTTTCACTTACTAAATGTCTAACCACAGAATTGGATCTTTAGTGGTTAAAAATAAGCTGCAGTTAGCTAGAGAAATGATTTGTAGTATTTTTAACTCAATCTTAGTGAGGCACATAGAGGAGAGAGGTATTCACCCATAAAAATCTTTGATCACCTTTCCGATGTGATAAATAATGCAATAGCTAATAAAATTAACTTTAGACAAAAGCTGCCTAATAACTTCTTCTACTCCACAGATAAATTTCTGAATTTGTAGTAGTATGATATGTGGTTAAAGACAGTCTTGTAAACAAGAAACATGTTCGAAAATTTGTGAGTATAACAATTAAAAACTGACTTGTCGCACATTACAGTGAGATTTTGCAATAATTCATGGACTGTGCAAATATCTAAACGACATAATATAATATAAATGTTCAAAATATTTGCACCTAAACTCTATTAATGAAAATAACGCAGAAAAGATATCTGTTTTATTAAAGGACACATTACGATACAGAACATACACTACACATTTTGGAAAACACAATATATCACAATTTCTTTTTGCAATAAATTATTACAGGCACTTTCATATGTATACATCCACATTTATCTACCTAACACAGATATACTGCCTAGTGTCACTGTCTGCCTGTCCACTCTGATCCACTAGTGTTTGGTTCCGGTTGTAAAACAACATGGTGCACTGTTACCATATGCTGTTTGACGTAAGAAGTTCGACAAAGTACCACTTGGCATATGGGGCACCGAGTCTTTCCTTCATGTACAGGCATATGCTTGCATAATGATTCATAATTTCTGAATGTTTTTCCACAAGTCTGGCAACAGTGAATCTCCCTTGGGGCAGAATTGCGGTTGACATGAGCATACTTCAGCAACATATCTACAACAGAAAAATAAATATTTTTTTCTTTCTTTGGAAAGCTATCCCTACAGTTTTCTTAACTGTGTGAAACTTTTTGCCAAATTCAGGGGAGAAAGTGGGATCATATATACAGATCCTACTTTATCAAAGATAATTTTTACACAAAACAAAATTCCTGATTTTTTGGGACACATAAGTACCAAAAAGAGATTTATAGCAACCCATACAATTGCAAAGAAACACAAAACCATCAATTTTCATAATAACTGAAGAAGACAGTGCAATAGAGTAACATACAAAATATTTGCAAAAGATAAATCTTAACCTCTATGCTATACTTATAGAGAATAAAACAAGGAAGGCTGAACATAAGAAGAAGAAAAACAAACAAGTTTTTCCAATAAGTTACATCCTGTAATACAAGAGAACACTGCAACTGCAACTTCAGGGAAACATTAAAGGAAAAAAGAAAAGAAAAGAAAATACTCCACTTCCAAATGAAACAAGAAATACTACAGACTACAATTGATTTATCGTATATTTTTGAACAAAGTTAGTGAAAACAAGTAATACCAAGTCATTAATATATTGTTGTTAAGTATGAGATAATACAATCTTAGTTTTTCGAATATACAATTGTTACTTCAAAAATAATCTAAAGGTCCCCAGTACACTGCCAAAATGTTAGATTAAACTACTAAACTAAAAAACTGATTTCTGTGTACACTGGTTCATTGTATTGTAGATCGTGCAGGGCACATTTCAAAACACACTGCATGAAAGAAAACTGCAGGATATCATGTACCACTAATCACACCAAAAAGAAAAGAGTACTCGAGTCAACATCAAGAGACAGCTCCAAGTAGTAACATCATAATGCCAGAAAGTTAACTTTACACTAGAAGCAAACAAAGTTTAAATTCAATTTCTTTTATATTTTATTTATCTTCCAAATAAACAGTTATGAAAGTTATTAAACATCTTATACTAATGAACTTTTTTTTTTTTTTTTTTTTTTTTTTTTTTTTCAAAAATTGGTCTATGGTACTTACAGTGTTTTTCTTAAGAAAAATCTTAAGCGTATTTTTACTGTAAGTTGTGCTACAATTGTTTTATGCTAACAAAATAATGTATTAGGAAGTTTTTGTGTTCTTTTCACAAGAGAGCCTCATTTGTCATCACTTGATACACCACCATGTTTGATTTTGTGTACTGGTTTGTGTTGAAACCAGGTTTTGATAAAATTCGATCAGAACAGATGGGAAACACTCACAGTCTCATAAGGACAGGAAATACTTCAATTTCTGGCCTGCAGGAACCCATGATATGCCTGCACAAAGATGATGAAGGATGGTAGCTGCCTTCCTCTAGACAAAGATACACTTTACTTCTATGTGTGTGTACTTGAAGCACTCTTTATATGGTTGTTTTTAACACAACAATATCTCACTTTACTTCATATCACTTTATTTCTATTGGTGTTGAACAACCTCTGTTGATTCTGCACCACTTACTTTAAATCGTATATAAAGACCTGACACATACCATTAACTGTGCATTGTTTGCTAGTCACCTTAATCATTCTAATTAAAGTGATCTGGAACATACACAAATTGGTTTGCATTTCAATCAGCATTCTAGGAGTGCTCTCATTCCAGAAATCAATGTGTGGTTAACATTCCAAACTTGATAGATGCAATGAGATACAGGCGTCTGTTTCTATTTTAACCTCAACAGCTTCCAAAATAAGTGTCTGTATGTCTTGGCACATTTACCAGCTTGCTTTTGTAAGAAATGGTAAAGACAGACAGTGATGAGTAGCCAATATTCTATCTAGATCAAAACGTGCACTGATAATGAACATGTCTGAGACTGAAGTGATTTTGTCTGTTTCTTTCAGTTCCCTGACAACAGCTTTATTTGCAGTGTGAGAGGTGTGTTTGTCTGTCAACTTTTCTTTCTGCTCTCCCAAAGAACTAGCATAAATTTCACTTAGTTCACACTTATGATTTTGATTGTGTTACCTTTCTCCTTGGAAAAACAACATAACTTTTAACTCTTCTCATCGGTAATGATTTACAACATTCCAGAGATTGGTATTGCTGATAAAGTTGTGGTGTTAGAGATAAGATGTTTAAACAGGAGAAAAACAGTAAAGAAACAATTGTGGTGAACATTGTAACTCAATTTGGCCATTTTTAGACTTACAATGTTAATACTTGGGGCCACTGATATATTCATATTGGGCTGTGGGGATACAGGAATTGCAGGTAGTAGCATGCAAATGAAGTTAACACAGAAAACCAAAAAGCATGATCTATGTTACACAAACCAATGAGTACTTGATTAAGATGACAGTTCTTGAATTTACTACTCTCGTAAAAGTCACATTAAAAACATTTACTTTTACAGAATTTAGAAACTTACACTGGTAAAATTGGTACAGTTAATATAGCCTTATATTTGACAAATAACAAAATTTTGAATTGTAGCATTAATTTAATTCTTCAACATGAAACACAGCCTTTATCATGAGTTATCATTGTAATTTGATCACCAAAAGTATGCCTGGTGAAATGAAGATAAGAGTGATCATTAGAAATGGAGCACAATCTCAGATTACAAAAGTATGGGGAAGGAAACTGGCTATGCCCTTTACAAAGGAACCATCCCAACATTTTCCTAGGGTGGTTTTGGAAAAGCACAGAAAACTTAAAAATATGGATTGTGTAGTGTAACAAACAGTTTTGAGGTTACACTGCATCTGTATTCTGCCTTGGACTGTGCAGATTTGCCTGGAACTAATTTAAGATAAAGGTGAACAGATACTGTATGCTGAGCACTCCTGTGCGCAGGTACTCGGGAGCAGAGGAGTGCAGGCTAGTGGAGTTTACTTGCTGTGGGTGGAGAGGAAGCTCTACTTGTCAAGGAATAAACAAATATTAAATCTTAATCTATTTGGAGAAACTCTCGAGCTTCTACTGTTATGAAACAGTCGATATTATTTAAGATTCTTTGACCAAAGGCATTGAGTTAAGAAAAGTTGCGAATGCTGCTGCACAACTCATTTATTATATTGCACAATGATGTACTAAATGTCATTACAGTTGTTATTTAACTTCAATTACAGTTTCAAGTACATCATTTGTTATAAGAGATTAATCATTAGATTTCTCCTTCTGCTGCAATCTGTGTGATGTGCCTATCCTCAAATAGGGCAGAGAATCAGCTGAAAGAAGAGAAAGTCTACATAAGACGACAACTCAAGAGTATCCAGAGTATTTTATTACTAAGATATACGTATTTGAACTTCATAGTAGATTTCTCTCAGGGAGAATTCTATGAGTCCCAATCTCCCACACACAGTCTGAGGGGGGACACTACAAATGCCTGTTGCTACTGGAAAGGAAGAATGGATAGTTCTGAGAGATGAAGTAGTTTGCAGAGGATCAAGGTCTAGTGGAAATCCTGACATACCATACGAGTTACTGAATTTCAATTTTCAAATAACCTCTGCCAATAACTATAGAATGGTTCTACTATAGAGACATTTACAAAATCGTATAACACAAATCATGACAGTATAAGCATGTAACTGCTATGACTGATCACTGCAACTCTTGGGGTTCAGATTACAATAATTCAGCTGTAGATCTGGGGATTAGTGCGAACCTAGGAAGACCTTTGTGATACTTTCAACATACTAGGCAACTGAGATTTCATCACTGGAGATATGTCATCCATGGATTACCAGGTTGCATGCAAGGTGTTATATTGTTTAGAAAGGATGACGGCTGTTGAAATGAAAGTAATGTTGGTAGTTGGTGGGTTTAAAGTGGACAGGTATGCAGATGAGGTCAAAGTATAGGGGGGTGTAACACAGTTGAGGAGGCCTGGGTGAAGTGGTTTGGGAGAGAAGGAGTTTAGGTAGTGAAGGGATGAGGATAGTCTCTCTCGGTCCTGAGTCAAAATCATGATTTATCATCAAAGAACTTCAAGTGTTTGGAGGCTGGAGAGGTTTGTTTAGATGGTCCACAGACAGATTGGCATAGGAGGGTGCAATGCAGGTGCATGAACAAATCACGGATTTATTGTTTTTTCAGCATTTTACTCAAACATTTTCCAGCAAAAAAATTCAATCTAAGTGAACTTCTTATTTCTAACACAAGAATTCTAATGGTATGGGGAAAAAAGGATGAAAAATAAAATCTGAACAAAAAAGTGAGCAATGAATGATAAGATACAATATGATAAAGAAGTGAAACAACATTTTTTAAGTAGTTTCACCTTTATGAATAAGCTTCTATTGGAGGAGATGTTATCAGATGCAAATCATATAGGCCTACCACACTGCTGGCCATTCCAATGAAGGACAGCAGGTAGCATAGTCAAATATACGTGGGATAACATCTTGACCTTAGTCAACACGGATTCAGAAAGTATCACTCTTGCGAAACACAGCTTTCCCTTTATTCACATGAAGTATTAAGTGCCATCGACAAGGGATCTCAAATTGATTCCTTATTTCTGGATTTCAGGAAGGCTTTTGACACTGTACCCCACAAGCGGCTTCTTATGAAATTGCGTGCTTATGGAATATCTCCCCAATTGTGCGATTGGATTGAAGATTTGCTATCAGAAAGAACACAGTTCGTTGATGTTAAGTCATCGAGTAAAACAGATGTGATATCTGGCGTTCCACAGGGAAGCGTTGTAGGTCCATTACTCTTCCTCGTGTTTATAAAAGATTTAGGACACAATCTGAATAGCTCCCTTAGACTGTTCGCGGATGATGCTGTCGTTTATCGGTTAGTGAAGTCAATTGAGGATCAAAAGCAACTGCAAAGCGATTTAGACAAAATTTCTGCATGGTGCAAAAATTGGCAATTGACACTAAATAAAGAAAAGTGTGAAGTAATACACATGACCACTAAAAGAAAACCGCTGAACTTTAATTACGCGATAAATCAGTCAAACCTTAAGGTCGTAGATTCTACCAAATACCTAGGAGTTACAATTACAAACAACTTTGACTGGAGAGAACACATAGAAAATATTGTGGGGAAGGCGAACCAAAAGCTACGTTTCATCGGCAGACCGCTTCGAAGATGCAGCAGCTCCACCAAAGAGACTGCCTACATCACACTTGTGTGTCCTCTCCTGGAGTACTGTTGCCCCTTGTGGGACCCTCACCAGGTGGGACTGACGGAAGACATTGAGAAGGTTCAGAGAAGGGCAGCTCGTTTTGTTTTATCACGTTAGGGGGGGGGGGGAGCGTCACGGAAATGTTGCAAGAATTGGGAAGGAAATCATTAAAAGAAAGACGTTATTCATTGCGGCGTGATCTGTTTGCGAAGTTTCAATCACCGACTTTTAGTTCTGAATGTGAAAATATTTTGCTAGCACCCACATACTTAGGGAGACATGACCATCCCAATAAAATAAGAGAAATCAGATCGAAAATGGAATGATTTAGGTGTTCTTTCTTCCCACGCGCTATTAGAGAATGGAACGGTAGAGAAAAGTTATGAAAGTGTTTAATGAACCCTCTGCCAATCACTTTAATGTGATTTGCAGAGTATCGATGTAGATGTAGACCGATATGTGGAAGCAGCATGGGCTGCTACATCTCAAAAACACATTCAGAGCCTCTTTGATTCAAAGCTGTGGTATGCAACACCAGTTATAGACAGCAGCTGTGCCAACAGTCATTACTGATTTCATAATCATCCTCACTTCACATGTGGATGTATTTTCAATTTCAATCATGAGACCTTCGTACAACATGTTATCTCCCAAATAAATTTGGCTATCATATCTCCAGTCCTTGTTGGTGTAACACTTTGGATAGTCAGCAGTATATAAGGAAAGTTGCCTTTCCACAGAAGGCAGACATCTTCAAGCATGACTGTGAAACTACAGTACAATTATTGAAAGCTTTTTACAGAATTTAATGTCTATAATCAAATTAGTGTTTTGATATAGCTTACATTTTAATAGTAAACAAAATAAATCAATAAACAATATTTGGATGGATGTGATATGCAATAAGAACATGTATGCAATAACCTTCATAAAACTTCAGATGATAACAATAGCTCTCTGTATGAACATATGTGTATGTGTGTGTGTGTGTGTGTGTGTGTGTCACACTGGTATGGAAACAGTGAATGTCTATGGATACAAACTGTCAGCACATTTATGTAGATAAAATAAGAAGAAATGAGGAGCTGCCATATACATTGAAACTAATCATTAAGTGTGAAAAATTGAGAAACAAAAACATTTTGTATAGAGCAACATACAAAAGCATGTTCCAGTGAGCTTCAACTAAATAATGGCACTTTTATAATTGTAACAGTGTATAGATCCTCATCAGGAAATTTTCTGCCATTTCTGAATTAATAAAAATAAATAAATAGTAAATAAATTTAAAAAAATTGCAAACCTTGACCATGAAGAAATACTCAAGTATTTCAATTCTACACCTGTTATTGATTTTTCCCTACTTCAATAGTAAAGAACAGCAGCACACTAACAGATATTTTTTATAGGCCAAGATAAATTTAACAGCATAAACACTTATCCTTTTGAGAACAGTCTTCCTCATCATAGTGCACAGATAGTTACAGTATATGACATAGCTCCATACAATAATTCAAAGCAGTGCCCCAAAGTAGTGTGTTTAACAATTACAAATGTCAGGTAAAGTCTACAGCAATTGGACTGGGATGATGTGTACAAGGGACTCATAACTAATTTAAAATGTAAGTTATTGCATAATACATTTGTAAGTGTATTTGGAATTTGAAAACTCCCCCAGAAAATAGTTAATATATAAGTAAGAAAACATGTAAAAACCATGGCTTACAAAAGGAATAAAAATATTTTGTAACGGGAAAGGAGAGTTATATATAGCAACACAACAGAGAAATAACCCAGAAACAGACAACTACTATAAAAACTACTGTAATACACAGAGAAAATTAAAAGGTCCAAAAGCATGTGAAGAATGTCTGAGACTAATACCTCTGATACTAAAATTAAAACAATTTGGAATAAAATTGAAAGAGAAACAGGACAACCAAAATCACAGGAAGGCTGTATTACCTCAAACTGAAAAAATTACTAACAAAAAGTCAGAAGTCTAGAAAGAATAGGATCTGGAAGTTCATTAGAAGAGGCAAGTCTGCAGTTTGATACAATTGAAATTCCACCCACCTCTCTCTGAAATTAGGAAAAAATAAACTCAATAAAAAGTAATTGCTCAGATAGCACTAAGAGATTCCTCCCATGAGGTACACAGGACTCTCAGCCAAGTATATAATACCTCCCTGAAGCAGGGTAGTTTTCCTAATGACTGAAAAATGCTATATATAGCCACCACATAAAAAAGGGATAGGTTTGATGTCAACAACTACCTCCAAGTATCACTTCTGACTGCTTTATCCAAAATTCTTGAAAAGTAATTGATTCAAGAGTAACTTCACATTTAAGAAAATGTCATTTTAGTTTTCAGAAAGGCTTTTCAACAGAAAATACTGTATTGTAAACGCAGACTACTTGAGCCCAGATTTTGAAACTTGTTACATATGCTAAAAATGAGCAAAGAGATTTTTTTTCGCCGCCATACCTTAAACTATAGTTTATTATGTATACTTTAATGTGCAGTATGCATTGTTAAATATACATATTTTTTCTATTTTATTTGGGCTCAAGTTAACATTATGGTTGGGTTACTTGAACCCAGACTGTAATTCCCATAGATACTACTATTTGAAGGCAGTTTGGGTCCAAGTATGTTGATGGTTATTTGAGTAAAATAATTTCTGAACATCCAGTGAACTTTCAAACATTTATTTTAAAGACAAATATTAATTTTGAACAAACCCTTTTTAAATATTGTACAAATAATAGAATGTAGAGATATAACAATGTTTAGAGTCCAGTTAATGAAAACAAACAGCTTTGTATTAATTTTGGGGTTCTATTCTCATTAGCATATCTTCAGATTTATACAAGAGATCCTTATTTTTGGGCCACTTGCAGGCTTCTAGTGTAGGCTCCATGCAGTCGATTGTAACAGCTGCTTCTATAGTGAGGATGACTCCTGAGTATTCCTTCTTGTTCCATTTCACCAGAACAAAATTGCCTATTTCTAGGTCATCTTTCGTTACAGGCACTGGTGATGGTGTTGATTTGGCTTTGGTTTGGCAAAAAATCATAGACAAGTGTTCTATTTCCTCATCAATATTGTGGAGGCCGATGTCGCTGTCATCTCCTGATCTCAAACTGGTATTACTGGTAGGGCAGAAATCAGACACACTTACACTCTGTCGAGATGGCACTTGGAATTTTTTCTTTTTAGTAGAGTGAGTTGTAACAAACTTGCCCCTCTTGTCTTGAAGTCATTGAAGAAATACATCCCCAATCATAGACAAGTCTACATTTTCCTTGGATTTGTCTTGCTATGGCAAATGGTGTATGATCTGATTTTCATCTAGAGGCACTAATACAACTTTCTTGAAACCTGCCTTTAGCTTGCTTTTCATGTTAGGACCAATTTCTTCTAAAAACGTTCGCAACAGCATTGGGAACTGATTCTTTGGAAGCACACTGATTCTTTTACCTGCATCTGATTGCTTCCAATGGTCTCAAGTAACCTTTATTTGCAGGTAAAATGTACCAGTTGTACTGTTATTCAGGACAGGTCCTCAATTGGCTTTGATGATAAACTAAATATGAAACATATGCACTTACCTCCAGTTTTAGGCTATTCTTGATATCAATACAGACGAAAGTTTTCAGTGTGAAATAAACAAAAAAAGGGTGTGTAGGTAGCATAACCATTGCTGCTACCAGTGGCGACTTCCCAAACCTCCTAGACTCATGCTATGGGCTGCTTAGTGTTGCCGCCTGTCAGCCAAGCCGTCAAGTATGTTGTTATACTGATGTTGAGGGTGCGCAGAGGACCAACAACTTTTTCTGTTTTGGGCTCAAGTTAGACTCCAGGGCTCCAGTAGCCAGCATTTACGGTATATGATTTTAGTGATAAGTGCTCTGAAAAACCGAACATCATATGTTGGATTTTTTGTGACCTCTCAAAAGTTGTTTATTGTGTAAATCATGGAATTATTCTAGATAAGTGCAAGTATCGGCGTATGAGTGGGATAGTATACTAGTGGTTTAATTCTTTAATTCTTACTTAACTACAATAAAGCAGAAAGTTGAAATAAACAGTTCACATTATGTTAAAAAGTCGCCAGTGTCCTCAAACTGGGGAGCTATCAAGTACGGGAACCCAAAGGGCTGTCTTGGGTGCTTTGCTGTTAATAATGTATATTATGATATATATTGCAAATCTTTATTCATTTTTTTGTGGATGATACAAGTATAGTAATTGCACCTGACAAACAAGAATTAACTGATGAACTTGTAAGTAATGTATTTTAGAATATCATTAAATGATTCTCTGCAAATGGACTCTAATTTAATTTTGTGTACAGTAAAAGCATAACACCCTTAATAAACAAAAGTCTGTTGCTAAGGTAGAATATTCAGAATTTGTAGGTGTGTACATTGATGATCTACTGAAACGTTTGAGTTCAGCTACTTCAGCTATTATGATTACTGCTAATTTTGGTGATAAAATAATAAATAAATTAGCTTAATATGTCTATTTTCATTCACTTCTTTCATTTGGCACAATATTTTGAGGTAATTCATCACTGAGTAAAAAAGTATTCATTGCACAAAAGTGTGTAATCAAAATAATTGCTGGAGGCCACAAGCTTCACAAGAGCCTAACAGTATATGAAGTTTGTTATTAATAACCCCACCCAATTCAAAAGTAACAGTAGCATGCTTAACTACAACACTAGAAGAAAAGTTTACCTTCACTATTCAAGGTTAAATCTAACTTCTGCATGAAATGGATGAATTATGCTGCCACAAAAGTCTTTGTCACTTACTAAATGGCATGAAATTGTTTGACAGCTTGTCAACTACTATTTAAAAAAGTTTTTGAATGACAACAGCTTCAATTCTGTAGATGATACTTTGTATATAAATTAGTAATTTTACAAAATAAATAAGTAATAAAAAACTGAATATCTTCAAATATCACTTAAGGATACCTTTTATTGAACTGACAATGCCCAATATCTTTTTTATGAACCTAGTTTTAGTTCCAACCCCATGAACAACAGACATTGCTGAGGTGGCGTGGCGGGCCTCAACGATATAGATAGCCGTACCGTAGGTACAACCACAGCGGAGGGGTATCTGTGGAGAGGCCAGACAAACGTGTGGTTCCTGAAGAGAGGCAGCAGCCTTTTCAGTAGTTACAGGGGCAACAGTCTGGATGATTGACTGAGCTGGCCTTGTAACATCAGCTAATGTGGCTTTGCCACACAGCTACTGCGAACGTCTGAAAGCAAGGGGAAACTACAGCCATTACTTTTCCCGAGGACATGCAACTCTACTGTATGAAAATATGATGATGGCATCCTCTTGGGTAAAATATTCCAGAGGTAAATTAGTCCCAGATTCGGATCTCCGGGCAGGAACTACTCAGGAGGATTCTATGGATCGGAGCGTGGAATGTTAGATCCCTTAATCGGGTGGGAAATTTGGAAAATTTAAAAAGGGAAATGGATAGGTTGAAGTTAGATATAGTGGGGATTAATGAAGTTCAGTGGCAGGATGAACAGGATTTCTGGTTAGGTGAGAACAGGATTATAAATACAAAATCAGTTTGGGGTATCACAGGAGTAGGACTGATAATGAATAAGAAAAAAGGAATGTGGGTAAACTGCTATGAGCAACACAGTGATCACGCACGGGAAAAAGAAAAATCTGAATCTCTCTGTTCGAGCTCTGATTTCACGTATTTATTCAGATGATCTTTCCTACTTATGTACGTGAGAGGCAACAATATATTTTCGCGTTCGGAGGAGAATGTTGATGATTGTAGTTTCGTAAGTAGCTCACGTCGCAGCGATAAACGCCTTTGTTCTAATGATTCCCATCCCAGATCCTGTATCATTTCAGTGACATTGTCTCCCCTGTATCACAACAATACAAAACAAGCTGCCCTTCTTTCGACTCTTTCGATGCCCTCCGACAAACCCACCTGATAAGTATCGCACACTGGGCAGCAAGACCAGATAAAACAGGAGGAATCTCACTGTATTATTGATGCTGTCCTTTTTCTAGCTAAGCAAGGAAGTCCTTTTAGAGGAACAAAAGAAGATGGTGATTTAGGTGATCCACATAGTGGCAAATTTCTAAATACAATTGATCTCATATCATACTATAGTGTCCCCCTTCGTCTAGGTATTGAACGCCACAAGAAAGGCCAGATTAGCAATTTTTACAAAAATATACAAGGTGATTTCCGTGATTTGATTGCTGACAAAATAAAACAAGATATAATTAACGATATTTAGCTGCTAAATACTCTTCACTGATGTTTGACTGCACTCCAGATATCTGCCACAATGTGCAGATGACACAAGTAATTTGATACTGCAAAAATTGGGACAAGATGGGTTGAATGTTAAATATTGCAGGGGACAGTCTTATAACAATGGGTCAAACAGGGCTGGAAAGTACAAAAGTCTCCAGTCAAGAATACTTCAGAAGAATGAACTGGCCTATTTCGTACCATGTACTGCTCACTCTTTAAATTTAGTAGGAGCAAATTCAGCAGACATTCAGCAAGACTAGGTGATCTGCAAGAGTAGATGCGGTTGAAGCTGTTTACAAACATTTTCATAAAGTTTTGAAGGCCCTGCAAGAAACTGAAACAAATAAATTGTCAACACCAGAAACAAAATCAGAGACAAGATCTATTTTTAAAAATATGAGAAAACTCAAAATTTATTACTTTAACTTGTTTCTGGTATGCAATATTAAAATAAATTGCTCATATTAATCAGTTTCTGCGAAGTTACTACTTTACAATTGATAAAGCTGTTCGGAACATTCAAGGACTTTTGGGCTTTCTCAAAACTTCCTCGGATTCTTGTTCCTCTGAAGCTATTTCTGAGGCCGAAGTACTATCAGAAGATAATGAGGTATCAAAGGTATTCTCCAAAAAAAGGATGCGAAGAAAGAAGAAAATGGCTGATGAGCTTTGTGAGGATGAAGTACCCAACATTCACAGAAAAAATAAGGAATAACTGACAGAGATTAGTGCCAGGTTTACCGCACTTTAAAAAAAAAATTGGGGCAAAAATTAGTTTTCTGTGTGGTGTGCAAATTCGAGAAATGGAAGTGAAGGCGAAAGCAGCGGACCTGGCAGAAGATATTAGCGAGGAAGAACTTGAAGTTGAAAGTTTCATACAACATGCGCTGGCAGTAGACAGAGCTTTGCAAGATTCCACTGCATCTTCAACATTAAATTTAATTTATAAAAATAAATTGGTAGAGAGGTATCCCAACCTTACTACAGCGTTGAAATATATATTACCATTCTAGTTTCTGTTTCGTCTGGAGAAAGAAGTTTCAGCAAGCTGAAACTAATTAAATACACTTGAGAAGCATGACTGCTTAACAAATCTGAGTATAATATCCATAGAGCACAAACAAACAGCTTCTCTAGACTATGATGATATCAAAAACAGTTTTGCAGCAAAAAAAGCTCGAAAAGCGAACTTTTGAATTGATTTTTGTACGATGAGTAATCTTGTAATATTTTTGTATGTATTAAAATTGTTCTGTTTTCCGTTCATCATAATTCAGTCAATAAAATAAGTTCATGTTGTAAGACTGTGACATTTATTTAGAAATATGTAACCCGATTACGTCAAAAAGTCGATTCTTACGGGCCCCTCTTGACAAATGTCCTAGATCCGGCCCTGGTCAAGATAGATATGAAGCCAACATCGACAACAGTAGTACAGGTTTATACGCCAACTAGCTCTGCCAATGATAAGGAGATTGAATAAATGTATGAGGAGTTAAAGGAAATTATTCAGACAATGAAGGGAGAGGAAAACTTAATTGTTATGGGAGACTGGAGTTCGGTAGTAGGAAAAGGAAGAGAAGGAAAAACAGGTGAGTATGGACTGGGCTGAAGGAATGAAAGAGGAAGTCGCCTGGTAGAATTTGGCGCGGAACATGATTTAATCATAACAAATACCTGGTTTAAGAATCACAAAAGAAAGTTGTATACATGGAAGAGACCAGGAGACACCGGAAGGTATCAGATAGATTTTATAATGGTAAAACATAGATTCCAGAACCAGGTTTTAAACTGTAAGACATACCCAGCGGCAGATATAGACTCTGACCATAACTTGTTAGTCATCAACTGTAGGCTGAAACTGAAAAAAACTGCAGAAAGGTAGGAAAATAAGGAGATGGACTTAGATAAATTGAAGGAACGTGTAGTTCTGGAGAAATTCAGAGGGAGCTTTAGGCAACAATTGGCAGAAACAGGGGGAAATAAAACAGTAGAAGAGGAATGGGTAGCATTGAGAGATGAAATAGTGAAGGCAGCAGAGGACAAAATAGGTAGAAAGGCAAGACCTACAAAAAATTCTTGGATATCACAGGAAATACTAGATTTAATTGATGAAAGGAGAAAATATAAAAATGCAGTAAATGAAACAGGCAAAATGAAGTTCAGACGATTAAAAAATGAGATTGACAGGAAGTGCAAAATGGCTAAGCAGGAGTGGCTAGAAGCCAAAAGCAAATCTGTAGAAGAATGTATAAGAGGGGGAAAAGTAGATACTGCCTACAGGAAAATAAGAGAGACATTTCGGGACAAGAAAAACAGCTCTACAAATATCAAGAACTTAGATGGAAAACCAGTTCTCAGCAAAGAAGGGAAAGCTGAAAGGTGGAAAGAGTACATAGAGGAGCTCTACAAAGGAAATGAACTTAGAGACAATGTTGTAGGAAGGGGACATGAAGTAGATCAAGATGAAATAGGAGATACTATACTGAGAGATGAATTTGACAGAGCACTGAAAAACCTAGGTTGGAACAAGGCCCCGGGAGTAGATGACATTCCCTCAGAGCTACTAAAGTCTCTGGGAGAGCCGGCCATGACAAAACTTTCTCACCTGGTGTGTAACATGTATGAGACAGGTGAAATACCCTCAGACTTTAAGAAAAATGTAATAAGCCCCATTTCAAAGAAATCAGGCGCAGACATGTGTGAAAATTACAGAACCATCAGTTTGATTAGTCATGGTTGCAAAATTTTAACACGAATTATCTACAGGAGAATGGAAAAGCTGGTAGAAGCTGACCTCGGGGAAGATCAGTTTGGATTCAGGAGGAACATAGGACCCGGGAGGCAGTACTCACTTTACGACTTATCTTAGAAGATAGATTAAGGAAAGGCAAACCTACATTTTTAGCTTTTGTAGATTTGGAGAAAGCTTTTGACAATGTTGACTGGAATACACTCTTTCAAATTCTGAAGTCAGCAGGGGTAAAATACAGGGAAAGGACAGTTATTTACAACAGTTATTAGACTCTAAGGTCATGAGAGGGAAGCATTCGTTGGAAAGGGAGTAAGACAGGGTTGTAGCCTTTTTCCGATGTTATTCAATTTGTACATCGAGCAGGCGGTGAAGGAAAGCAAGGAAAAATTTGGAATATGGATTAAAGTTCAGGGTGAAGAAATAAAAACATTGTGTTGTGCCGATGACATTGTAATTCTGTCAGAGACAGCAAAAGACCTGGAAGAGCAGATGAATGGAATGGACAGTGTGTTGAAGAGAGCGTTTAAGATGAACATTAACAAGAGCAAAAGAAAGATAATGGAATGCAGTCTTAGAAAATGTGGCGATGCTGAAGGAATTAGATTTGGTAATGAAACAATGAAGGTGGTAGGTCAGTAGTAAAATAACATATGACGATCACAGTACAGAGGATATAAAATGCAGAATGGCAATGTGCAGAAAAGCATTCTTGAAAAAGAGAAATTTGCTAACATCGAATATTAATTTAAGTTTAAGGAAGTCTTTTCTGAAGGCATTTATGTGGAGTGTTGCCTTGTATGGGAGTGAAACATGGATGATAAACAGTGTGGACAGGAAGAGAATAGGGGCTTTTGAAATGTGGTGCTACAGAAGGATGCTGAAGATTAGGTGGGTAGATCGCATAACTAATGAAGAGGTACTGAACAGAATTGGTGAGAAAAGAAATTTTTGGCATACCTTGACTAAAAGAAGGGATCACTTGGTAGGACACATTCTTAGACATCCAGGAATCGTAAATTTAGCATTGGAGGAAAGTGTGTGGGGTAAAAATCGCAGAGGGAGACCAAGAGACGCATATACTAAGCAGAATCAAATGGATGCGGGTTGCCGTTCTTATGAGGAGATAAAAAGGCTTGCTCAGGATAGAGTAGGGTGGAAAGCTGCATCAAACCAGTCTCCGGACTGAAGACCATAACAACAGTTCTAGTTCACTGTTCCTTGTTTATGGTAAAAGTTAATTCTTATATAATTACTTAACTCAACTCTCATGGACTATAAAGAATGCACTTAAAAACAGAAGAAGTATCTCAGGTCTGTTAGAGCCTATTCCATTTGTGAAGTAAAGGGATTGTGTACTTTTCTAGTGTCAGTTTATTGTACTTCCCTTGAACCTAGGAATATACTACCTCTTTTTTTCTGGGGGGGGGGGGGGGGAGGAAAAATAAAAATATATTATTATTATTATTATTAATAATAATAATAATAAAAAAAAAGAGATCAAAACATTGAGGTTAAGAATTTCATACATATCTCAATGAGGTCAGTCCCTTGTAGAATTATGAATCACAATTTTGCAGATTTTGTGTAGAAAGTAAAAGTAAGTAAAGCAGTCAACACTCCCAAGATTGGTCTGAACACCACAGTGGTTTACTAGGCATGGTCCTGTTTGGAGGTAGTATGCTGTTGCCTTCATCTGACCTTGGAACTGACTTACCCAGCTAGTTATAGGGGGAGCTACAGTTTAACGTGGGTTCCATACCACGGTGCTACTCAGTATTTTTCACACCAGCAACACTGCCAGAGGTGAAAGCAGTGGAAAGTGACAGATAAAAATCCTATGAACCCGTGACCTTTGGATTTGTATTCTGGCACGCTACCACTGTGCTACGGATCCGCACTGAACAACACTTATATACAAATTAATAGTATATATAATTTCTGCAAGAACCAACTGTCTGGAACCCATTTTATTCTTGTTGTTCACGAGCTTTAGAAGGCAGTAGATAAGGAAGTTCAGATTGATATCACTGGATCAGACTTCCTGAACAAAAGAACTCAGTGTATCATTCTTAATGGAGAGTATGTCACATATACCTCCAAAGTACTGTGATATAACTCCTGCTGTTTATGGCATATATAAATGTCCTAGTGGATGTTTCGTGTAGCGATAAGAGGCTCCTGCTGTTTGTGGCATATATATATGTCCTAGTGGGTGTTTCCTGTAGCGATAAGAGGCTATTCATAAATAATACATTTGTGTACAGGAAAGGGCTATTAGAAATGTATTAGGAATTCAAAGACACTAGATGATCAGCATCTGGTGCAAAGTTTGACATGTGACTCTAAACACAAATAACAATAATATTCATAAATAGATGAAAACTCTGATGGAGGTATAAAACAGTGGGAAGTCTTTGTTTCCTCTCTAACTGAAAATATCTACTCTTTCTAATAATATGACATTCAGCTTCAACTGCTTTTTGTTGGCATGAGTTTTGATTAACATATCATCATTAAATTGGGCAGTCAGTACTGTTCTACATGCATCTAATACTGAAAACAGAAATCAACTTCCAAAACTAGACCATACATTTTCCACAGTACATCTATTGCAGCAATATTTACAGAAAATTATTTAATGCCAATGAAGAAATGTGTATTATGGGAAATGTTATAAATTAATGTAATGAACTGTTAACACTATAAAACAATATAGGACACAAATAAATACAGAATATTAATATTATGTTGCAACTCATTAATGCATAGTATGTATGAAATATTCTTACATAGCAATCCAATTACTGGGTATGAGAATATTTTAAAGTATACTGATTATTAAGTGTTACACCATGGGCTATTAGGGCATGAGACACCATAGTGTATCTGCGACTGAACACTTTGCTGCAGACGGGGCATCTTGTTAAGCCTCGGTGGATGTTTCTGTGATGTGCCAAGGAATCCTTCCTACCAAACACTTGGCCACACACGTTGCAGCTATGATCTGATGGCACATCAGTTGTCGTCTCAATTAGGCGTTGCAGAAAGGAAACTACACAGAAAAGTGCCTGTATCACACAACTAACAATATGTTTTCAACTACAAAAATATTCAAAAGGAAACACAAATGAGATACAAATGTGGAAAGTAGCAACCAAACAGTATGTGGGTTTTAATACAATGTATTTATAGACCTAATTTTTTATCTTTATGTACACAAAAAAGAAGAGAAGTTAGCATTATTTGATATGCAACACACTGCAATATGTAAACAAGTCCAGAAAGAAAGCTACAAAAATTAAACAGAAAATTGCAGTAATTGCTCATTTTACGGGAATACTCAGAAGAAAATACACACACACACAGTTAACACAACAAAAAGAATATACTGAAAGATGAATCAATTTGCAGCCATGAATTTTAAATTCACTTGAGCAGCAAATAAACAATGAACTAACATTCAACACACAGTCAAAATATACAGTGAAGTCAGTAAAATATTTATTCTTTCAGAAGAATGTGGTGTATTTTCAGAAAGCAGGACTCTGCATAAAATATGCAATAAGGAATAGGAAAAAAGACAAACATTATGATGTTATACATAAATGAAAGTAAAAAAGAAAATGACTTTAAGTTACACATACATACAACAAAATGGTTACATAATGAGGTTGACATACGAGACCTTTCAAAATACCAGTGACAGACAAGGCGATGGTATTCTCTACCACTTCTCAATAGAAACCAATAAATAAAATCAGATTACAATTCTTTGGAAATGTTTAGAGAATGAACAGCTCACCACGCATCTCTTCAAATATCTTAGGGAGCAGAAATTAACTAGTACCTGGTTTCAAGATATTTGGAAAAGTCTAACATAAGAGATAACATTGGAATGAAATATATTTTGCAGTCCAAGGCAAGGAGGATGAGAAAGTGGGAATGACACAAAGTGATTTGAAGAGACGGCAAAGAAAGAATGCAACAATGAAGCACTACAGGATGAAAGGGAAAACAAAATGTAGAATTAAGAACTGATTTAGTGTGGATCTTGGAAGCCCTTGATGTTGTGTTTATGAAATTAATAATACATGCACTACTTAAAAACATATTGTCTTGTTAGTGTAATACCTAGTTGACAAACTCGAGAACAAATATAATCATGTTGCAAAAATAAACCTCTAGTGGAAAATACATACGAATTCATGGCTTTGGTGTGAGGCAGAGCCTGCCCATATGATCTACAAAAGTATCAGTCCTGCAGACAAGTCCACTTAGCACTATATGAAAATAACCCAGAGAGAGAATGGCCTTTTACACAATGGAAATATATTGAAGGGCACTAGACAAGAAAGAGCAGTAGCAATTTCACACGTTATGTTTTTTCCATAGGTTTTATGTACACAGATTGTGGATAATGACTCCAATAAGATATTTAAAGAACAAGTTCAAACATCAGTGTATTTTATCACTGATTCTAGTAACCTAGAACACACTCACTCTATCTCTTTCTCTCTCTCAGCCTTACAAGAATCCAGTGATAGTTTTGTTAATAAAAATTTGTAGTTAATGAAAATGTGTAAGCTGATTTGGAGCACCTTTCTAGACCTGTTAAGTTGTAGTTTAATGAGATACTTATTATTTACATTAACTCTTGTTCCCTTCCAATTATTATTACTTTCTGTGACTTTTATTCTTGTATGTGTACTTCTTTCTTTTCCTTGAGAATACAGTTGCTAGAATGAACAAATGTTTGTTATTAACTTGTAATTATTTATGATATGTTTTTCTCCAGAATCAAAATCAGTATAGAGATACCAATAACTACAAAATTCCAGAACAATCTCTGGAAGCAGAATTAATTGTGGAAAGGCAGATGCCACACAGAGTCAGCAAAAGAGTACTTACAAAACATTCATTTGAGTAATACTTTAATATTGCTCAATAATATGTGATCTGTACCGTAAAAGGTTGATAGACTAGATCCAAAGGAGAGTAGCATGCTTCACTATGAGTTCATTTGTTTGTTGTAGTAGTCTTCAGTCCAGAGACTGGTTCAATGCAGCTCTCCACCCTATTCAATCCTGAGCACACCTCTTCACCTCCTCATAACAACGACAACCCAAATCTACTTGAACATACTTACTGTATTTGCCTCTTCCTCTCCCTCTGCAATTTTTCCCTACTCACTTCCCCCCAAAGTTAAACTGATGATTCCTTGATGTCTAAGAATGTGTCCTAGTTAAGGTACGTTAGAAATTTCTTTCCCCCCAAATTCTGTTCAGTACCTCTTCATTAATAAGCATGTAAGTGTCACAGGCATTCTTTATTGTGGTGAGGGTGTTTGTCAAATTTCAAGAGTGCATATTTCTAGAAAAGTGAACAAACATATTTCTTTCTCGTATCTCATATATCATGAAAAGACTGTGATAGTAAAATGAAAGAAATTTGAGCCAACATAAATTGCTTCATACTACAATTGAGTAAATTTTTCTTTCAAAGAACAACTTTCAATAAAATATTAATTACAGTACATTACTCCATACTGGGATATCCATTGTCATTGAACTGTTAATTAAGCTTGATGTTATGACTGCAACGGTTCCGTATTACTTCTGGCAAGCAGTTATTAACAATTTACTTAAATTTTTGATGAAATTGTCATATTTTTATATAATTTTTACACCATTTTATCAATATTACACAGATCCTTCTTTGGTAATTTTCTGTTTAGAATAAGACTGCAATAATCTGGCACTTTATAATCTAGCAGACCCAACAGTCAGGCATGTGTTAGAAATTTTCCCATATTTTTAACTATGGCCCTAACTAGTTGAAGAAGCTGAGATGGAAAGAAATGCAAATGATGATGAGTCGATACCTGATCACTCTGAAATAGTATAAGCAATAAAATTTGCATCCACCAAATGAGCGAAGGCATTTATAGAAGAAGAAGTAAACTGGCTCAACATTGACAGAAACTTCGCTATTGAAGAAGAACTGACTCACAATCTACATCTACATAAATACTTTGCAAGTCACATTGAAGTGCATGGTAGAGGGTTCATCAAACCACTTTTATGATATTTCTCTACAGTTCCATTCTCTAATAGTGCGCAGGAAAAAGGTACACATAAATCTTTCCGTTTTCAATCTGATTTTTATTACGATGATCATGTCTCCCTATGTAGGTAGCTGATAGCAAAATATGTTCGCATTTGGAAGATAAAGTTGGTGAAGAAATTTCGAAAACAGATCTCACCGCAATGAATAATGCCTTTCTTTTAATGATATCCACCCAACTCTTGCATGATTTCCATGACATTATCTTTCCTGTATTGTGATAATACAGAATGAGCTGCCCTTCTCTGAGCTTCCTCTAAATTCTCAGTCAGTCCCACTTGGTGGGGATCCCACAATGCACAGCAATACTCTAAAATAGGATGCACAAGTATGGCATAGACAGTTCCTGATGCATCTTCTAAGTGTTCTGCCAATGAAACATAGCCTTTGGTTCACCTTCCCTACAAAATTTTCTATGTTTTCTTTCCAATTGAAGCTGTTCATAATCGTTATTCCTAGGTATTTAGTTGAATTCATGAACTGCAGATTTGACAGGTTTATAGTGTAAATGAAGTTTAACTGATTTCTTTTAGTGCTCATAAGTATGACTTCACATACCTTGCAAAAATCTAAATCATAACACAGTTGCTTTTGATCTTCTGATGACTTTAATAACTGATAAATGACAGCATCATCTGGGAACAGTCTAAGAGAGCTGTTCACATTTTCTCCTAAATTGTTTATAAAAATAAGGAACAATAGGGGCCCTATAACACTTCCCTGGGAAATGCCAGATATCACTTCTATTTTACACAAGACTTTGTCATTCACAATTTGCAGTGTCCTTTCCAACACCATATCATGAGTCCATTCGCATAACTGTGTCAATATTCCTTAAGCACATAATTTGATTAGAAGACACTTGTGAGGTACAGTGTCAGAAATCTAGAAATACAGAATGTATATGAGATACCTTGTCAATAGCATTCCCAAGTTGGTAGCAAGACATAGAAGGCACCAGAAACTGACAGTGACACAAAAGACATACCTACAACTCACATCTCTTGGCCTTATGAACTTTTGTAAAATTCGCTGAGAGCAGCCAACAATACAACTATTCTGAACTTATGAACCTCCACATCACATAAAATATTTTTTGTTAAAGTAGAGCTAAATCAAATATATAAGAAGCATTTCTACATTGTTGAAGAGGGCTCAGAAGCAATTTTAAGCCAACAGTGCTTGATATCAGTCTGACATTTTCCACATCCTGTCAAAGTGACGGCTGGTTTGTGTTCGAGAGAACAAACTACACTGGTCATTAGTACCTGTTTTCATTCCACAAAGAGTAAAATGAAAAACCATTCACTACTTAAAATATTAAAACAATGTGTGAAACCACATTGGTACCGAAACCGTAACTCATCAAAATTAATAACAGTTATTAAAATGAAAGAAAGGGGAGAAAGATTCAAAACAAATTACCAGATGGCCTTAACTAACAGATCACAGCAGTAAAAGGATGGCCCAGCCAGGCTGTAACTTGTTAAAAACTCTTGCCTTCTTAAATAGACATAGTCTAGATGTTTGTGGCGCTGGAGTGGCCGGACATGATGGTTGTGTGTGTACAGTTGTCTGAGTGATTGTGTGAACGTATGTGTTTCTTTTTCTGATGAAGACCACAGCAGAAAATTTAAGTTGTGTGAATGTGATTATCTACTTTCGTGTCGGTTAGCAGCTCAGCGAGCCTATTTATGGTGACTTGTTATCTAGCTTCCATTATTGACATTCCTACCAGATTTTCCATTGTTAAAACTTAAATAGAATAATAAAAACCACTTGCACGAATAAAATTTAAAACTTTATCAGTCACTGAGGCATTGTCAGCAAGCACCAAAGGCACAGTGTCAGGAATATTAATATTCTGCCTCAAGGCAAACTGTTCAACAAGATGTGGCACGCTGTCAAACACAAACCACAATGGCAATGAGCAGGGTCCTCACACTGGAGAAGGCCGCCATATGACAGCCAGGTATGGCCAATGCAGAGCTGACAAAGGACAGCAGAACAGCAAGTACCCTGTGACAGGCCTGCATAGAGGACCACCATACATTTGTATCCTCCTTGATAACATGTAATTTGTTGGCACAATCAGTTCTGAATTCCATATCCCAAGCACTTTCCAGTGTAATACTGATCGAAGATCAGTTACTGGGATACTGATTTTCAGAGTCTGTTCATTGGTAGTCTCCCCAAAAATCATGTGTGCCTTGGTGTCCAGACGGAGATCACCGACCATCCCCAACAATCAAGGGCATAGATAAGACTTAAAGTGATTGTGTGCCATGTAATGCAAAATGCCTTGTCAATGTGTACAAAGTTATTGTGCTACACAGCGTCAGTGATGATGCATGTTTATTCTCTCTGGTCAAATAATTACTCTGTTTAAATAATTACTCTTTTGTTTTATACCAGTATGTCTCTTATCTTTGTACTTGTGATACGTTAATTAAATGTCGCTGATTAAGTAAATACATCTTATTGCAACATTTTTGGTGACCCCAACGTGATATTCGGTGTTAATCGACACTTCGTAAAGTTCAGTTTCGGACGTTACATTTGAAACAACCGCTTCAGCCGCGCCGCGCTTCTTCCGTGTGATTACGCCATGCACATTAATCAACACCGTCGCGGTCAAACCACCACCATTCTGGCGACAAAACCCTGTACTATGGTTTGCACAACTTGAAACCCAATTTGTGTTAGCTCACGTAACTATTGATGATACTAAATACAGCTATGTCGTCGCAGCATTGAATGAAGACTTGACAACAGAAGTACAAGATATTCTGGCTTAACCACCGAGTACCGATCGATATTCAACAATCAAGAATGCCTTAACCACCCAGTTATCACAGTTTGAGACAAAACGCCTGGAGAAGCTACTACATACTGAAGAGTTAGGTGATCACACACCTTCACAGTTGCTGCGCCGCTTGCGTACATTGGCAAATAATGCTGTCAACATAGATATTTTACACAATATCTGGCTGTCGCGTCTTCCACCGGATGCACAGAAAATACTCACAGTGTGGGCCGGTGATCTTGATGCTCTTGCACAAACCGCAGATCATATTGTGGAGATGTATCTGTCTGCGAGTGTAGCAGCTGTTAATTCACTGACAGACAATACCCTCACAGCATTGCAAGCTCAGGTCGCAGAACTTACTGCACAAATCGCCGCGCTACGAACACATTGTTCCAACCGTCAATCATGACGCCACCACTCACCAAGAAGACGCAGTTGCTCACCTTCGGCTGTAAAGATTTGCTGGTATCACAAGCAGTTTGGTTCAGAGACAAGAAAGTGTAATCCTCCGTGTGAGAAGGGAAATGAACACGGAAGTCAGTAATGACGGCAACTGGCTCTCCGGATGGCAGCCATCGACTATTTGTCACAGAACAAGATACAAAGTTACAATTCTTAGTGGACACAGGTGCTGATGTGTCAGTGTATCCATGTTCTCGGCTACCTCATCGAAGCAAGGACGACTGCTGCCTTTTTGCTGCAAATGGTTCTAGGATCCAGACATATGGTCGAGTGACACTTTCATTAAACTAAGGCCTTCCACGCAAGTTTGCCTGGCAATTTACAGTAGCAGATGTGACGCATCCTATTCTCGGTGCAGACTTCTTATCTTTTTATGGACTGCTTCCTGATCTTCGACATCGCTGGCTCCTCGACACTACAACTAACTTAGTCAGTCAGGGACATTTACGCTATATTGAAGCCACCACTATACGAATGATCGCAGGTGACTCTCCATATGAAGAGCTTCTTAAACAGTTTCCGGAGATCACCCGGCAGCTACCCACATTGGCAACTATACGACATACTACAGTACACCACATATTAACGACGCCAGAACCGCCACTTCACGCTCGACCTCAGCAAGAATTTTCATTTATGCTCGCTCAAGGAATCTGCCACCCCTCAATCAGTAGCTGGTCTTCACCCATCCATGTTGTTCCAAAGAAGAACAATGGGCGGTGTCCGTGTGGTGATTACCGGCAGCTAAATACTAGGGCAATTCCCAATCGCTATCCGGTGCCTCACATTGAGGACTTTGCTTTCAACATCCACGGCAAATGTGTATTTTCTACATTGGACTTAGTTCGTGCATTTTACCAAATTCCAGTTGCTTCAGAAGACATTGCTAAGACTGCTGTCTGTACCCCATTTGGTCTTTTTGAATTCACAAGAATGCCATTTGGACTCTGTAATGCTGCACAAACGTTCCAGCGATGTATGGATGAAATCACACATGACCTGGATTACTGTTATGTTTATATTGATGATGTTTTAGTGATGTCTGTCTCTGAGTCAGAGCACTTGGAACACTTACGCCAACTTTTTACCCGCCTTCGTTTGCACAGGCTACTCATAAGCCCATCAAAGTGTGTATTTGGAGCAGCAGAAGTTCAGTTCCTTGGCTACACCATCAACGCTCATGGAAACAGCCGCCACAGGCGAAAGTAGAAGCCATAACGAACTTCCCCCGACCTGTGACAGTTCGTGAATTACGACGATTTCTTGGTACAATTAATTTCTATCGTCGTTTCGTGCGCAATCATGCACTCCTGGCTGCCCCATTGAACAAGCTCTTGCAGGGTGCACCAAAACCAAACGACAAACTGTCATGGACTAGCAAGGCTGAGACCGCTTTCACCAAAGTGAAGACTGCCCTCGTTGAGGCTACACTGTTAGCACATCCTGTATCAGAAGCACAGCTCGCCTTGATGGTAGACGCATCTGCAACTGCAATTGGTGCTGCGCTTCAACAAAAAGTAGATCAACATTGGCAGCCTTTAGCGTTTTTCAGCCAGATTTATGCCCGTCACAGCAAAGTTGGTCGACGTATGACCGTGAATTATATGCCGCATATGCTTCCATCCGGAAATTTTGTCACATGCTCGAAGGTCAACAATTCACATTAGCCACCGACCACAAGCCGATGGCATATGCCTTTCGTCAGAAACCTGACAAAGCATCGCCTCGTTAGCTACGCCACCTGGACTATATAGGACAATTTACAACCAATGTCGAGGGAGAAATGAATATACCAGCAGACGCCCTCTCCCGTGTAGAAGCAATCGCACGCGCAATTGACAATGAAGCACTCGCCGCGACACAGCAATCAGACGCCGAGCTGCATAATTTACAGACACCTGGCCTACAGCTCCATCAAATTCAAGTACCACCGACAAATGCATGGCTATATTGTGATGTTTCTACATCGAAAGTGCGGCCGTTTGTGACAGCTCCCTTCCGACAGCAAGCAATAGCGTTGCTGCATGACTTATCACACCCTGGAGTCCGTGGTACCTTGAACCTAGTTAAACGATCTTTTGTGTGGCCAAATATGGGCAAAGATGTTAAAGAGTATGTGCGCCAATGCATGGCATGTCAAAGGAATAAAATTAGTCGGCATGTTAGGGCACCTCTTGGCACATTCATGCCACCGAATCAACGATTTGAACATGTCCATTTAGACATCATTGGCCAACTAGTGCCGTCTGAAGGGTACACGTACTGCCTAACTGCCATTGATCGCTTCACACGCTGGCCAGAGGCTTTTCCAATGGCAGACATCACTGCCGAGACAGTGGCAACTACATTCTTTCGGGGATGGATTGCTCGTTTTGGAGTACCCCTGCGTATTACCACCGACCAGGGAAGGCAGTTTGAGTCATACCTATTCAAAGCGCTTGCTGTCCTATTAGGAATGAAATGCATTCGAACTACAGCTTACCACCCGGCAGTGAACGGTTTAGTAGAACGCCTACATCGACAACTAACAGCATCTCTGAGGTGTCATGAGTCACAACGGAGGACAGAAACCCTACCAACTGTTCTGATGGGCCTCCACGCTTCCATTAAAGAAGATATCAAAGCCACAGCAGCAGATCTTGTCTATGGACAACCAATTCAATCGACTGCCTGGCGAATTCCTACACAACATGTCTGATGATCTGGTCGAAGCTTCAGACTGTCTGCAAGCTGCGTTCGCAGATTCGAGAACTACGTCCTGTCGCGTCAAGAGAGCAAAAGACCTGCCGCTCTTTCATTTTTTCAGATCTGTGGAAGTGTGACCATGTCTTTGTCAGGCACGATGCTATGTGCAAACCTCTCCAGTCACCGTATGATGGGCCGTATCCTGTCCTTAGCAAAGAGGAAAAGACGTTTAAGGTTGATATCAAGGGTACGCTAACTGCAATCTCCATTGACCGCCTTAAACCCGCCTTCTGCACTACCCACCCTGATTCTAGCACAGAACCTGTCACACCTGCTATGAGCACAGGAGAATCGACCACTGCCCCACGACCTGCTACCTTGAAGCCTCAACGGACACCAGACGTCAACACAAACGACTCCCCCAGCAGCTTCAGCTAAACCTGTCGTCACGCGATCCGGTCGTCATGTCTGCTTCAACAGAAAATATCGTTGACACTGAGGGGGGAATGATAAAGTGATTGTGTGCCATGTAATGCAAAATGCCTTGTCAACGTGTACAAAGTTATTGTGCTACACAGCGTCAGTGATGATGCATGTTTATTCTCTCTGGTCAAATAATTACTCTGTTCAAATAATTACTCTTTTGTTTTATACCAGTATGTCTCTTATCTTTGTACTTGTGATACATTAATTAAATGTTGCTAATTAAGTAAATACATCTTATCGCAACAGACTCCTGAATAGCAACAACTAAAGGATGGTAAGGTTAACACACACCGATGGCTTATAAGCCGTCCAGGGAGTCATCTGAGCAAGGACTCACTGGAGCAGGAGCCACAGTGTTCAAGAGTGCGAGAGATAGCTACTTGCTCTGCAGTGTAAACAATCAAAGTGTCCAGCAATTCTCAGCACAAAAATCTGAGTTTTCAGGTCATTTTTCACATTTTTTCCAGGTTTGTGTTGTGCTTAGTCCCTAAACAGTTTTGATCCATTTTATGTCAGAATCTACAAATTTTGTTAATATGTGGGTTTAAAAGAGAAACATCAACAAAGTTTGAGGGTGCCTTCAAGTTTGAATTTGAAACATCATGTTTAATTAGCATTATTTTCTTGTTTTAGTCCACACCACCATCTTCCAAAGTATGGAGAGCACACAGCTCACAGCAGAAGTACCTGTTTCACAGTATAGAAGATAAACTGCTCATTGAATTTAAGGTTTGCATTTCTCAACACATTCCAGGTAGGAAAAATATATATAAAAAAGAGAAGCAGCACAGGTTTGTTGCCAGAAACACATAAATAAAAACACATACAAATACACAAATAATAAGCTTTCACAACCCAAGGTTGCTTCATCAGAAAAGAGGAAGGAAGGAGGGGTAAAAAGGAAAGGAATTGGGGTTTTAAGGGAGTGTTTGAGGAGTCATTCTAATCCTGGGAGTGGAAGGACTTGCCTTGGGTGAAAAAGTACAGGTAAACGAACAGACACACGCACACACATATACACCCAAACACACCAAGCAAGACACATGTAAAAAGCAGAGAAGGTGGACAGAGATGCCAGTTGAGGCAGAGGCTCTGTTCAGAGATCAGAGGCAAAGATGATGTTGAATGGTGGGTGGGAAATTAATGGAGGTTGAGACCAGGTGGGCAACGGGAAGAGAGAATATGCTGAAGGGCAAGTTCCCATCTCCGAAGTTCTGAAAGGGTTGTGTCAGTGGGAAGTATCCAGATAACCCGGATGGTGCAACACTGTGTCAGGTTGAGCTGACTGTGCACCAAGGCATGCTTAGTCACAGGGTGATCCTCAATACCAACGAACACTGTCTGCCTGTGCCCGTTCATGTGAATATGTGTCTATCAAGTTAAGTTAAACCATCTCTATTTTAATATATATAATTGGGAAATAAACATACCAGGATCTGACACCAGGATTTACTACAGTAAAATGAACAAAAATCGAGTTACATACCAAATGAAGCAAATGTTACGCATGCGAGTTCACACACACACACACACACACACACACACACACACACACACACACGCACACAAATAAATAAATGAAGAGAATTACCTAATTCCGTAAAAAACTGTACATTATTCTGTCAATTTAGCTTACTGCAAATAAGCTTATTGTAAATAAAGAAATTTCAGTTATTAAACATTCCTTAATACAAATATTATTACATTTACATCTCTACTGTCACTTAGTTATGTAAATGATCACAAACTGTTGCTTATTAATGTGGCTGAACACCTGTCATGGAAGGAGCATATGGGTCAGGGATTGATGACCTAGATGTTTAGCCCCCTCAAAACAACAATATATGGGTCACCTTTGTCAGAAAGTCAATACAAATAAGACAGCATGTATTTATTAACATAGGTCTCAACCTTCCTGGACCACGACACCTAAAGGCAAATAGATTTTAGATTGATAATTGTGTATCTTCAGGAAGGTACTTAGACCATGGGCAGGAATGGGTCACCAGTAGTCTATAATGAAGAGCTATTTACACAATAAAAGAAGAGCAATTACACTTACACTTCCAAAAATACTAAGAAGCATATGAGGTAACTATAGATCAATATCAGTTGTCCCTACAATATTTAATAACCAAAGGGAGCTAGCAACAAACATATGCATGTATTTTGAGACCAGTTACAAAATGACCCTGTCGAGCACAAAAAAGACAAAAATGTTCATGTTTAAAAGATTCCTAATGACTGCAAAGTTCACTTGGATAGATATCTCCAGACTGTAAGGATATATTATTGTGCTCTTAGTTTTAAATAAAATTTCAATATCTCCTGTGAATTTCATATGCTGCTATGTATGAGCTAAAATCAACCATACATAAAGTCTATGCGATGTCTTTTTACCTCTGAAAACTCTTTACAATATGTTGCAATAATTCACATAATTTGATGCTGCACAGTAACTGTGACAGATAACAAAACTAAAATTGCCCTTTATCGAGCAAACGTTCCAAAATATATAATACAAACAAAATCAAAATATTCCACTGAGTAGATTTCTTAAAATTGGATAGTAAGTTTCATAGTTTTGCAGAACACCGTCTTTCCGGATAATTGGCCCTTTTGGTAAACTAACACCATAGAATTTAGGGTGTAACTTGATAAGGGATAAGGGTTTGCGCAAATGAAATTTCTATGCAAATGACCACAGAATAAATAAATAATAGCCACTATAAAAGGGGGATGTTCAATTCAGAACCCTGCAGAATTGCATTCTCTTGGATATGTGGTGAACTAAGGGGTTGCATTGGCTTGGACTCTGAAAGAGCAGAGTGACAAAGATCTGGATGAAGATCAGGGGTGGAATTAGGTGCCCGCACTCATGCAATATTGAAAAGGACAAGTGCTTTCTTTTCTCCTGCTCTTTTATGGTGAGGAAGCCTGGTGGGTAGTTCACAGATGCAGAGTTCTGAGCTTAGTGCTCAGCCATTGGGTCTGGATCTGTGCAAATGACTCCATTCATAGAAATCCGTGGCACACCAAAAGGGATCTGGCAACCATAGGGAAGACTGATCGTCGTGCACACCAGGAATGGAGAGGTAGGTGATTCAATGATAGAAACATTCTTTTCCCAGCACTCCTGCTTGCATCCATTGATCAGTAGTCGAGCTCAGGCATGGAGCTGCTTAAAAACAATGAATTTCTCCAAAAATGGGTGCCACATATGATACTAGAAAACCCACTACGAATTCTAATTGTCTCAGTGATCTCTGGTGACAACCGGGGCACTGTACTACACCAGGGGGAATCCGAAGAACTGGGGCCCTAATGGCCATAGTTAAGACTTTTGACCACCACATCTATGTGAAGAAGAACCAACAGTGACTGTGGGTGTCACCATTAACCTTATTAAGAGCCCATCTGGGAAAGCATCCAGAATACTGACACCTTTGTAGTCATATGAAGACCTCAAAGTGTCACTACTACACAAGTCATATTGCACTCTCCAGTGGATAGAAGGTTGAAGGCCAGGGCTGCAGGCTGATAGCCAAGTAGGTGCCATGTTCCAGAGTGAAATGTGTGTGGGTACCAGTATTTAAAAGGCCGAGATCGTGTTGAGATAGTAATGACTCAACATCTCTACCATGGCTAGTAATTGTTGTACCACCTCACATGGAATTATGAGTGTTGATAGGCATTGAAATCGCCCAATAGTAGGAAAGTGGAGGGAACTGAGTCATTGCAGCCAGTTTGTGTTATGTACTTCAGCATCTGGAGGAAATAGAGAGATTGCAGATGGTAATATCCACTGTAAGCCTTGCCCTGAGAGCCACAGCTTCTAATGCTGTTTGGAGGGGCATAGGTTTGCTGAAGACAGAGGTAAGGATGTAAAAGGGGTGTTCAAATGAAATTGTATGAAACAACACTGAAGGATTCACTGTTCCCAGAATTCCTCTTGCTGTGATAAGAGTTAGTCCTCTCTGGTCCTTCAGTTTGTCATTTGAGTTGAAGTGCTTCCATGTTTTTTAGTAGACCAAACAGGTGGAAGTCACAAGGCAAAATGTCCAGGCTACAGGATGGACACTCAAGCAGGTCCCACTTTAACTTTGCCAGTACACTTTGTGTGACCCTAGAAACATGTAGACATGTATTATCATGGAGCAGAATCACTCCCTCCATGAGCAGCCCAGGCCATTTGCTGTTGACAGTCTTTTGTAGGCTACAGAGTGTCTCATGGTACATGTTAATATCAACAGATTTCGAGCTTGAGGAAATCGATGAGTATCTGACCTCGGATGTTGAAAAAGACGGTGAGTATCACCTTGCCTGCTGAGAGCACAGCTTTGAACATTTTAGGGGGGGTTGACAACACATGCTTTGCGGCTCTAGTTTTCACAGTACATTATCCCAAAGTGGCATATTCAAATTTCAACCAGTTTGGTTGTTAACACTTTTCGTAACTTTTCATTTGAACACCCTTCATAGATACATATTCCACCTGACACCCTGTCATAGTCTGCACGATTCCTGTAATAACCTTGATAGGGCAGGGGTTCGCATCTTGTGGGACACCAAGGTTCCTGTAGGGCAATGCAAAATACAGGTGAAGTGCTCAGAAGTTGTCTTAGCTAAGCCAAGTGTAGGGGTGGGGGGAGAACTACAATTCTACAGGAGTATTAGATTTACACTGAGCCAAAAAGTCATGATGAAACAGATAAAGCAAGTTATTCAATAGGATCACCTGCTACCACAAGTTGAGAACCTATGGAGTCAAGGACCATTGGGTCATTGTTTCTGTGAAGGTGATGTCCTAAGGGTACACATCTCCTCCTCATCTTCACAAGCAGATGACGTAGGAACCTGTGGCATAGAAGTCACCACAGATCCTTTTTTCTTGTTTCTTTATGTTACCCTTTAGTTTCAAGGGCTGGGAGAGCTTTACTGATGTCACTTTAGGGGCTCGATGACAACTGAGACCCTCCTTTCCATTGGGTGATGTCCCGAGGGGCCCCATCCTAGTCAGAGGGGCCAGAGACGGCTACTGCTTCTCCAGCTGAGGGATGGGGACTTATGTCCCTGATGGATAGTGTCAAGTGGCTCAAGGAGGTACTGGAGGAGTGACAGAAGGAGGGCCTCCAACCATCAAGGGTAGGTGGTAGAACCATTGTTAGTAAGAACCAAAGAGAAAGTGGCGATGATGTGACTACAGCAAATGAAGTTACGGACACAGAAGCCTCTCATATTTGTTCTTGGCCTCTGTGTCCGTCAGTCTATCCAAGATCTTAATCACCCCAAATTTTCCTCTCTTTGTGGAGGATAATACAGTCCTGTGAGCAGGGTGGATGGTGGTGTCCATAGCTGACAGACGGGATAGGGGGTACAAGGAGAGTCTGGGTGTGATGGTCACCTACATTTCCTGCATGTGGAGCTAGAGGTGTAGCACTTAAAAGCATCACATGGGGGGAGGGATTTATGGTTTTACATCACACCAGTAAATTATAACTTTGACCTTTTTGGGCAGTGTATCACCTCAAAGGTCAAAATGAAAGCACCAGCAGCAACCTGGCAATCTTTTGGTCCCATATAGATATGCTCGATGAAGTGAACACTTTGTCACTCTAAGTTGGTGCACAACTCTTTGTCAGACTGCTGGAGGAGATTACAGTGGAAGATAATATCCTTGACGATGTTGAGAGGCTTGTGAAGTGTGATAAAAAACAGAAACATCACCTAGCTTGTCACAGGCGAGGAACGCCTGCGACTGTACTAGAGATGCTGCTTCTATCACGACTTACACACTTCACATATTCAACATGCCTCCAACTTCCCAAACATATCCTCCAGATGTTTTACAACAGAGGCTTGGCTGACATGAATGATTCTCCATCAGTTCAGATGCACATGAGGAATTTGAGAGTGTAAAGCTCATTGCCATTTGAAGCCCATCATTCCTCCCACAACGTAATCAGGAAAGGGAACAATTTGGGATAATATATCTCAACATTAAACTCTGTCCTGCCATGCTTAGACACGGTGGTGGCTATTTAGCATGTGTTTCATAGTAGTCCCATGAGCAGCAAGGGGATAAGGCCCATCCAGTCACAGCCTCCCATGACTGGATGAGCCTCATACAACTGAGATGCGACCACACCTCACAGGTTGCCACCTAGCGACTGTTCCACCTCAACAGCCATTCATCTCCACAGTGCGGAGCACACCTCGATACTGAGGTTTTATTATTATAATTATTTAAAAATATAAAGAAAAAAAGAAATAGAGGTTTTCACCATCCTCCTGACCCGGGCAGTTAAGCCAATATCCCAGGGCTCTACATCTACATATGATACTCTGCAAATCACATTTAAGTGCCTGGCAGAGGGTTCATTGAACCACCTTCATACTATTCATCTACCATTCCATTCTTGTGGGGAAATAATCTCTCTGTTTGAGCTATGATTTCTCATATTTCATTCTGATGATCCTTTCTACATATGTAGGTAGTTTTCAACAATATACTCTCGCATTTGGAAGAGAATTTTGGTGACTGGAGTTTCATAAGTAGACCAAGTCGCAGTGATAAAAGCTGTTATTATAATGATTCCCATCCCAGATCCTGTATCATTTCCATGATGCTGTCTCCCATGTTTCATGACAATACAAAATGAGCTGCCATTCTTTGGAATCTGTTGATGGCTTCAACATAAATCATACCACTGTTGCACCATATTGTATATAGTGATCACTGAGGTTTGGAGACACACATGGGCCCTGACATAATGGAGGGTGGAGCCACAGGATATGTGTTCAGGTCACTTTTGGTCACACTTCTGCAAACATTGACAGCACATCGATATGTCACAGACAGTTTGCATCCATGTGTACTGCCCTTGATGGCACAGCGCCCTGGAACATTATTTTAACGCAATAATGCATGCTCGCAACAGCACTAATGTCTGTGGGCTGCATATGGCGTGTTGAGAACTTCTCGTGGCCAGTACAATTTCTAGATCTCATCATCACTGAGCACATGTGGGATGACATTGGAAGTAACTCTGAACTAGGTTGGTACCAATCTTTGGGAACTCATGGGCCATTGCAACTACTATGAAAAAACTTGCCTCAGGTAAGGATCCGAAGGCTGTTTGACACTGCAAACCACATAAGGGCAGGCATTCCATGTGTAACTGCCCATGTCTCTTCCATCCCACACTGCAAACAGTTCAGTCAAGTTATATATGTAGTTTCTTTCACTCCCAAACAGTGCTGGATGGATTACTTTTTTGTCAGGCAATATATATTATTGTGAGTGAGAGATAGAGAAGGGTGGGGAGGAGGAGGGAGAGGGGGCAGGGATTGTTAGGTAAACATTTATAAAAGCCATAATGTAAACAATAAAATTACATAATTCTCATTAATCTGTACTGCACTCAAAATAATTTACTCAAATTAAAACTTAAACATAACTTAGTGTATTAGGCTGGCTATCAAAATCTGAGGTAAGTGCACACTTGGCAAAATAAAAATTAGGATATGTTAACTGGGATTGCTAATAATGCAAGTGATTCATGCATTAAAAATTAATTACTGATGAAAAGTGGGTTTTTGGATGGCAAAATCTTATACATTCAAGTCAAATACTTGTTTTTAAGATAGGTACAGCAGAAGCTTTTTGTTGAATCTCATTTCTTGCCTTCTGATTACTTTGTGTGTCTATGCCTATGTATCTGATTTCTTGTCTAAATTTAGTGTGACAAAACACAAAAATATGTTGCTATTTTTCAATCTAACACATACATGACTAAATAATTGAGATAAGGCAGAATGTGCAATCTGACAAGAACTATGGTGTTCAGTGTGATATGAAGACAGAAAATGGGTTACCACGTTAACATTTGACCAAATTTAAATGCTTCAAATTCAGTGTTGACAAAAACAGCTACGAGAGATGTCAGCCAAAATTTAAAGGCAAACTGCAATTGTCAACTTCTTTATCAAGAATTGTAGCATAAAAGAGTGATTTCATCCGTCATTTTTCCAATCAGATCATAAAACATATATAATACTTTTGTGATTCTGAAACATGAAATTTGCCTGAACACAATGGGTTCAGCAGTATTCCATTACACAGAATCATGCAACTTTGCAACAAAGCAAATATAACGTGTAAACTGACAGTTTCTGCACTAAAAACTGTCCAAAAATTGTTCAAAAATTTCTTAGAATTGTTAATAGTCTTAAACCCACTGATGACTGAACTGAGGAGTTTGTGCCTGCTAAAGTTTGTTCCTACATATGGAAGCAGCATGAAAGTATTCATCTTTCTAAACAGAAAGGTATTAAAAATTTTTAGCTGATCTGTGGAAAGTAGGAAGTAAAGTCAAAGAACATATTTTGAATACATTCAGCAAACTAACACTCAACACACATTTCATAGTAGAACAACTGGTGCTATAGGAGAATTTTTTATATTAAAGTATATATATATAAAAAAAAAAAAAACTTTTTACAGACACACAATTGACTGGAGTGTGGAACATCACTGGCACTCCTAGTGTGTGCACCGATATGAGACTGTTTTAATCTGCCACGAAATTTCATATCAGCACACACTCCACTGCAGAGTGAAATATCATTCTGGAAACAGAATATAGGCTGTGGCTAAACCATGTCTTCAATATATCCTTTCTTTCAGGAGTGCTAGTCCTGCAGGGTAGAATTGTGAAGTTTGGAAAGTATAAGGTGAGGTACTGGTGGAAGTCAAGCTGTAAGGACGGGCCGTGAGGCTTTTAGAATGGCTCAGTTGGTGGAGCACTCGCCTGCAAAAGGTAAAGGTCCTGCACACAGTTTTAATCTACCAGGACGTTTCAACATTTTAAATATTATGTGCTCTTAATATTCTTCTGCTCTGTTTCCTTTATATAAATTTAATCTTTATCTTAAACACTTTCAATTATGCTACTATTGCATAGTTACAGACGAAATGTACTTTGTTTGCATTTTCAGTGTGTAATATCTTTTCAAACGTTGTTAATCATTAATGTATACTCTATGACAGTCCCATGAAGGTCTTGTAAGTCACCACCAATTTGTGTTGCAGAAAAGGCACAATTTAGTGTTTATATTTTATAATTATATACAATAATTTAAACAATTTTGAAACATCAAGACATTTACACATATGTACCAAGAAATTCGAATTAAAACTATACATTTCGGAGCAAAATATATAGATATGAAATACAGTTAATTTCACACATGTTCCCTTAAAGATTTGGAATGCGCATGTAACAGGTGCATTTTCATAGCGTATACTCGGCTGAATACTTTCTGGCAAATTGGACACACTGTATGTCCTTTGTGAGAACGTTTGTGATGTGACAGTGAAGCTGGGTGAGAGAATGATTTACCACACTCGGTGCACCAGAAGAGTTGGGAGGGCTCATACCGAGTGATTCCACCAAATTCACTTCTGAGGAATGGTTCTGAGAAAGAAAAAAAATACTCACAATGTCAATACAATCTTACTTACACTCTCACACTAAAAGAAAATTTAAAAATCTTATTATAGGGACCAGGGACACTAAAAATTCCTCATAACGGAATGTATTGCAAAGGTACATAATAATAAAGAAATATTGCCAAACTTTCTGATAGAAGAAAGATGGGGATTTTATTATAAACATTACAGAGCAGCAGTAAATTACTGCAGGGCTCAAAGACAAATAAATTATGGAATGCAGCTTGATCTGAAATCTGGATTTTCCATGGTTACTACCAGGAATTAAATATTCTGCAAATCTTGGCACATTCATAAATTTGTGTTGCTACAATCTAGCATTTGGTAAACAGGCACTTCCCTACTGTCTTCTTTCATGAAGACGCAATGGCAATAATAAATATGGAACTTTTCCCACCATGGTGACAAACAACGGAAGATAGTAGACTTTTGGAAATATTACTACTGAGAAGTAAGGGAGAAAACAATTAAAAGAGAATAGAATAAGAATTGTCTGAAGTTGCTTACAACACTAATCTGTAATGCCCTCTAAAAAGAAAAAAAGAAAAGATTATCATGCTACATTTATATGACGGGAGTGACATATTCGTTTTCAATCACAGTACTTTCTCATTCAGCAGCAATTAATTTATCCCGTTAAAATTTTTGTAACACAGTTCACGTAAGTGAAATACCAGTAAGTTTTTTCAATGTTTCAGTTCAGAAAAATGTTTAAAAATTAGTAAATGTAAATAAAAAACAGAAGTTTCATTATACAGCAAAAAAATAATTAAAAACTATTGAGTTTAGAATTATAGTATTTTACTGTACTTTCAGTTAGTAAAGTTACCTTTTAAGTGTAGCAACAAGGTGACTGACGAGAAAAGAAGACAAAAATTTTGTCATATTATTTTCTGAGATACCAGTCATATAACAGATAGTTTCACAGTAGTCACTTTTTGTCCATAATTCAGTTCAAAATTGCGTTTGGTTTCATTTTTTCTAAACATGTGAAAGGGTGTGAAGTGATAAGATATTCTTTACTTATTTACAGCTTTTAAGTGTCAGTTCTTAATTATTCATCACAAAATGCAAAATGTCAGATGTATACTTAACATCTCAAAACAGAACAAAAAATAAAATTGTATACTTTTTTTGTCAATGCCCCCTTCTTTTTCACACACATCTTTTTCTTGTTCCGATTCCAACAGGCAGTATGCACACTAACAGAGTTTAGTAGGGGGGGGGGTGGTTTTATTGAGGCAACAATGGATGCTCAGTGACAATATATCATAGAATTTTACAGGACACCATGAAAACTGGCAAATCAAGATGGAACTCACAGAGGTAACAAAACTTTGAATAAAAGTACAAAAGTTTCTGCACAATCCACTTGTGATAAATGGGGAACCTTGATTTATATCGATAAAAATGGATGTGTGTCTATATGTTTGTTCCCTATGGACTCCATGATGGCTGGAGCAATTCTGATGAAATCTTCCGATTAGCTCAGTGTGTTATGCCGTGAAGTTTGGTAGCAATCTGACCAAGAAATTTATTAATGTATATGTAAAAGTTTATGTTTAGCATGACAGTAGCCCCCCCAGCGGAGAATGGGCCAACTGTTTGCATCAAGTCATTATTCTGTAACTACAGTGCTGCCACTTGGAGTGCCAGTATCACTATTGTGACTTCCTGTTGATAGTGCCACTATGGTTGACTCTTTCTCTGCTAGCAGGAATGTTACTGCCACTCCAAGTTCCAGACATAAATTTTTACATATAAATTAGATTATGATATTAGTATGTAAATAGGGATGAAACACACTGAGGGTTGTTTAAGTATGGTATGTTTTGTGTTTTATCATACTTCACAGAACACGTTGTTGTTGTTAGGGTCTTCAGTCCGAAGACTGGTTTGATGCAGCTCTCCACAATACCCTATCCTGAGCAAGCCTCTTTATCTCCACATAAGAACGGCAACCTACATCTGTCTGAATCTGCTTACTGTATCCATCTCTTGGTCTTCCTCTGCAATTTTTACCCCACACACTTCCCTCCAATGCTAAATTCAAATTCCTTAATGTCTAAGAATGTGTCCTACCAATCTATCCCTTCTTTTAGTCAAGGTATGCCAGAAATTTCTTTTCTCTCCAATTCTGTTCAATACCTCCTCATTAGTTACGCGATCCACCCACCTAATCTTCAGCATTCTTCTGTAGCACCATATTTCAAAAGCCTCAATCCTCTTCCTGTCCGCACTGTTTATCGTCCATGTCTCACTCCCATACAAGGCAACACTCCATACAAATGCCTTCAGAAAAGACTTCCTTAGGCTTAAATCAATATTCGATGTTAACAAATTTCTCATTTTCAAAAACGCCTTTCTACCCATTGCCATTCTGCATTTTATATCCTCTGTACTGCGACAATAATTTGTTATTTTACTGCCCAAATAACAAAACTCATCTACCTCCTTTATTGCTTCGTTTCCCAATCTAATTCCTTCAGCATCACCTGATTTCCTTACACTTCACTCCATTACCCTAGTTTTGCTCTTGTTAATGTTCATCTTATATGCACCTTTCAGCACACTGTCCATTCCCTTCAACTGCTCTTCCAGGTCTTTTGCTGTCTCTGAGATTATTACAATGTCGTCGGCAAAACGCAATGTTTTTAATTCTTCACCCTGAACTTTAATTCCTTCTCCAAATTTCTCCTTGCTTACCTTTATAGCTTGCTCAATGTACAAATTGAATAACAATGGAGAAAGACTACAACCCTGTCTTACTCCCTTTCCAACCACTGCATCCCTTTCATGCCCTTCAACTCTGAGAACCGCTGTCTGGTTTTTGTACAAGTTATAAATAACCTTACGTTCCCTATATCTTACTCCTGCTTGCTTCAGAACTTGAAAGAGTTTATTCCAATCAACATTCTCAAAAGCCTTCTCCAAATCTACAAAAGCTAGAAATGTAGGTTTGCCTTTTCTCAATCTATCTTCTAGGATAAGCCGTAACGTGAGTATTGCCTCCCGTGTTCCTACATTTCTCCTGAACCCAAACTGATCTTCCCCGAGGTCAGCTTCTGCCACCTTTTCCATCCTTCTGTATATAATTATTGTTAATATTTTGTAACCATGACTTATTAGACTGATGGTTCTGTAGTTTTCACACCTGTCTGCACCTGCTTTCTTTGGAATGGGGATTATAACATTTTTCTTAAAGTCTGAGGGTACTTCTCCTGTCTCATATATCTTACGCACCAGGTGAAACAGGTTTGTCATGGCTGGTTCTCCCAGAGACTTCAGTAGCTCTGAGGGAATATCATCTACTCCAGGGGCCTTGTTTCGACTTAGGTCTTTCAGGGCTCTGTCAAATTCTTCTCTCAGTACAGTATCTCCTATTTCATCTTCATCTACATCCTCTTCCCTTCCTACAATATTGCCTCGAAGTTCATTTCCTTTGTAGAGCCCCTCTATATACTCTTTCCACCTTTCAGCTTTCCCTTCTTTGCTGAGAACTGGTTTTCCATCAGTGTCCTTGATATTCATAGATCTGTTTCTCTTATCTCCAAATGTTTCTTTTATGGACAGAGTCTATATCTGCCCCTGGGTATGTTTTACAGTTTAAAACCTGGTTCCGGAATCTATGTCTTACCATTATAAAATCTATCTGATACCTTCCGGTGTCTCCTGGTCTCTTCAACGTATACAACCTTCTTTTGTGATTCTTGAACCAGGTGTTTGTTATAACTAAATTATGTTATGTGCAAAATTCTACCAGGCAGCTTCCTCTTTCATTCCTTTTGCCCAGACCATATTCACCTACTATCTTCCCTTCCCTTCCTTGTCCTACTACCGAATTCCAGTCTCCCATAACAATTAAGTTTTCCTCTCCCTTAATTGTCTGAATAATTTCCTTTTGCTCCTCATATATTTCTTCGATTTCCTCATCATCGGCAGAGCTAGTTGGCATATAAACCTGTACTACTGTTGTCGGTGTTGGCTTCGTATCTATCTTGACAATGATAATGCGATCACTGTGCTGGTCATAGTAGTTTACCCGCATTCCTATTTTCTTATTCATTATCAATCCTACTCCTGTGATACCCCCAACTGATTTTGTATTTATAATCCTGTACTCACCTGACCAGAAATCCTGTTCATCCTGCCACCGAACTTCACTAATCCCCACTATATCTAACTTCAACCTATCCATATCCCTTTTTAAATTTTCTAATTTTCCTACTTGATTAAGGGATCTAACATTCCACGCTCCGACCCGTAGTATGCCAGTATTGTCTTTCCTGATGATCACATCCTCCTGAGTAGTCCCCGCCCAGAGATCCGAATGGGGGACTATTTTACCTCCGGAATATTTTACCCGAGAGGATGCCATCATCATATGTTCATACTGTAGAGCTGCATGTCCTCGGGAAAGGTAACGGCTGTAGTTTCCCCTTGCTTTCAGCCGTTCGCAGTAGCTGTGTGGCAAAGCCACATTTGGTCTCTAGTAAAATATAAAATAAGAGTAGGTAGTAAACATAATAATGCGTGGATTCGGGGTGTGGCAACTGGAGCTGATGGTTGTGTGACAGTGAACTGTGCCTGTATGAATGTTCTTTATTCTGAAGAAGGCTGATACCTTAAGTTTGTAGATGTGTGTCTTTTTTATGTGACTATTACAGCTTGTTGTTACGTCTTTGTGGTGTGTTCTATACTGTCCTTATTATATTATGGAATTCCGTTATAAATCATTAACAATGTTGTTATGTGGGTTAATAGGGAGTTTCCTGAGCTCCTTCAGACAACTGTTAATATATCAGTTGTTACTGCACAAAGATATCACTGCACAAAGATATACCTGTAATTCAAATTTTTACTGAGATGTGTGGTAACAGCCATAATATACTTTAAAAATGCATATTACCAACCATCAGCTGTTTATTATATAACTACCAGTTTTGGTTATTCTAATTTCAAGAGATATTTTATGAATATTTTGTGGATAAGGTGGCAGACAATGTAACAAAGTAATCAGTTTGTTTAATTTACTTTTCTGATGATGGTAAAGTTATAAATATAATAAACAGCATTCAGCCTAGAGCATAGCCCCCCCCCCCCCCCCTAAGTAAAATTCCTCCATGATCCCCTATTCCACGCATTATTTTAAATACTTATAATTGTTTACACATAAATGAGGAGGGGGGGACAAAAATATAAATCTACCATCAAAATTAAGATTGGTTTGAACACAACATTGCTTTATTGCAAATGTCCCAACTGGAGATAATATGCCATTATCTTCTTCTTCTTCTTCTTCTTCTTCTTACATAACCAAATTGTAAGTAATGGAAAATAATCTCAAATCTCAGGAATGAGCAAGGACTAAGCTTTGGAACTTTCAATCTGTAGTCTGACACTACCTACATAGTAAGAAAAGGAAGTCGATGGGCCTCTTAATTCATAACACCTCAGCTTACCAGAATTGCAAAGACTATTATTTCTATGGCTATGTTGAGTTACTTAGCACGTTTTCATTGAATAAATATTTACCAAAAATGTATGCTTGAGCTAGATCATTACATAAAAACATTGTCACCGCCATTCTTAATTACTATATTCTTTATTAAATACTTTAGCAGTGGCAAAACATTATAACTGCAAATATCATATAAATAAAGAAACCATTTACTAGGAGCAAAGTGGTTTGTCATTAAATATTTAGACTTTCATAATGTAATGTGACACTTTAAATTTGATGAAGATAAAGAAAGCAGTCAACAATCCAAAGATTGGTTTGAACACCACAGTACTTTACTAGGCATTGTCCTATTTGGAAGTGAGTACTTTACTATTTGGAAGTGGTATGCTGATGCCTTCCCCCAACCTTTGAACTGTCTTACTAATCCAGTTATAGGGGAACCTACAGCTTAAAGTGGATTCCGAATTGTTGTGGCCTAAAGTCAGCGCACACGCCAGATGTAAGAGGGCAATAGTGGAGAAGGCAGCAATCAACCGAAAGCCAATCACAAGCAGGCGCCGCGCATCCTGGAGGGGGTAACCAAAGATGCGCACCCTCTACAAGTGGCTATATCTAGGCCTACATACGTCTGGATGTCCCATCAGTTACTAATTCGGTTACTAGTCAGAACTCAGGCAGTGCTAGGTCTCAGTGCAGCTAGCATCATACGGACAATGTTCTAAAGTTGAGTATCATTGTAATTTTCAGCCAAAAAACTTGTAATACTAATCCCTATAGATATGGCTTACCTGGACAACGATTCGTGCACCAGTACCTTTCCTGACAAACAGACTGGGACGAGTACTCAACTAATGGCAAAAAGAATGATAAAACAAATGGTGACGAGGTCTCAACATGAACCACGTAGCAACTCGGTATTTTTTGCATCAACAATGCCAGAGATGAAAGGGATGAAATGTGACAGATCCAAGGCTTAAGCTGTGATCGAACCCATGCCCTTTAGATTCTTAGTCTCACACTCTAGCGCCGAGCCCCTGACATTTGACTATATATTCTCAATTATAATTTGTCTGTTCTAGTTTTCTAATCCTATTTAATTAATTATCTTGGTGTTGAATCTGTTTTAACCTGTGTTTGTTTAACAAAAATTCTGATTTTTCTATAAGGATCTGCCTTGAGTGAAGCACTGGTTTTTATTTTGATATCCAAACGTTTTTCGCTACAGTTGTAGTGTCATAAGTAGGTATTTTTATTCCTTTTAATTAAATGACAGAAAACATTTTAGTTTACATGCACACATTATTTTAGATACATATTGTCAGTTAGAAAGATAATACCCACATAAAAATTTTGTAAACAAGCTTTGAGATAGCCTCTTTAGAAAATAATCATTGGGGAGGGCGATTAGATGATCATGCTGGCAAGTCAATCGCCCCCTCCCCTTCCCCCCATAAAGATGAGGAATTTTGGGAAATTTTGTTGCACACAGTCACTGACAAATGTGCTGTGTTCTGTGACACCTCTACCTCAATCTGAAGTACAACATTCATCAAGATGTCTCCAACATTCTGTTGGTATATTGGACTGAGTTGAACAAAACTTCTCAGTTTCACACAGTCTATTCAAAATTTATAATAATGGATTCCATCTGCCTGGAATCTTTAAAATTGTGTAAACATAATAAAATAGATATTTCATTGCTTTTTTTTTTTTTTTTTTTTTTTACATTGAATTTATAAAGAAATAATTGTTTTGCCTCACTCTGTATATCACTGAAACTATGTGCAAAACCAGATGCTTTTGTTTAAAATGGTGCACAAAGAAACCAGACTAAGGTCATCAGTCTTTCATATTAAAAGCACTAAGGGACCTCCAACAAACTTTAAACATTATCTTCAAACTTTTCCATACTTTTCTCTCCCCCCCCCCCCTCTCTCTCAACTGTTGGCGAATAAAGTCAAAAACAATTGTGGTAAATACCACAAAATACCACCAGGTCTATAAAAGCTCTTGGATAATAAAATGCACAATTCTTTTAGGGCGCACTTAATACATTAAAATGAATATTTCTTTAGTTTGTGAAAAAGTTTCAACACAATCGTCCTAAACATGTAAGTTTGTACCTGGTCACAGGCCTTTTAGCCAAAATCTTAATCGTGCTGTTGTTGTGCTTGCTGGCACAGCTACATCTGCTCCATAAGACGAGCAGCAATCAGTCCTTTTCAGAATATTGTTGTTATTGCTTGTGCCAATTTAATTTAGTATGACTCTAGATGATGGCTCTTCCGGTTTATACTTTTACAGAACCATTTGCAACCATCAGTCCTAATTTGTTCCCCAGAGCACCACTGAGACGCTGCCAGCTCGTCTCCATCCAGAAATACTAGTGTCAAAGAGCTGTTCTTTGGATGGTGACAGATTGGCAATTTTCAATTAGCATGGTGACGAAGGAATTTTTATTCATCAGTCCATGCAACACTCTTCCACTGTGACAATGTCCCGTGCTAATGGTCACATGCCCATTTAAGTTGTAGTACCAGTGTAGTGGTGTTAACATTACACAGGCATTGGTTATCAGTTGTGAGTCCCGTTTTAGGACTGCTTGGTGAACGGTGGGTCCATGTGCACTAGTACTCTGCCCATTATTAATGTCTGATGTTAGTTTTGCCACACCTTCCTGTTGTCCTGTGTTATTACTCTGCCCAGACTAAAACGTCCAACATTTTGTAATGAGGTGTGACCATCCACGTCCTCCACATCCCCCCCCCCCCCCCGAGTATTTCACCTTGGTTTTGCCACATGTTCAAGGTACTCACTACAGCACTGTTTTGAACACCCAACAAGTTGTGCAGTTTCTGAACTGGTAGTACAAAGCATCTGGGACTTACCATTCTGCTATCGGTCAAACTTGGATAGATTGTTTGCCTTCCTCATACTAAACTGGGACAGGGTATTCACTGATTCTATACGCACTATGCACGTGTCTGATGAGCAGTCATTCCTCTTCAGGTGATACACTATTTCCTGGATGGGTTTATATCGATAGTGGCTATGTGGTCACAATGTTCCGGCTGATATGATTATTTATTAATGGAGTAGTGTGGGAAATCAGCATTTTCTATTGGGAATAAAAATTTAAAATAGCATACTAAATTGATACAGAAGATTGGAATATGGAAAAGATTACTAAAGTTTATATGTATAAGAAAACAGCTGATTTGATTATCATCTTTGCAGTGAGTTACATCCTATCCTCATTATTGTTGGATTCAATCTGGACTTTCCATTAAAAATTACCTGGAGAACTAGAGTAGGGGTTAATAACAAAAGGAGACAACTATACAATAGTCTTAAAATGGTTTGTTGAACTCTCTGCCAGGCACTTGTAAAAGAGAGAATTGTAAAGTAGCTGTGTAGTGTGTGTGTGTCAAGGTCTTCAGTCTGCAGACTGGTTTGATGCAGCTCTCCATGCTACCCTGTCCTGTGCAAGACTCTTCATCTGTGAATAAGAACAGCAATGTACATCCTTTGAACCTCCTTACTTTATTTGTCCCTCAGTCTCTGTCAACAATTTTTACCCCACACACTTTCTTCTAATGCTAAGTTAAAAATACCTTGAAGTCTCAGAATGTGTCCCATCCACCTATCCTTTCTCTACTTTTCTCTCCAGTTCTGTTGAGCACCTCCTCATTAGTTATGTGATCTACTCATCTAATCTTCATCATTTTAAAACCTTCTATCATCTTTTTGTCTGAACTATTTATTGTCCACATTTCACTCGAATACAATGTTTACACCAGGTAGCTATGTAGATGTAATGTCTTCTTATTCTCCTTAACTTAACATGCAACAAACCATAGAGGCATGATGGCTGGTTTATCAGAAAGATTTAAAGGAAGACATTAAGGGATACAGTAGTTTATTTGTGGGGCTGGAGTCAGTATTCCCAACAAGGCTAGAAAGAATGGAACTAGTGCAGCAGTATGTTAGTGCTCCAGGAGTCACCAGTATGGGAGTGAGGAGATAACCTATATTTTACATATAGGTTACATGGTGCAAACCGAGTATGATGAAAGGAACATTGTACAGCATGGACGAAGTAAATGAGGCAGTACAGTCCTAAGACACTGACCTCATAATCAAGAGAACTTGCTTTATTTGAGTATTTTCATTAATGGTTTTCTAAATCATTTCAGGAAATTGACAGGATGTTTATCTTAGCAAGGCCACAGTCAATCAATGGATCTAATCTCGAAATACCATACTCAAACAGTGCTGGTATTGGTATACTGTGAGCACCGTATATGATGACAAATTTCACATTACTGTGAGATGATTCATGGATGCATAAATACATAAAAGTTGCAAGTTTGCAATAATAACCATAAAATACAGAAACAACATAAAGAACCATAGGTGATAGTAAAAATCCCGACAGCGTGTTAACATTTTGTGCATCAAAAACAAGTTACACATCTTTCACAAAAAAATTAAAAAAAAAAAAAAAATTGTATTGCACAATCTAAACAGCAAAGTAACTTAATCCATCGGTCAAAAATTGTGAAAAGAGGCCATAAAAGATTCAATGACAGATCTACATCTACATGGAATACTCTGCAAATCACATTTAAGTGCCTGGAAGAGGGTTCATCGAACCACCGTTATACTATTTTATCTCCCATTCCATTCTCGAATAGCGCGCGGGAAGAATGAACACCTGAATCTCTCCGTTCGGGCTCTGATTTCTCGTATTTTATTCTGATGATAATTTCTACCTATGTAAGTGGGAGTCAACAATATATTTTCGCATTCGGAGGAGAATGTAGGCGATTGGAGTTTTGTAAGGAGCCCACACCACATCGATAAGCACCGTTGTTGTAATGATTCCCATCCCAGATCCTGTATCATTTCTGTAATGCTGTCTCCCCTGTATCGTGACAATACGAAACGAGCTGCCCTTCTTTGGACTCTTTCGATGTCTTCTGTCAAACCCACCTGATAAGGATCCCACATAGGGCAGCAATATTCCATAAAAGGATGGACAAGCGTAGTGTACGCAGTTTCTTTAGTAGTTCTGTTACATATTTTAAGGGTTCTGCCAATAAAACAGTGTCTCTAGTTTGCCTTTCCCACGACATTATCTACGTGTTCTTTCCAATTTAAGTCTGAAATAATTGTAATTCCTAGGTATTTTGTGGAGTTTACGGCCTTCACATTTGATTGATTTATCATGGAAACAAAGTTTAATGGATTTCTTTTCGTACTCATGTGGACGACTTCACATTTCTCATTATTTAGAATCAACTGCCAATTCTTACACCTTACAGGTATCTTATTCTAATCGTTCTGCAGTTGGTTTTGATCTTCAGATGATTTTACTGGACGGTAAATGACAGTGTCATCTGCAAACAACCTAAGAGGGCTACTTAGATTTTCCCCTAAATCGTTTATCTAAATAAGGAACAGCAGAGGACCAATAACACTACCCTGTGGAACACCCGAAATCACCTCTGTTTTAGTCGATGCTTTACCATCGATTATTATGAACTGTGTCCTCTCTGAGAGGAAATCCCCTGTCCAGTCGCAAATTTGGGGCGATATACCGTAACCACGCAATTTGATTAAAAGCCATTTGTGAGGTACGGTGTCAAAAGCTTTCTGGAAATCAAGGAATACGGAATCAATTTGCGAACTCTTGTCAATAGCACACATCACTTTGTGTGAGTAAAGAGATAGTTGTGTTTCGCATGAACGATATTTTCTAAATCCATGTTGACCTTGGGCCAATAGATCATTCTGTTCGAGATAATTCTTTTGTGAGTAACCACCCATTTTTAAAGACTAATAAGATATGTATTTTTCCTTAGCCTAAAAACAGGATGTAACAAATAACACTTTTGAAAAACTGATTTCCATCCTCTCCCAGGATTGGAATGGCCCCTTACCCACTCCCTTAAAACCCTCATTTCCTTTTCCCTCTCCTTCCTTTCTGCCTGAAGAAGCAACTGGGTTGCGAAAGCTTGCGTTTATGTGTGTGTGTGTGTGTGTGTTTGTGTGTTTTATTTATGTTACTATCACTACCTGTGCTCCTTCGCCTGGTAAGTAAACTTCATCTACTTTATATATATTTCCTGCTAGGAACTTTCCCTCTATAATATTCGTATCATATATATATTTATCTATTATCTGAACGGTTTGAAGTTAAAAGACTGTCACAGTAAAATAAAAATATCTTTTCAAATTTCTTGCTTCACATACCCCCACCATCATGTTAAGATTTTTTCAAATATAAATAACTTTACGCTTATGTGGAAAGCTAGTCACCATATAGATTACACTCTGAGTCACAGAGAAACAAATGAAAAGACTGCTCAACAGTTAATCTTTCTGACCAAAGAGCCTTCTTCAGAAATAGAGATATTCTCTTAAAAACAGTTTAAACACACACACACACACACACACACACACACACACACACACACACACACACACACACACACACACACACACACACAATTTGTGTGAATATAAATACTGAAGGGAACTCTTCAGGTTGAAAGCTTAATTATTGAGCATCATGATTTTTCAACTCGAAAAGTAGGCTATTACGCTTACTTTCACTCACGTATGACGTACGGCATTGTTTTTTGGGGTAACTCGCCTGATGCAAAAAGGATATTTCTGGCTCAAAATCGGGCGGTTCGAGCAATATGTGGTGTAAGTTCACGTACGTCATGTCAACCCCTTTTCAGTAGTCTGGGAATTTTGACTCTGGCGTCACAATACATTTTTCTTTAATGTCGTTTGTTGTTAATAATATCAGCTTATTCCCACGAGATAGTGGCTTTCACTCAGTGAATACTAGACAAAAGTCGAATCTGCATTTGCATCACACCACCTTAACACTTGTGCAGAATGGGGTACAATATTCTGCGGTACCCATTTTCAATAAGCTGCCACAAGAACTAAAGAATCTTAGCACTAATCCACACGCTTTCAAATCTAAATTGAAGAGTTACCTAATGGTTCACTCCTTTTATTCTGTCGAGGAACTCCTAGAAAACTTAAACAATTAAGCTAATTCATTTTTTTCTTTATTGATTCTTTTCACTTTGTCTTAAGATTGTCGTGTGCAAAGGACTACTTAAAAATGTTCTATTACCATTCTTGTGTAACAATTAATGTATTGACTTGTTCCATGACCATGGAGTCTCACTCCTCAATTGGGTCCTATGGAACAGAAAAACCAATAAATAAATAAAAAATAAATGCATGTCTGATACACACATAATTTATATGGTGACTAGAAATCTGATTCCATCTGTTCTGATGACGAATGGAAAGAATGTAGTGAGAATATGACTATGAGGCTCCTGCTTAAGTTACACCTGAAGAGTGAGTCGCAAGAAATCCTTCACCAGGTCCTGACCATTCCAGGTAATTGTAAATAAATTATCTAAAAATGATTTATAGCTCTTTACAAAATAAGCCAAGTTATTGGTTGCAAGACTGTAAGAATAACAGTTACTTGATATCTTCATCAAACTTTCAAATTTTTGAAACCATGAACAGATGTGTTAAGAGCAAAATTAGTTGTTTTATTACCATTAAAGTAAATATATATCATCAGTGAAGCAGGAATAAAATGTTAAAATACATATTAATGTCAGTTATTTCTCAACAGTTCCTAGAGCAGTCTATTGCAATCTGCTGTACAAGAAAAAATGCTTGTAACTCAGTTCCACTCAATTACTAAGAGCTGGCTTTATTTTTCTAAAATAACACAATCAAAATTGGATCTATTGTATGATTCTGAAATGTCCAACCAAATGACTACTACAGTTAACTGCCAAACTACAATATCCATTTGCATATCAGTAAACACTTTCCAAAGTGCTATCACTAAACAGTTTCCTTACAAATCACTATAAAAACTATTGCACAGTTTTCTACATTGAAATCAAGTTTTCTTAATTTTATCACAAATAACATATTGGGTATTTTCATTACCGAGAACCACCTTCTATACCATTCATAAGATGATTATGTGATGCAGTATTTCTATACGTTCTAAAGACAGGAAAAAACCTAGTAAACTGGAGGTAGGACTTAAGCCCTCTTCCTCCTCTTCTGAAAAAATAAACAAATAATATCAACCAAAATTTCTAGGCTTAACATTATATACTGTGTCATCCTCAGAATACTTACAAGAAGGTAAAAAGAATTCCACAAAAAGATAGTAGGATAACCAATAAAAGAGGAAAATGTTGGCCTATATAAGACTTCACTGTGACATCTTAACTTTTAATTGATGTAATAATTCTAAATAATTAATGTATGCACCAACAGCTGTAATGTTTAGGTTGTTTCATTTAATGACCGGTTTCAGTATTACAGTAATACCAGCTTCAAGCTCTACACAAAAATAGTTACAAATCAGTGTTGCATCAATATCATCATGTTCTACATATGTCAAATAAAATATAAAGAAAAAGAAGTACAAATGAGCCAATAATCAGCACTGAAGCAATATAATAAGGCCTAATGAATGGTATTATTAAAGATGGCTATTAAAATAATGTAGTCATTTTATTTTAATAGTCACCTTTAATTATTCAGATGACTATACATACACAACTATCATGTCTGGCCACTCCAGCAACACAAGCTAGAACTGGAGTGGCGGACATGATAGTTGTGTGTGTTTGTGTATAGTTATCTGAATGATTGTGTGAATGTATGTGTTTCTTTATCTAACGAAGGCCAAAAATTTAAGTTGTATGGATATGATTATATATTTTTGTGTCTGTCAGCAGCTCAGCAAGCCTTTTTACGGTGAGTTGTTACCTATTACTTCTAGAAGCAATGGTGTAGATTGTATGCAATAAATAACATTTATTCAGACTGTTTGTGTCCTAAGGTATCTTAGGCAGTTGTAGATATGTATCAAAATATTTAATATATTATTAACAGATTACTATATTATTTTATTACATATTATTATCAAAACAGTTCAAATAATATAACAGGATGAAATATATGAAATAATGGTGTATGGCATTATCACTGGTATAGTAGGTGAAAGTAACGATAAAATACATTATTTAGAGCAGAACATAGTATTAAATCAATAAATGGTCTTTGTAGTAAAAATTTACAGGGTATAGTCAGTGACTAACAAACGTTCAGCGAGGAAATTAATCAGCATTAAAGTAAAATGTGAAAACCTCAAATAATACTCTAGCAGTGGGCATGTAACAGTCGGCGACACTTCATGGGTCCTCAGATAACGACAAATTTGACATAATTGGCATGAACACAAATGGCTTAGACCACAATCACTATAACATTGACCGAAATTGAAATTTGAATTATGATTTTTTTCCCCCTCAGCACAGTCAAGTATAGAATATAAGCATTCATCATATAAACTGGAAAGCCATATGTACGCAGGATGCCTCCACAATTAATATAGTTTATTAACTATGTGTGGACACAGTCCATGTAAAACTATGGAACATTGGATAAAGCACCAAAAAAACAAATATGTATGAAATGGGCAAAGATCGAGTAAATCAGGGTCCACACATACTTTATCGACTATCTGAATTGTGAAGGCATCCTGTGATGAATATGGCTTTCTATTTTATATGATGAAGAATACTTATATTCTATACTTGAGGAAAAAATCATAATTTAAAATTTTGGTCAATGTTATAGTGATTGTGGTCTAAGCCATGTGTTCATGACAATAAGGTCAAATTCATCATTATCTGAAGACCTATGAAGTGTCACCAACTGTTACATGCCCACTGCTGGAGTATTATTTGAGGTTTTCACATTTTACTTTAATGCTTATTACTTTCCTTGCTGAATGTTCGTTAGTCACTGACTATACCCTGTCAATTTTTACTACAATGACCACTCCATTGATTTAATACTACGTACTGCCCTAAATTATGTATTTTATCTTTACTTTCAACTACTGATCATGCTCTACACAATTATTTCGTATATTTCATCCTCTTATATCATTTTAAATGTTGTTACACATATATACTACAGGGGTTTCTCCTGATAGAATATGCTATAGTTAAACCACTACACAAAAAAGGGGATATGTCTGATGTCAACAATTACCACACGATCTCACTTCTGACAGCCTTATCCAAAATTCTTGAAAAAGTAATGTATTCTAGAGTAGTTTCACACATGGTAAAAACAAAGTTCTAACAAAATGTCAATTTGGTTTTCAAAAAGGTTTTTCAACAGAAAATTCTATATATACTTTCACTAATGAAATATTAAATGCTCTGAATAACCGGACATCACCCGTTGGAATTTTTTGTGATCTCTCCAAGGCTTTTGATTGTGTAAATCACAGAATTCTTCTACATAAACTAAAGTATAGTGATATGAATGGGAAATTGTACAAATGGTTTAAATCATACCTAACAGGAAGAGAGCTGAAAGTTGACATAAGTAATTCACATAATATGCAAAAAAAAACACAGCTGATTTCTCAAACTGGTGAACAATCAAAAAATGGGGTGCCCACAAGGTTCTGTCTTGGTCCCTTTGATGTTCTTAATATATATTAATGACTTACCATTCTATATTCATGAAGATGCAGAGTTGGTTCTTTTTGCTGATGATACAAGTATAGTTATCACACCTGACAGACAAGAACTGAAGAAACTGTAAACGATGTCTTTCAGAAAATCATTAAGTGGTTCTCAGCAAATTAAATTTTCATAAAATACAGTACATACAGTTCCGTACAGTAAATGGAATGACCCCATTAATAAATATAACACTTTGTTTGAAATCTATAGCAAAGGTAGAATATTCAAAATTTTTAGGTGTGTGCATTGATGAGGGGTTGAACTGGAAATTGAAGATCTGCTGAAACGTTTGAATTCAGCTACTTATGCTTTTAGGGTAATTGCAAATTTTGGTGATATACATTTCAGTAAATTAGCCTATTTTCATTCTCTGCTTTTGTATGGCATCATTTTTTAGAGTAATTCATCATTGAGTAAAAAAGTATTCATTGCACAAAAGCATGTAATCAGAATAATTGCTGGAGTCCATCCAAGATCATCCTGCTGACACTTATTTAAAGAGCAAAGGATCTTCACAGTATATATATTCACTTATGAAATCTGTTATTACCAATCCCACTGAATTCAAAAGCAATAACAGTGTACACAGCTACAACACTAGGAGAGAGAATGATCTTCACTATTAAAGGTTAAATCTAGCTTTGGCACAGAAAGGGGTGAATTATGCTGCCACAAAAGTCTTTAGTCACCTACCAAACAGCATCAAAAGCCTGACAGATGGCCAACTAACATTTAAAAATAAATTAAAAGAATTTCTGAATGGTAACTCCTTCTACACTATAGACGAATTTTTAGATATAAATTAGTAAAACTGAAAACATAAAAATTAATTAAATAAATAAAAATATTGTGTCATGTAATATTTAGTACAAAGTAGTAATTTGTAAAGACACGTTTCATTAACCTGACACGTTCCACAGCAATACGAAGTTTCGTATTCATGATCTATGAAACAAGTACTAATCTAATCTAAACCTAAGATATCCTAGGACACAAATAGTCTGAATAAATGCATACAATTGCATACTATTGCAACTAGAAGTAATATCTTTCAGTTACTTTGATTCTTGCATTATTTATAAATATGTAATTTTATTTTAATAGCCCCCTTTCAAGATACCATTCAGTAGGCCTCATTATATTGCTTCAAAGCTAATTATTGATAATTTGTACTTCTTGTCCTTTATATTTTATATAAAATTTGTAGAACAGGATGTTATAGATACAACACTGATTTCCAACTTTATTTGTATAGAGCACGAAAATGGTATTAATGTAATACCGAAACCGGTCATTAAATAAAACAAAGAAACATTAATTATTTGGAATTAAAACTAGACCATCCACAGTCCCAATTCCATTACAACGTGGAACTACATCGATTTAATTGGAAGTGGAAGTGATATAATTTCCCTTTTTCTGATCATATGAAGATCTCACATGGTACCACAGAGACAATGAACAAACCAGATTTTTTGAACACTGGAAATCAAGCTGCTGATGAGAGAAGCATTTGGTATTGTGAATACCTGCTTTACATAACTACAAACAATTATAACAGCAACAATGAATTAAGTGACTTTCATATTTTATAACACACAACTAAATTATGAGTCAATGCACAGCCATTACAGTTTTTTTACATGTTTAAGTGTAGGTTGATTCAAAATAATAATACAAATTTCAAAAAGTAATTGTTATTTTAAGGTAACACATTGTAAGAAAGCGGTAACAGCAAGAAACAGAATGTGAAAGGTTGACAAATACAAACATAACTATAATTTAACCATATTTACTGCCTTATGCATTTTTTTACTTCCATCTTGAAATGCAGTGGCTCTGAACATCTGATTATGGTGTTTACATTCTGCTCGGGACGTTATATAAAATTGAGTATGTCAAATGTTCCAAAAAAGCCCTTTGACTTTCCTTGTGTGCCAACACCAGTATCATAAGTGATATTGAAACAGATGGTGCAGAGGTTACAATACTAAACTTGTTTTTGACAGGTTGTATGTTCATATAGCCAGCTGATGATCCAGATTCGGGTTGTTGTCAGTTTCCCTAAATTGCCGTAACCCGATGCTGAAATGATTCCTTTTCAATCTTTCCCTAAATTGGTTATCCTCAATTTCTAATGATATAATCACTGATATGACTAACCCCCAATCTTTGATTCATCTTAATATTAATTTTATTAATGTATTAACTTGTACTTGGATTACTAATTTTTAGGAATTCTGAGCAGCATTTTGTTCTGTGTTGTAAGCAAAGAATTTGTCATTAAATAAAGCAAAAGCTTTCTTTAGTTGATAGAGTAAACAACCAAATGAATTTTGACAGCATTCTAAGAAAAGGGCGAAAGCAAATTATACAGATTTTACTCTACGTAAGTTTATGTTCTAATTCTTTAAGAGAAATTGTAAAATCAGGATTGTAATTCTGTTTTATTACTCCCAGAACATGCCACGAAATTCCAGTGATGATTGGATTGCAGATAATTGCTTCCATACTACTAAAACAAAATTAATATATGTCGAGGAAAGCGTATCTTCACATTTCTATTTTTCAAAGTCATACAATGAGGAAGTTCAGCAGCAAATGACTTTCATGACAGGTGCACTCTTGCCATGTGACACCTCATTGCGTACATGCGATTAAAAACTCGCATACACACTGGACACACGGTTCTTCCCTGGTGCCACAACCTGTGCTGACGCAGTGAATTTTCGTGCACGAACAGTTTCCCACATTCGTGGCAGCGATGATGTGGCTGAAGTGCCCTGATCCCTGACAGTGATGTGTCCCACGTGGTTTGGTCTAAGAAACAAAGAGAAAGAAAACAGATTCGAGAGCAGCTCCAGACTTCACGAGATCACAGAAGCATTATCAGCACAGAGACTTCCGTGTATCATCGCAATGTGTATTACATAAAATTTGATTTTAGAATGATGTTTATAAACTACATATTACAGACACAAAGAAAGCACCTACTTACCACTTGACAAAGCTGGAATAACTAGAACATAGGCAACAAAAACATGAAATGGCAAAAGACGTAAAACAGTAAAAAAAAAAAAACAGTGAACCTACTCTTTTCCTGAAATTTCATCCCTTTTAAATCAAAGAAGGAAATGAGATTTCCACAAAGCAAGAGATCTAGTCTTTTACTATTACATGTTTCAATTAGCCCAGCCACGTCCCAGATTGGCAACTGGTAGAGATATGCTTATTATCTTAATAATGTTTATAGTCTTCATGTTTATGTTGGGAATAATCCAGCATAAAAGAGAAGTTTCTTGAAAAATACTGAAATTTTCTGTAATGTCAAATGTATGTGTGCAACTCAATAATAAATGAGGGACAACCTTTCTTCAATTTTATTTAATAAAACGGCCAAGGTGCAAGACTGATCTGTAGCTACAATCTTTGCTATAGATAAAGAAGCAACAATTCCATAAAAACTGATGCAGCAGAACCTATTATGATAAAATTGTCAGAGGGATTAAAACTTTGACTGCCACTTGCTGTGGCCGGAGGCCCCACGGCAGCCAGCGTGTTAAACCTTTTCTCTCCAGAATACAAAATATTAAGAATGAAAGGAGACACTAAAGTGACTAAGGCCATGTGGAATGGTATATATGAAAATAGTAAATAAACAAATAAAAAAGGCAATGCAGTATAAGAGCATAGATTAAAATACAAATTTCATGCCTTCTGTTCACTGGCATACCTTTCAGTCCCAAATCTACTTTTGTGATTGACAGACTTCATAAAAATAATAAGGGAAAATATGACAAAGTCTTCGAAGAAAAATAGCACTGCAGGCAAGAGAAAAATTTGACAGAATGAGCCTAGCAAGAGCAAATTTGAGGTGCTGGAACAAGTGGCAAGATTTGATTAATCAATCATTATAAACACCAAAACTAATAAAAAATCCACACCTCTCTTAGCTGTTATGTAAACAGCATATCCTGTGCTACATAAATGGTTGTAAGATATTACCTTAATCATAATGTAAAGTTGGGTAAACAATGAGTTTTGTCAGCTAAAATAAATAAATAAATCTTGATCTATTTTTCTATCTGCCCTAATTCTCAATTTCCAATCATTATCATAATTCAGAATAACCTGAACCCAATTAATCTGATAGAAATTCTCCATGAGATGTAAAATGTATTCAGAGGAGATAGAGTTACTGCCCATTAATTATCTCAGCAAAGTGCTGCTAACAGTCATATATATATATATATATGTCCCGGGATTGGAATGGCTCCTTACCCCCTTCCTTAAAACCCTCATCATTTCCATTTCCCTCTCCTTCCCTTCTGCCTGAGGAAGCAGCTAGGCTGCGAAAGCTAGCATTTTTGTGTGTGTGTGTCTGTGTGTTTATTTGTTGCTATTACTGCCTGTGCCCTTTCGCCTGGTAAGTGACTTCTTCTACATATATATATATATATATATATATATATATATATATATATATATATATATATATATAAAAAACGAAAATTATAGAGGGAAACTTTCCCCGTGGGATAAACAAAAATTAAAAATAGAAAAGAGATGACTTACCAAAAGGACCGGCTCGTCGATAGACACAAAAATAAAAATCACACACAAACACACATACAAGCTTTCGCCACCACTGGCAGCTTCTTTAGGAAAAAAGAGGAAAAAAGGGGAGGAAAAAGGAAAGGATATGGGTTTTAAGGAAGTGGAAAAGGAGTCATTCCAATCCCAGGAGTGGAAGGACTTACCCTAGGGGAAACCTTTCTTTCCCCTAGGGTAACTCCTTCCACTCCTGGGATTGGAATGACTCCTTTTCCACTTCCTTAAAACCCATATCCTTCCCTTTTTCCTCCCTTTTTTTCCTGAAGAAGCTGCCAGTGGTGGCGAAAGCTTGTTTGTGTGTGATTTTTATTTTTGTGTCTATAGACGAGCCGGTCCTTTTGGTAAGTCATCTCTTTTCTATTTTTAATTTATATATATACCTCCATTATGACAGCTGCCATCCATTCCATATCAAACGTTCCCTTCTCTACAGCTTAGGTCTTCGTGGCAAAAGAGTCTGCTCCAGTCCCGAATCCCTGAACCAGTACACCAATAACCTAATAACAGCTTTCACATCCCGCAGCTATCCTCCTGATCTGGTTCAGAAGCAAATTACCAGAGCCACCTCCTCATTCCTCCAAATCCAGAACCTTCCACCGAAGAATCCCAGAAGTGTCCCGGATACTTTCCGGGACTGGAGCGGACTCTGAATGTGGCTCTCCAGCAGGGATACGACTTCCTTAAATCCTGCCCCGAAATGAGATCCATCCTTAATGACATCCTCCCCACTCCTCCGAGAGTGTCTTTCCGCTGCCCACCTAACCTTCGTAACCTCCTAGTCCATCCCTATGAAACCCCCAAACCACCTTCCCTACCCTCTGGCTCCTACCCATGCAACCGCCCCCGTTGTAAAACCTGCCCTATGCACCCTTCTACCACCACTTACTCCAGTCCAGTAACCCAGAAGGTGTACACGATCAAGGGCAGAGCCACTTGCGATAGCACCCATGTGATTTACCAACTAACATGCCTGCACTGTGAAGCGTTCTATGTGGGAATGACCAGCAACAAACTGTCCATTCGCATGAACGGTCACAGGCAGACAGTGTTTGTTGGTAATGAGGATCACCCTGTGGCTAAACATGTCTTGGTGCACGGCCAGCACATCTTGGCGCAGTGTTACACCGTCCGGGTTATCTGGATACTTCCCACCGACACCAACCTTTCAGAACTCCGGAGATGGGGACTTGCCCTTCAGCTTATTCTCTCCTCCCGTTGCCCACCTGGTCTCAATCTCCGCTAACTCAAATTCCCGCCCACTATCTTTAGCATCTTTGCCTTGGTTCTGTGGACAGAGCCTCTGCCTCAATTGGTATCTCTGTCCAACTTCTTTGCTTTTCACAAATGTCTGTCTAGGTGTGTTTGCGTTTCGATATGTCTGAGTGTGTGTGTATTTGTTTACCTTCCTTTTTGCCCCCTAAGGTAAGTCCTTCCACTCCTGGGATTGGAATGACTCCTTTTCCACTTCCTTAAAACCCATATCCTTCCCTTTTCCTCCCCTTTTTTCCTCTTTTTCCTGAAGAAGCTGCCAGTGGTGGCGAAAGCTTGTATGTGTGTTTGTGTGTGATTTTATTTGTTTCTCTCGACGAGCCGGTCCTTTTGGTAAGTCATCTCTTTTCTATTTTTATTTTTGTTTATCCCACCGGGAAAGTTTCCCTCTATAATTTTATATATATATATATATATATATATATATATATATATATATATATATATATATATATATATATTTTATAGAGGAAAAATTCCTAACAGGAAAAATATACGTAAAAAATAGATGAAGTACACTTACCAGGCGAAGGGGCACAGGCAGTAATAGCAACAAATAAACACACACACACACACACACACACACACACACACACACACACACACACAAATGCTAGCTTTCGCAGCCTAGCTGCTTCATCAGGCAGAAGGGAAGGAGAGGGAAAAGGAAATTATGAGGGTTTTAAGGAAGGGGGTAAGGAGCCATTCCAATCCCGGGACAGGAAAGACTTACCTTGGGGGAAAAATGGAGGGTAAATAAATGCACATACACCCACACATTTACACAGACCCAAGTACACTTAGGCAGACATACTGTAGACAGACAGTTCTACAGTATGTCTGCCTAAGTGTACTTGTGTCTGTGTAAATGTGTGGGTGTATGTGCATTTATTTACCCTCCATTTTTTCCCCCAAGGTAAGTCTTTCCTGTCTCGGGATTGGAATGGCTCCTTACCCCCTTCCGTAAAACCCTCATAATTTCCTTTTCCCTCTCCTTCCCTTCTGCCTGATTAAGCAGCTAGGCTGTGAAAGCTAGCATTTGTGTGTGTGTGTGTGTGTGTGTGTGTGTGTGTGTGTGTGTGTGTGTGTGTGTTTATTTGTTGCTATTACTGCCTGTGCCCCTTCGCCTGGTAAGTGTACTTCATCTATTTATATATATATATATATATATATATATATATATATATATATATATATAAAACGATTATTAAGACGAAAAATTCCTAGCAGGAAAAATAAAATATAAAAAATAGACGAAGATTACTCACCAGGCGAAGGAGCACAGGTGTGACAGCATCACAAATAAATAAATGAATACACACACACACACAATCGCAAGCTTTCGCAACCCAGTTGCGTCTTCAGGCAGTAGGGAAGGAGAGGGAAAAGGAAATGATGAGGGTTTTAAGGAAGGGGGTAAGGAGCCATTCCAATCCTGGGAGAGGAAAGACTTACCTTGGGGGAAAAAATGGAGGGTAAACAAATGCACACATGCCCACACATTCACACAGACACAAGTACACCTAGGCAGACATACTGTAGAAAACAGTATGTCTGCCTAGGTGTACTTGTGTCTGTGTGAATGTGTGGGCATGTGTGCATTTGTTTACCCTCCATTTTTTCCCCCAAGGTAAGTCTTTCCTCTCCCAGGATTGGAATGGCTCCTTACCCCCTTCCTTAAAACCCTCATCATTTCCTTTTCCCTCTCCTTCCCTACTGCCTGAAGACGCAACTGGGTTGCGAAAGCTTACGATTGTGTGTGTGTGTGTATTCATTTATTTATTTGTGATGCTGTCACACCTGTGCTCCTTCGCCTGGTGAGTAATCTTCGTCTATTTTTTATATTTTATATATATATATATATATATATATATATATATATATATATATATATATATATATATATATATAAAGACATTTATTGTCAGCTTTTATGTGATTATTGGCAGTACCAAGCTGAGGTACTTACTGGCCAGCCACTCTCTTTCTTTTAAATAATATCCTAAACCCTTTACCTTGACCTCTGAAGTGTGTCTATTACATGCAAGTAGCATGGTAAGTGATAACTACCATTCTTGTGGGGAAAAACAAAAACAGAAAACGCTTTATCTTCAACTCTTGACACGACATCGTTTCTCATTCTCCTTTCCCCTCCCAATATCTATTAGTAATGAAAATATTCTATATTTCATTATTTACATTTTCCTACCTACTCTTCTTGTTTTCACGCTATGCTGTGTCTCTTTGAGTGTTACTATTATGTAGTGTTACAATTATGGAAACTGTTAAACTGTGAACATTAGCAAACTGATACTCTAATATTTGCATATGATATTGTCACTAGTTCTAAGTCATTAGCTTCAGCTTCAGTCACTTTGTCATTCTGCAGTTCCACTAGAATTTCTTCAACTATGAGCCCATGCAATGTGCTTTTGTCCTCTTGGGAAAGTAAGATGTGAATACACCGTATAGAAAGCAGATCTCAAGAGGGTAAGTAATAAGTTTTGTGTATAAATGAGTAGTTGTAGGAAGTGGTTGGTGTGGGAAGTTAGTTTTTGAATAACTGGTTGCAGGTGTTGATAGGACAAATAAACAAAAGATTGACAATGTAACTTGCTATTGTCCCATTATTGGGACATGTAACAGTAACACTTACTTAAGAAAATTTGAAAAATACTGAATGTTATATGGATATCTGTATGTTCATAAACATTCCCAGACAACTAAATTAATCAATTTATTGTTGAACAATCAGTGTATCTAACTGCTAAAGCAGAAAGTACACAAGATAATTCCTTTCTTAACTCTAATTATAGAAATATGATTTATTTAGAATCATCATTCATGTACAACAATCAAAGCTAAATAATATTTCATTGCTTACATAGAACTAAATAAAATATTTGAATCCTAAAAAAGTGACGATGGTAAATAATGGATTAACGTTATCAAAACTTTTCAGGAGGAGAGAAGAACTGCACTCTAAGAAAATCATAAGATTTTTTGACTGGCTCTGATGTACAGACAGGTGACAACACTGACAGAAGTTACAGGCAGTGATACTGTGAATAGTCATGAACATACTATGATGGATCTTGGGTTGTTATGTGGATTACTCCTGATAGCATATCATAGACAATAGGGAGGGGGGGGGGAGATATAGGGAGCTCTGGGTAATGCCGAAAGGGGTCCTTTGTGGTGGGTTTTTGGGTATGATGGGAGGATTGAAGGTGTGTGAGGATATGGCATAGGAGATTTGTTTGAGGAATAGGCCTAGGGGATAGTGTGTCTGTAAAAGCCTTGGTGAGACCTTCAGTATACTGCATCAGGGAATGCTCATTAATGCAGATATACCCTTTAAGGGTAGCAAGACAGTATTGGAGGGACTTTTTGGTGTAGAAGGGGTAGCAGCTGACAAAGTGCAGTTATTGTTGACTTTTAGGTTCAGGAGGACCAGGAAAAATAGTTAGAGGAGAGGGTATTAAGGTTGTGAATAAATGATACTAGGGTAATGTAGCTATGGGTCCAGATTATGACAACATCATTGATGAATGGGAACCAGGGTTTGGAGCTATGATTGTTTCCTCTCACTGGCACATAAACAGGTTGACATAGAAAGATGTCATACTGGTGCCCATGGCTGTCCCACACAGCTATTGGTATGTCTTCCCTTCAAAGAAGTAGTACTTCCATGTAAGTGTATAGTTTGTGATGCATCTAAGGAATGATACAATGGGCTTGGAATTTGGAGGACATTGGGAATGGTAGTGTTCAATGCCAAAGAGACCAAGAGAATATTGGGCATTATACTCTGATTAAAATTACTTGCTAGTTGACAGTTCACGGGCTGGAGCTACCTTCCTCCAATCAGAGCGCTCGATGTCACGGCCAGACTGCTCCCTGTTGCCAAGCTGCCGCAACAGGTGGACAGCCCGTGTCCATTGTTTGGCTAGTGCTGTGTAGAAGCGTGCGTCTTAGGTTAGGAACCGTTTTTGTTGCTGTCGTCGTGCGTGTGTGTTGTTATTTGGTGTTGTCATAATGTCTGGAGGGCTGTTGTGATGCAAACTGAGTAATAGATGAAGCACGGAAAAATGAAGGCCTTCTGGAAGACAGTGTGACGGAACTTATCATTACTTTCAGCGGTTCATCCATCTCAGAAACATCTAGTGATTCGGAAGTGAGTGGTATCTACCCTCTTTCCGCTGATGCAAGAGCTTGCAGTTAGCAATCGGTGAAGGTAAGTACGCACAGAAAACTTCCTTAATTTTAAACGAAGGGTTTCGTTTTGCAATGTCACCTATAAGCTGTAATGCATCAGCTCATTGAGAACAGTTTCATGTAACTAATTAAGGCGATGATAAATCAGTATGTTTTTAGCACTGACTTCTGTTTCGAATTTGCTCGTAGATCGAGTATTGACATGTTGACAGCATTCTACATTCAGATGTTGACAAAGCTTCATGAACCAGCCAGACAGTGTTAGTGTGTTCACAATTTCACTTAATCTCTAAGTATAACGACTGTCAGATTCAGTTTTTCAAAGGGTCTTTTAACTATGGAACACTGGTTGTATTAACAATTTACATTGGTGAACAGCTTATTCACTATGGCAAGTCTTTCTTTATTAATTTGGAAACATGGAAGTCCCTGCAGTACATATGTAAATATTCAGTGACTGCTAAATATGAATCAGTGTTATCAGATTACAAAAAATTGTAAAAATATATATTTTACATTTGTTACCTGACAGTATCGTTGCAGCCCAACTATAATTACTTCTCTGGTTTTAACAACAGTTTTGCTAATCGTGTTGGCTAATATTGCAGCACTAAAGTGCCTGTCGCCAATAATCTCAGTTACACTACACTTAATCTCTCATCCCATTAAAGATTTTTGTTTATCTCTCATCCCATAACGAATTTTATCTCTCGCATATCACATCAACATTTTATTCAGTAAATAACACAAAACAACTCAGTTTTTTACATACATTCACAGACGTATGTTTTTCATCCATTCTCAGAAGTATACAGTCTTTTTCGTTGTATTCGTTACAGCGAAAATAATTGCGGTACACGCTTTCTTTTTGGTGTTCGACATCATAGCCTTGTAAAATCGCTTTGTCAACAGTAAATTTAACAGTATTATTGATGTAGACAATTTTAACAATATTTAACTGTGAAGGTCATCTCAGTACATTTAAAGCTTGACTCATTAGTACTGTCAACAACTAGCAGTACTGAACGTGTGCAAATCGCTATTAGAACAGTACTCGGCGCATGCCGCCTGTACGGAGCGGCAACTGTCTTGGCAACACTGTAGCCGCAGCTGACAAACGTCAACTTGCAAGTAATTTTAATCGGACTGTAGTGTACAGGGAGGTAATATCCACAGAAATGTATAGGGTTCCTGGAGGCAAGTAGTTGGAGGAAGTGGTTGGTGTGGGAAGTTAGTTTTCGAATAACTGGTTGCAGCTGTTGATCGACAAAGACCAAGATTCCTCTGGTGGAGCATAGTAGTTATCCACAATGGGGCGTACACTTCGACCATAGATACCAGTAGACTGCGCAAACAGCAGAGCGGCTATACATATGCCGTGGTAGCAACATAGGACCACATGAATATTGGCAAACGTTAGCTGTATATAAAAAACAACTTTGCAGGTTTCAAGAAATGGCGCTACTTTAAACTTATAATACTTACACATGAAATTTTATGCCAGTCCCCTTGACAAAAAATGCTTTGAAAATTCATAAGCAAAGCTGTAAACAATCACGTGACTGTTGGTAAAGCAATGGTTTAGCTGTAGAGATGTTGGTGCCATGAACCAACATCTATGGCCGAAGGGTGTACAGCACTGTTGGGTACACGGATTTTGAAATGAACATAGAAGGTGGGACTGCTGGGCAATTTTGGGGTGAGGAAGGAAACTGATTCAGAGGAGAGATTCTCAGTAGGACTGAGATATTTCAGTAGGAAATGGAGAAAACCCGGTGTTTCATGGTGGGGTTACTCTGGCAAAGATTGTAGGTGGTCCAAGGCTTTCTGCCAAGTAGTCACTTGGAACATCAAAACATTGGTGGAACCCTAGTCAGCAGGTAGCATGATTAGATCTTGATTCATTTTCAGGCTGTGTAAGACTTTTCTCTCTTCTAATGAAAGTTTGGAATTTTTAGAGAGTGATCTGGGAAAGGATGGTGAGATCAGGCTGGAGCTCAGGAATTCTTAAAAGGTGAGAAGGAAGTTGTTAGGTGGGTGAGTCACAGTTAGAAGGTGAGATGAATTTTGTGAGGCAGGATTCAATTTTGGGATAATATCCCAAAGTGTAACAACTCGACCACATTTTTCATCATGGTTAAAGATAGCAATCAAAAGCTCCCAAGTGTTTCCATCCCGTTATGTGTATTCCTGTCACTGCCAGTGGTCTCTTTACTCCAAGTACTATAACCATCTCACCCCCCCCCCCCCCCAAATCCCCCAAACCTGAACCTCCGACAAACTACTTCCTTCGTCAGAAATTTCAGGGAAGTGTTTTTATTATTTTTAGTTTCTGGGATTGCTACACTAAAAGAGAACAAATGTTGTTTTTATGTTACCTATTAAATGTACGTCCTTGAAATGACTTCACAATCTCACTTATTGGCTGGGCTGCATGTAGCAACTAATGACTACACTCTTAGCACATTAGTTATAGTGACACAATGATCACTGTATCTGAGCAATACAGTAGGTTCTGTGTTAAGCTCGAAAAAACCTAGGGAAATACGGACAATGATAATAATAATAATTAAAAAAAAAAACACATATCCAGGTGAGGTATTTTCAAGTGGCAAAAAGGGTTTCATAAAGGCAGAGATTTACTGCAAGGCGATCCCAGAGCTGGTCGTCCATCTACAGCACATACCATTGGAGAGATGGAGCATGTAAGGAAATTATTGTAACAAGATCATCAGGTAGATGTGCTTGTTGTTGTGGTTTTCAGTCCGTACACTGATTTGATGGAGCTCACCCTGCTATCCTGTCCTGTGCAAGCCTCTTCACCTGAGAGTAGAACGGCAACCTACACCCTTTTGAATCTGATTAACTGTATTCATGCCTCGGTCTGTGATATTAGAAGAACTTCTTATTAATTGTGATATGTTTTATAAGATTTTACGTAATGATTTAGGGCTTAATTTAAAACTCATTCTTCACACACTACGAATGTAACTAGAGCTCTGAATCACCTGCCTTGAAAATAGTCAAACGACAACCTTCAAGAACGAAGAAAATTTTGACTGTATTCTTCAATAGTGATGGATTAGTTCACTGTACATTCCTCCATGTCAAACAGTGGACCAAATGCTTTACACTAAAGTCTTGCAACAGATGCAACAAGTAATTCATGCCTTCCTCGTGATTAGTTCTAATTGTGTGACAATCAAGCGTACATACTGCTTTATATATGGCCAGACATATATTGTGATACCACATTTGTTTGATCTCTTGCCTTGCAATTTTTCTTGTTTACACAAGTAAAAAGGCAACTAAAAGGAAAGCCTTATCAAGATGTCACAGACATCCTATGGGTTGTATCAAATGATCTCACAAATGTCAAAGTTGAAATTTTTCCTGCTAGCTTCCAAGACCTCCAGCAACATTGACAATTGTGTACAGATAGCCAAGGGGACTACTTTTGATAAGAGCTAGGTTCACTAGTTGTTAACTGCAATTTTTTATTTTTTAAAATACCTATCCCAGAACTTTTCTGACAAGTGGAGTATTTTTATCACTTGTCTTTCTGACAATGTGGATGTCAGTTGGGGCAAGGTGAAGCCCACAGACTATTTGATGGTATTAATGCCATTTAGACCATGGATGGGCAACCAGCGACCTGTGGGCCAGATCTGGTCCATGATTGATTTCAATCTGGCCTGAAGAAGAAATTCATAGAAGAGACAGAGAGATATTGTACAATGTTCTAAGAAAAGAAATAATGTTCAAAATGGGTACATAAATGTAAAACACATGAAATATGGTTTGAGTCCTGGTTCCGGCACACAATTTTAATCTGCCAGGAGGTTTCATATCAGCGCACACTCTGCTGCAGAGTGAAAGTTTCATTCCACATGAAATATGGTGGACATAAAATGAATGACTGTTCAAAATCATGTGTTACGAGACATAATTCGTAGATGTAGCATATTGTGGGAAAGGGTGCAATTTATTCATATGGTTGCATCATTCTATAAGATGAGGTGGCCCGCAAGCTTAAGGAAGTATGTGCATCCATCTCATGCCTGATTTAGACAAACACGAACACCAAAGACTTAAGTTATGGAATTGCTGTTGTTTCCATTTCAAGTTCCTAACAGAATTAAGTGTAAGTCAATAATACGAGAAGAGACTTGCAAAATGATGATATGATGGTTTGTAGCAAGGGGTAGAAAAAAAAGCCTAATAAGTACTTCACATATATTTATTACGGTTGATTTTCTAATTTTCTGTGTCTGAGATAAATGTACTTTCTCAAAACAATATCAGTTCAGAATTTATAGTAATTACACTTCTCCTAGCAAATCATTGCCAACTTTCTGATGTACCCAAAGCCATAAGATTTACTTAAGATACTACAATTCATCCTCAATGAGAAGGTCCTGCACAATAAAAGTTTCGTAATAGCTATATCATAAAAAACAGGTCACTTCATAATTACCTAACACATACATCTCAACAGACACTACTTAGACGTTTACACATTCAGTATATTCTGTTACTGGTTTAGAATGCATAAATCTACAAAGCTACATAAAAGAAAGAAAAACAAAATTAAATTACTCCCATTTCCAACTCAGGTGAAAGGGGATAGTCGATGCAATTACTACCTGTGTTATAGTGAGAATTTTACAGCAAAGGAGGTAGGCTGTATTTGACTTCAGCAATGTTACCAACAACAAGAATAAAACTGTATATCGTAAGGTGCACACAAAACAGACAGACATGACTTGTTGCTATCTTTATGAAGGCTGTTACTTTTTTTCCCTGAGTAATAACTGAAATTGTTTTTACAAAGTTCATTATATGTTTAATACAATATAATGCTCCAATATTAGTATAATTTCATGAGGAAATATAAAATTAAAATAGAAAAGCTCAAAAAGTATTTTTTGACTGCAGACAATGGAGGCTAGTGGTGCATTACACTGTTTTCATTATTCAATACCACAATAATTATAAATTATTTATACACTGCTTTAGAACTTTGTTATCTCACTATAAGCTTATTCCGGCCTTAGGCCATCATCAGGTGTTCTTTAAATATGAGTAATATAGAGGAGTTGTTAAATATATTCTTATAAATCATTATATAAAATTTTTACAATGTTTTACTTACATTACTTATAATATTGTTGTCGTTTATTTGCTGCCCAATTGATTTTAAAAGCTGATGTTATGCTTATCTATTGCTGCATAGCTGTATATGTGCAGCAGCACTGGTTATATTAATCAATATTTTATCCGTTTTTGTTGTGGCAGCCTAGCATAGACTGTAGTGGAGACAGACAAACACTAAAATACAATAATCCGTGTATCTACAAAATGACGTGTAACACCTGTCAAAAATCATATATAGGCCAAACTGGCAGAAATTTCCAAGCTAGATATAAAGAACACACAAGAGACAGTGAAAATAATCCATCTAAATTCTATCAACATTTAATCATGGAAAAACATGATGTAAAACCTATAGAGGAAGCCTTAAAAATTTTACACATTATACAAAAATGGCCAAAAATGAATATTCTCGAGGAAATTGAACTATATTCCCATATACACAACAACCAGAACGATGTACTAAATGAACAAACCGAACTCAAACATAAAAAATACACTGAAAATTTTATTCACATTATAAACAGACAAGAGAATGGATAAACACCAAAGATTCCAAATCCACAGTAAAACTCCAATACAAAACCAATAAAAAAATCAAAGATATTAATGTATAAATTACTGGTAACCATGTAAACTTATAATATCATTGAATGCTGCCACTACAAAAACTGATAAAATATCGATTAATATAACCAGTGCTGCTGCATATATACAGATAAGCAGCAATAGATAAGCATAAGCTTTTAAAATCAATTGGGCAGCAAATAAACGACAACAATATTATAAGTAACGTAAGTAAAACATTGTAAAAATTTTATATAATGATGTTATAAGAATATATGTAACAACTCCTCTATATTACTTGTATTTACAGAACAAGGCTGAAATAAGCTTATAGTGAGATAATAAAGTTCTAAAGCAGTGTATAAATAATTTATAATTATTGCGGTATTGAAAATGTCGCTCAAAGGCATACTCTACACTGCTGGCCCCAGAGAACGGAAAGTTTTCCAACTTTCACTAGAGGATGATGTAGGTAAAAATGAAATGGATAGTACACAGACACAAGGTGAAATAAAATACACCAGAGAAGGTGCATATTGAAGAAGAAGGAGGAGAGAGAGAGAGAGAGAGAGAGAGAGAGAGAGAGTCAGCTATTTTTGCACAGCATTGCCAACATATAGTACCCAAGCACAAAATTCTGTCCTAAGCACATCTAACGTTTATAGCACTCAAGAAACTGAACAGCACAATAATATTGTCTCTTAAATATTTCCAGGCAGTTTGCTATACTCCACTAGAGTTTAAATTTTAGAAGTACAGTTTAAAGCATTTAAATTTTTAGATTGCACAGTGTTGCAACTTTTTTTAATTGTTTAAATCTTGTTCATTTATGAGGAAAGAATAAGTTTGTTGAAGTACATCAAGTTATCCACTTATAAATGCCACAACTGGGTAACAATACATTTGCTTCACATACATCACAATATAAAAGGTGATCATAAAGTGAAACTAGTCCACTTTCTCTGCCACCCAAAATAAAATGATACTAAAGCTGTATAAGGACTAAAGAAAAGTTATAAGTAGAATATAGTTCTCAGTATTAACATAAGAGTTAAACATGGGCAGTTTGGTACATGCAATTGTTATAGCTGTTGTTAATGTATCTTGATTTTCAGCTGTTTTACTACAATGTAGACCAATAAGTTTTATTGGTCTAACAATGCTACTTTTAATGGCTAACCTGTAGAATAGCCATCACCATCCGCCATATTTTTCTGAACTACTTGCACTCTTGACCTCAACAATATGTTATATCAATAGTACAAAGTAAATGCTTTTATCGTTACTTTCCTAGTCCAACTTCAGTCAGCTTTCAATACCTGTATGTTTTACCATAACATTTTATTTTCTCCAATTTGGAAAGCCACCTAACAAATGTGGCAGAAGTTTACACATCAGACAGATCAACCATTACACCGATGTCTTTGCACTGTGGTACTATTCAGTCAGTTATGAATGAGGTATGCCAGTACTACTGCCTTTCTTATCTAAGAATGTGTCCTTCAAATTGATCTCTTCTTTTAGTCTAGGTATGCCAAAAATTCATTTTCTCCCCATTTCTGTTCAATACCACCTCATTAGTTATGCGAGCTATCTGCCTAATCTTGTGCATTCTTCTGTAGCATTCTAGAGTTTATGTGGAAAAATTAAATGAAACTATGTTTAAAAAAGTCCACAGGCATGAAGAGATAAACTTTATTTAAACAAATATTGTACAGAGATATCTACATTGGCAAAATACACTTATAAATTTACAGTTCGACCTATAAAAAATTCCTAGGTGAGACAAGAGTTCAAATTTTAACTGAAACTGAGTTATATCATGGTAACAGATTTTAATGAAATTTGGTACATTTGATATCTGCACTACAGTAAGTTCATACCTCAGGCTCTGAAATTTAGAATCCAGGGGATGGGGGACAGAGCTAGGTCACTACAAAGTTACATTTTTCTTCACTTTAAAAATTTGCATGTAGGAGAAATAATGTTTTGTAGTGGTTTGTGGATTGGAAATGGTACACAGTCAATCTGCTACATATATTATTGCATTTCACAAGCTGGAAGTACTTTCAGCCCTCAAAATGAGGGACGGTATTGATATTCAAGGTAGGTTCTTCCTTTATGACTTTCTACTTAGACCATGAAACATATTGTTTCTGCTGTTTCAGATTGATCATGTTGCATGTAATGTATCTTTCTGTCAAATTCCGTGGCACTTGCGCCCCCCCCCCCCCCCACACAGCACATACACACATATTGTCAGAATACTGTAAAAAAGTTACACATTGGATATTTTGGTGCTACTGAAGCAACTTACAACACTGCATTCCAACAGGGTTCCCATATAGTGATTTTTAACAATTTCAGAATTTTTTAAAGCAAAAAGTCAAAGTATGTATGCAAGTAACAACACCAAATTTGTTCAATGATTTCAGCCTTATCACTTTACATACACACAAAATATCATTTCAGTGCAAACCATTAGCTCATGGGATAAAAAATACTGCAAACTTCCAAAAATGTGATAACAGTGTGTAGCAATTTGTATGTGAAGCACTTCTGAGCCATGCACCACTGCAAGACATTGCTGCTTTCTTCCACCAGAGAAAAGGTGTTAGGTTTCAAATGAGACTGAAAATTTGATTGTATTTGTTTTAGAATACGATTTAGGTGGTCAATATGAGTATTTTTTGGAAGGAGGCAGGGGAAACAAAAATTGTAACTTTGAGGGGCTCTAACTCAGCAGCTTGGGGATACATGTTTGCAACCGAGTTATAAACTCACTCACTCTGATTATCTCCAATGGAATGACTCTGATGAAATAATGACAATGTGTCTTTAGATTAGTAACTGCAACATCTGTATGTGGGAATTCATGCCAACATCTGAGGAGCGGGTTACCAGTTGGTGTCACGTCATGCTGTAGTTCCATGCAGAGAATTGGTGTCTCAAGTGCAGCATAGCCCTCGGATAAGACTCATTGTCGGAGCACTTTCTGCCTGATAATCCTCAACTGTTTGTTCCTCATCATCCTCAGCACTAACTGTGGTGGGTTCTTAAACAAGTCAATTGCAGAAAAAGAATGAAACTTTCAGCTGCTTGTTTGAATCTAGGCACTCAGGTATTTCCATGTTTTTCTGCCTTTTTACAGCCTGGTAACCTTCAGATTAAATTAAACAATGAACATCCTCATTATAAGAAGCTTCAGTTTCTCAATTACACCTTTATCTCACTCCACAACTCACTGATCCAGGCACATGCAATTAACAGACCCTTTATTTAAATATGCTACAAAACTTTCATTGTCTTCTGAATACAAGTTTGACTTTAGCAACTGTTGATAGTAATAGTTCTTGAGGCATTTCAGAATGCCCAAATCCTTTGGCTGAATCTAACTGATAATGTATGATGGGGGAAAACCAAGATACAGATCCAGTTGCATTGCACTAGTTGTTCTATACTTTTAAGTAATGAAAAGTATTTTACTGTCAACATATTTAACAGCAATTTTTTTTTTTTTTTGTTTCTCCTGATTCACAAATGTCTTTTCTTAGTTGCACCACTAATTTATGAATGGTGTAAAAACCAAACCATTCAAGAAAGGAAATGAAACACAATATTGTAGCATACCAATAATGACAAATTTAAAGCAACGCCTTCAATAAATTGTTTGTTTGTTCAAATTATTAGAGTTGGGAAAAGTGTATGCAGGAAGAGGATCATTACACTGTACAGGAGAAATTTCTTTTGCAAGCCTTGGATTTAGCAAGAAATGAATGCCTAAAGTAGGAAATTATTAACATTGATTACGCAGAATGTAAATTAAAATGTTAACCAATGGAAATTCCAGGAAGGATTCAACAATATTTTCGAAAGTATAAGTTGCTTCTCACCACAGACACATTTCAATCATCAACAAAAAAGCACACAGAAAAGATTGAGTTTATTTAGCTCTCGGGCATTGTGGCCTCTTCAGAAATAGAAACTCATTCTTTCTCGTACACATGAGAGCATGTGTTTCTACTTCTGAGGAAGTCAATAATGACGGAAAGTAAGTAAACTTAATCTTCTATGTGTGCCTTTCTGGTACTCATCAAAGTGTCTGTGATGAGTAGCAACCAGTTGAAGATATTTGTCTGGAGTGTAGCATTAAACAGAAGTGAAACATAAGCAGTTACCATAAAAAAAGGGGGGGGGGGAGAGAGAGAGAGAGAGAGAGAGAGAGAGAGAGAGAGAGAGAGAGAGAGAGAGAGAGAGAGAGACAGACATTGGTTCACACAACCCATACTGAAGCATCATGGTTAAGTCACTTTTGAAATGGAAGAAAATGTGGGAAGTAAGGATTTCAGAATGAGACCATGCCTTAAAACGGTTAGTAGGTTAAAACAGTAGTAGGAATGCACAAATGAAGTGGCTTATGCAGGATAGGCTAACACGGAGAATCATATCAAAGGATACCGAAAACCAGAGCAACAACAAAACTGCAACACATCACACAATAAATGTAATCATCACACATGTAAACTAAAATATATTTTAACAATCATTGGAGACAGAAATCGAATCAGAAATAAAAGAAACAGAAAGGAAATGTCAGTTTGAACCTTTTATTCTTAGAATGCCAATTATTTTGGATATGTCTGCTAATCACCATCTAATTGTCTCTTTTCAGCAATTGACAAGTTGATGCTCATACTCTGTTTTGAACTAGATAGTAAAAATTGAAACTTTTGTGCCTAAGGCAAGTATAAATTAAGCTCAAGCTTACTTCTGTGCCATGTTCAATTTTAGTTTACTAGTCATACCCACAACTACATATTTCACATCCATTATGTACTTATTTTTCTAACCATCCATCTCACTCTCATGGACAATAAATAATCTGCTACTGACAGTAAAGATTACACGCTGTAGAGCAGGTAGGCACAGACTGTCACAGATGAGCTTTCAGCCAAAAAGTCTTCTAAAGAAGATAGAAAACCACACACACACACACACACACACACACACACACATCCATACAACTAACACTCATGTGACTTCCACTTTTCTGGTGGGTCATGAGCGCATGAGCCTTATTAATGTGTTTTTCTCTTCTGAGGAAGAATTCTTTGGCTGTAAACGCGTCTTTCATGCGGCGACATGTTATGCAGGAAGTCAATAGCAAAGATTTGACATGAGACGAAAATTAGAATGCAAGTGTTCACTATTTTTAGCAATCTGATTGGAAACTGAAAGCACTGAGAGAATAAACAATACTCATTTCTGGTATCATTAGTGATTACAATGCTGACATTGAGTTGTTATTAACCCTTTAGGTCATATTTCTGTGCCCTTGCTTTCACTTTTTAGCTTGTATACAAATGGAGTCCACTATAGTGGACCTTTGGGATAGATGCTGCACTGTGTCGGCAGCTGAACTGACAATCATCAATTTTCCACGCGAATGCATCAGTGTGTCAAGTTGTGAGTGTGAAGTGACGTGCATTCTTGGAATAGTATTCACTAAAAAAAGCACATATTTACTAAATGCAAGGAGACTCTATGTTCAAATTGCTTTGAAAGTTTCCGCACAAAATGGAAAATCTAACTGGAGGGGCTCTGGATGTCCCAAGTCTCACAGTGTCCACTTCAGTAACATGACTGTATTTTTCTCTGTAATGATAAACTTGAATACATTTTTGTATTTTATGATAACAGACATTACTCTTTAGCACAAAAACCCAATTTCAATTTTCTCCTCATATTTAATAATTGATGCATCACATGGTTAAAAAGAGATTTGTATACAGAACACATTGCATTATTCAAGCAAGGCGATGACAGAATAGCAGCCTGTGAGCTCTTCCCCGAGTGCACTGATGGCTTCGTTGCAATCAATAGAATGCTCGACATCAGCTGGAATCACCAAGTTTGCCCATACGATTACCTTAATTTTGGACTATCCCCACAAAATAGTGGTTAATCGAGACGAAAAGTATTTTTCAACAGTACAGCAGATCAACAACAAGTTGAACTGTATTTTTGCAAAAAAGGAATCAAGAAATGGTAAAAGTAGCACAAAATCTGATAACAAAGGCTACACTGCAAAAAATCATATCAATTTTTCAAAAATGCAGTAATTAAACACTTAGTAATAGCTAAACAACAATAGGTGCAACAAGTTTTGTTTAAAGCAACAATCGGGAATTGAACCCCATCAGAGCCGTTGCAACTTCTGCAACAATTTGGGAGCAAAGAAATTGTTTTCAGAGGATGCTTTACACACTATCTGTCTCAAGCAATTTCCATCCACCACTGGGCCAGTAATGGTACGTTTACTTGCCATAGTAACAAGCGGTAGAGAAGGTTGATGCAATTTTTGAATGCATGCACAGGAACAGTGCACCATGGTAAATGTAACATTGAAGGCTTTGCCGAATGAGAACAGTATGGAGAGCAGCACATCAGAATTGACGATAGCGGGCAACTGTACAGACTCTGAAAAAGAATGTCATGAAATATTTACAGCATCATTTTGACATTTCAGAAGAGGAAATAATCTCAAACTGACACAATAAATATACTCTGTCATTATGCAGCATAATCAACTACAGAACAGTGAATGTGTAACAGACACTACCCCATGTCTATTAGTGTAAGGGAATAATTCATACATGAAACAAATTTTTGTAATAGACATTTCAAATGGCATAGGGCACCTCATTTGACAGTGGGTTAGATATTAGTCTACTTCCACAACAATATGTTAAATCGACACACGTCAATAGAGGTATACATTAAAAGCTGCAAACGAAGCAACATTAAGTGCTTTTTGGCTATGGCAACAACAAACCTCACTCAAAAGATTAACAGTAAGTGGACTTGAACAGTGGCTGCAGCTCTTCAGCCAGGTTATTTCAAATGGTTGGTTTATTTACACAAAAGGCAAGGCCTTACGTACCATACATATTACAGAAGTGCTAGAGGTTAAAGTTTGCTACTGCAGCGTTTCAACAGATGGCTGAAGGAAGGTTTCATACACACATCATACAGCCCGTGGATGTCACAACTCCATCTGGTAATAATAATGGTACTTACAAATGCTGTGGTGATTTCAGAGCATTGAATGCTACGACTGTTCCTGAACATTATGCAATCACTAACATTCAGGACTTTATGAGGTACATTAAATGGTGGCATTATATTCAATGCAATAGAGTGTGATGAAGCTTATACACTAATTCTGATGGAATCCACTGTTATAACACCTTCTGGTTTGCTTGAATTTCCATTTCTGCCTTTTGATATATGTACCAAAAATAAAACATGGCAATGTTTTATTGACGAATTTTTACACGGATCAAATATCCGTTTCATAGGTGATATCTTGTTATTTTAGTTTCCATACAATGAGCAACTATGGCTACAATTCTTTTACAAGAGTACAGAGTCCTCCTCATTAGCAAAAAAAATTGCACTGAGAAAAAATATCATCATAGTTTTGGGTTATGAATTTTTAACAGAAGGTATCCATCGACTAACAGATGGGTGCAAGCAATCTCAGATATGTCCCAGCCACAGAGATATCAGCAGCTACTACATTTCCTAGGTATGATAAATTTCTACCCATAAAATATGCACAAATTAAAGAGCCAGTTAATGTTGTTATATCAGGTAACTACTCAGTATCATGGATACAGTTGACAGTAGTGCTGTTTTCTAAGTTCAACAAGTCTTGCATTTCTGGAATATATAGAGATATTCTACACAGATACATGTCACTAGAGTGGTCTCAATGACATTGCACTTACATTGACATTGCACTTACATTGTCTTTCACATGTATGTGACACAGTGCAAGGTGTATCATGGGTGGTGATTGCCAACAGCAGCTTACAGAGATAAGAATTAAGGCGTCGCAGACTAGTCAAATTAGATAATAAAGTGTGATGTAGTTAGATTTTCTTGACATGTTGTTAGAACCAGTTAGGGCAGCGTGAATCCAAGTCTGCAGCTTTGAAAAACCTGTGATTCCTGAGTAATACCTTAAGAACTGTGAAATTTTTGGTTTTTTCAATTGTTGTCTTATAACTAATAAGCTCTTTATTTTCTGGCATTAATTGTTACTAGTGTTTTAAAGTACATTTAATATGTAATAATTCGAGCACAAATGCATCTCTATATGTCCGTTAGTTTCCAAGATAGAGCTCTTCAAATATACCCCTCCCCCCTTTTTTTTCTTTTTCTTTTTTTAGAAAAAATGAAAATTTTAAGTTTTGCTCTTGTTTAAGTCTGAATATCAGCAAAACCATTCCTCCTGGAAGAAAAGGTACACAAATTTAAGTTGTAGTCAATTTTATTAACCATTTAAGAGTAGAATGACGACTGCAGGCTTTATAGTTCTCTTGAAATCATACAAAACATAGTGCCAGAAAACTGAATTGTATAAGACATGAGCATTTCAAATACAAGCTGTGAGCGAAAGAAAAATGCTTAGCATTGTGTTTAAAGGTGCAAAATTATGTTAAAGATCACTAACATCATTTCAGTAATTGAGAACGGTGTATGCTTTGGATTGTTGAAAGGTCCTGGTACTCTGCAGTCAATCCAGGACAGAAGGATGTTTCTGGAGCCATATCAAGCTGCTTGTACAAACACAGAATTTCAACGGAGTCATCTTCATCCTCATTAATCATACTCACAGTGCCAGAACAATGAGTGACAAAGCCAAGCACTTGAACCCACCTCTCCGGCAATTGCAAGGTCGGGTGCCTCCCTTCTTGCACTTACATAAGAATGATTTGGTTTCAGTAGGGATGTTTCACACAATGTTACTGATGACTGACCATGGCTGCTTCTAAAACTACTTCATTCTGTGGCATCCTTTGCCACTTAAAAATGATTTTTTCATTGGTGGTATGTGCAACACAGATGGAAGAAAGGAGCTTCTTTGTTTGGGGGAAACATACCAGGTCCACCTTCCTATCAGCTGGTGTGTATACTTTAAAAATGGCAAGATGCAGGAAAAATTTGTTTCTGATCCGTAAACTAACAATTTAAAAAGGGCAGAAATTTTTTGCAATTTTTCACATATATATCAGGAAGCATAGGTTTTTTGAAAATGAACTTGAAATCATGATACTCTAGTGGCCCTAAACACATACAACAACAAAAATCAGAATTACATCACACTTTAATGATTTAGCCCTTTTAAATTTTTTTATACCATTGCTGCAAGTTACTTTGTGTCATGTCACTGCATGAGGACAAACATATAAATGAAAGAGGGAGGGGTGAGTGAGTGAAGTGGCACAGTGATTTTACACTGGACTCACTTTTGAGAGTATGGTGATTCAAAACTGTCTTTGGTCACCCACATTTAGGTTTTCCATGATTTCTCTAAACAGTGCCAGGCAAATGTCGGGATGATTCATTCAAAGGGCAATGCTGTTTTCCTTCACCATCCTTAACAACAATCAATCTGAGCTCATGCTCTGTCTCTAATGAGCTCATTGTTGATGGGACTTTAAACACTAATCTTCCTTGGAAAATGGATTTTTCATTTGGTTCATGACTTGACAATTATGTTTTGTTTTTTTTTTGCATTTTTTGCATTGGTACAATCTGTCATACAACATTATACATGTGTCAGAGGCCAATAAACAATGTAAAGTGTGAAGACATCCGGGCCTAGTTGAAAGATGACTGCACCAGAGCAAGATGTAAACACAGACATTTACACATTTTGGGACCACTACCATATTCTTATGGGTAATGGCTAGATAGCTCCAGAAGACACCTTGGTAAAAACATTGGCTACAGAATATTTGATAAATGGATGGCCAAATTCAGAGTTCCAGCCACAATGACAACCAATTGTAGCACAATTTTAATGTGGACCCCTTACTGAACTCACAAAAATGTATGTGATGGAAATTCTCCTCAGAGATGATAAATTATTTTTCAAAAGAGATAGATTGGCTGGCCAGTACTTACCACCGTCAGTGATTAAAAAAAAAAAAAAAAAAGGGATGAAAAAGGACAAGCTTTCGGAACACAGTTCCTTCTTCAGGTGGGTGAAAAAAGGATGGGATGGAAGGGAAAGGTAATTCAGGTGAATTACCTTTCCCTTCTGTTCCCATTCTTTTTTTTCCTACCTGAAGAAGGAACTGTGTTCTGAAAGCTTGTCCTTTTTCTTTTTCTTCATTTGTGTCACTATCGGTGGTACAGCACAAAGGTAAGTACTAGCCAACCAATATATGCCTTTTGAAAAAATAATTTTTCACAAAAATGTATGGAATTTCACATCTGAGAACCACTAGTTACAACACAGTCAGCAATGGTAAAGTCAAGCAACCACACAGGATCTATAAAGAGGCAATCATGTGCCTTGTCGATACATGTACAGAGGCAGGGCTGGATGTCTTTCAGAATGGCTGTGAAGGCAGATATCATTCTGACTCTTAGTCAATTAGTTTGTAGACAACAGTCACACATTAGAGGGGATCTAACAGAAGAGCAAGAGATAATGATATCTGCAGTTAGAGTGCTGCAATAATTCACGGACATTACAACAATCAATGCAACAACTTATCCTAGCACATCTACTTATCATGGAACCAAACCAATATTTACCCACGGGGATCTACAGTCGTGTTCACATGTCTGGTTAAGAGAGAATGCAGTTAAATCATCAGTGTCCCTTTGTACTTTGGGCAATTTCAGGTCTAGGAGAATGGTGTAGATAATTTCATAAAAGAACAACACTAAGAGATCACAGCAGTCTCCAGTGATACACGAACTTGCTAACAGAATAAATAAAGGAGACTTAGGAACGGAACAACCGATTCACACCCCTTTAGACAGTAAAAAAGTCAGGAGTTTCCCAAAAGATAATTCTACGACAATTGCTCTGGACAGGGATAAGGAAAATATGAAGTGGAGGGTTGTGGAACAAGGAGAAGATTAACCTAGAGGGAATATAGGTCACAAGGGAAAGAAAGTGGACCATACAAACTTGTACACAACAGGTGGTCCAAATTTTCACCCTGGGACAGCCATATTGCTGAAAAATGCTACATGATAAAGAGTGATCAATTATGTCCATACTACAACCAAGAACAAATTTGGAAAAGGTAGCACCACAAAATTCGACAATCAAGTGGAGAAATATTTTTGCAAGCTGGACAATGAATATACCCAATGTTTCAAGAAGTTCTAAGTTCTCTTGTGTTTGAGAAGATTTCTTTGATAAGTAATAGCAAGCACCTACACAAAATCTCAACAGATTTGCTACATGTTGGCAAGCGTCTGTCTCCCATTCAAATAATGATAGACTCCTGTAGCAATGTATTGTCCAGGAAGTGCGTCGACACAAGACCAAGAGACAGTATTGATACGTAAAGAGTGTGAGCACTCACTATTCTTAGATTATTTAGAGGTTGTTAAGTGATATTTTTTCTGTTTGGAGACAGAAATAACAAGAAAAATAGAAAAAAAATGTTAATCATTTCTGGTAGAAATAATGTCTACAGTGTTCTCATCAGGCTTATCTGTGGCTTAGTGTGTCATCTATCCAATGAGTAGCACTTATCTTTTTCATAATATTGTTGATATTCCAGTCTGGACTTTTCATTCTTTGAAAATAAATTAAGTGGTATATAATAGATGCAACACAATATGCACATCCTGTTTCTCTCCTATTCTGCATATTGTTCAAAATGGGCTGTGTTCTACCTTAAAAGTCTAAATAAGAGAACCAACAAATTGGTATAGTCCAGTTAGTATAGAAATACAGAAAAATGAAACTGAGTGTTACAAAAGTACAGATTATCTTAAGCTTATGAGTATTAATTGTTCATCACAAGTGCTTGAAACAATAAAAAATATTCCAACAGAGATATTCGTATAACTGAGGAAATACTTACCACAAAACACTTCACATGAATAATTATGAAAAGAACTGCACGGATTGATATTTAACAGGAACAAAATGTTGAAGCAAGATAGGTGCATTAAAACTGTGATGGATTTCTAATCAGTGTCTTATGTGGAAACTAATTTTTTTCTTAAACAGTTCATAAAATAACAGTAAAATTACCTTGCAAAAGTTTGTTCTGTGGTTAAACGTTTTTTTACACGTAGTTACATGGACAAATTGGAAGTTAGTATTTTGTAAAACAGGACACATTTTCTACAGTAACATTGTATTTGTTTGTTGTACAAATATTTTCACCATTATCTAATGTAAACACAATGACTGAGACACGGAAAACAGTTCTCTAGGTCATTAACATATTAACAGTCACATTTTTGATAGTTAATGCACTTCTAAATTTGTTCACAGACTACTAAGATACTCCACTCCATACTTCCCAGCTCGGCTCTCACTAGAGAAAAAAAATAATATGTGAGTCACTGTTAGACATTTCTGCTCAACCTGTCGCAAAAGTACTATGTGCTTTGGCAAGATGTATCTTCAAAGTGTGTATACGACCAAACACTTTGCCACAGATGGTGCATTTTGTTTGTCCCCTGTGGGTGCTCATGTGATGGTACAGGGATCCTGGGTTTTTGAATGTCTTCTGGCAGCATGGACACTCAACAAATGGTGGTCTCTCGGCTGAGATGGAACTGCTGATGAGGAACCCACGCTGCCAGTAGGTTGGATAAAGCGTCTCTGCTGTCACAGCGGCTAGACCAAAATACTCCACATTACTACAGTACACACAAACAACGACTAAGGCTCATATGTAGCCCAAAATATTGGCCAGAAAGAAAGTCACATGTACAATTAGAAACTGATTTTACTCAAATGTAGTGTTTGATGAGGTTATGAGTAGTTTTAGATAAACTTGTTGCTCTCACATGTATTACTGAAAAAACTTTGTACACCTGATATGAATTATTAACTATGTACACCATGTAAGAAACCTACGAATCTGACAATAATACCACTTGCATTTCAATAACTAAGTCATTTATCCATACAATAAAAATGATGTAATACTATACTATAAAATACTTGGGCTACAACAAATTAAATATGTATGATTGATTGCAAGACAACTGTACTATAGAATGAAAATGAAGGGTAACATCAAACAACATCAAACAAAAATGAGCCACTATCACCAAGGGTTCAGTGGTAAAGAGGAACCAATAACTGAGTTAGCTACCACCCATTTCCACCACATAACTTCTCCACTGAAACAATATAACACTTTCTTTCCGACTAGAATAAATACTCAAAAACGATTTTTACTACCTTTTATTTTTACATTTTTTAAATCAACTACCCATCTACTGTATCATAGCACTACTGAAGGACATTGCAAGCTGCTTAAAACAAATCACTACATTCATTCACTGACATAAAAGCACCTGCTAGATAGCAAAAGGAATCCTATAGGGGATGAATGGCTCATATAATTCTGGAAAAAAGAAAAATCAGCAAGTCGATTAATGATGAAAATTCTCCTCAGAGATGATAGTATTGTTGAAGCTAGATAGAATGGCTGGTCAGTACTTACCTTTGTGCTGTACCGCCGATAGTAACACAAATGAAGAAACAGAAAAAAAAGGGGACAAAAAGGACAAGCTTTCAGAACACAGTTCCTTCATCAGGTTGGAGAGAAGGGAAGAAGAAAGGATGGGAACGGAAGGGAAAGGTAATTCACGACCTAGGTCATGAAGGTGGTGTTTCGGGAGTGTGGACGTCAGAGATAATGCATGTATGTACTGAGCCAAGCCAGAGAGGATATATATAACCAAAGAGGAAAGATCAAGTAGTAAAGAGAAGAGAAGATGAGTGAACTGAATGATGCTGAGGGGTGTAGGAGGGGCGGGGGGTTTGTCTAAAACGTTTTTCATTAACAGGGAAAGATGGATGGACACACACACACACACACACACACACACACACACACACACACACGGGGGGGGGGGGGGGGGAGAGAGAGAGAGAGAGAGAGAGAGAGAGAGAGAGAGCAAGGTAAGGAAGGGATAATGAATAGGTGAGCTGAGGATGGAGGAAGGGGAGGGGTTAGCGTAGATTTAAGCCAGGGGGGGGGGGGGGTGGCGGCAGGAGAGGATATGTTGGAGGGCAAGTTCCCACCTCCGAAGCTCTGAGGGACTGGAGTTTGTTGGTATTATCCAAATGGCACATGTGGTGTAACACGTGCACAGGTCCCTGGAGTTATGCTGGAGGGCATGTTCTGCCAAAGGATATTGGGTGTCCCCCAGGCGAACAGTTCGCCTGTGCCCATTCATCCACTCAGCCAGTTAGTTAGTAGTCATACCAACATAAAAGGCTGAACAGTGGACACATGTCAGCTGGCATATGACATGTGTTGTCTCGCATGTGGCCCTGCCTTGAATCGGGTAGGTTTTTCCTGTGGTGGGGCTGGAGTATGTGGTAGTGGGAGGATGCATTGGACAGATTTTGCAGCGGGATCGGTTACAGGGGTAGGAACCATTAGGTAAGGATGGTGGTTTTGGGATGTTGTAAGGTTGGACAAGGATGTTGCGGAGGTTGGGAGGACGGCGGAAGACTACTCTGGGTGGTGTGGGAAAAACTGTTCTGTCCAATGTCCAATGCATCAATGCATCCTCCCACTACCACATACTCCAGCCCCACCACAGGAAAAACCTACCCGATTCAAGGGAGGGCCACATGCGAGACAATGCATGTCATATACCAGCTGACATGTGTCCACTGTTCAGCCTTTTATGTTGGTATGACTACTAACAAATTGGCTGAGCGGATGAATGGGCACAGGTGGACTGTTCGCCTGGGGGACACCCAATATCCTGTGGCAGAACATGCCGTCCAGTGTTACACCATACGTGCCATTTGGATAGTACCAACAAACACCAGTCCCTCAGAGCTACGGAGGTGGGAACTAGCCCCCCAACATATCCTCTCCTCCCGCCACCCCTAAATCTACGCTAACCTCTCCCCTTCCTCCATCCTCAGCTCACCTATTCATTATCCCTTCCTTACCTTGCTCTCTCGCTCTCTCTCCAGCTCTCTCTCTGTCTCTGTCTCTTTCCCCCCCCCCCCCTTGTGTGTGTGTGTGTCCATCTTTCCCTGTCAATGAAAAATGTTTTAGAGAACCCCCCGCCCCTCCTACACCCCTCAGCATCATTCAGTTGACTCATCTTCTCTTTTCTTTACTACTTGATCTTTCCTCTGTGGTTATATATATCCTCTCTGGCTTGGCTCAGTACATACATGCAGTATCTCTGACGTCCACACTCCCGAAACACCACCTTTATGACCTAGGTCGTGAATTACCTTTCCCTTCTGTCCCCATCCTTTCTTCTTCCCTTCTCTCCCACCTGATGAAGGAACTGTGTCCCGAAAGCTTGTCCTTTTTGTCCCCTTTTTTCTGTTTCTTCATTTGTGTTACTATCAGCGGTACAGCACAAAGGTAAGTACTGGCCAGCTATTCTATCTCGTTTCAACAAAAATCAGCAAGTCTCAGAATATTCCTTAGGAAATGTTCTGCACTTGTTTACATACATTACATTACAATTTTTTAAATCTGCATTATGAAGACACTAAAGTCTAAAAAGATGTACAAAGGCTTTTAAAGAAGTGAAGGAAGGTAATTTCACCTGTAATGTAATTATAATTTCCAGGTGAAAAAGAAGGAAAGAAAAATCAAATAATGAGAAAAATTATGACTAATAGACTGAAGAGTGTTCAATGGTGCAAGTATCATCATTGCACAAATCATTAAATGATTATTGCTATAAATGAGGGAAGAGGAGTTACAGTGCTTGATCCCAATGAAGATTCTTATGTTTTAACTGTCAGTGTCAGCAATTTAACAATGGAAATTGCATGAAGGATTCAACAATATTTACAATATTTTTTGAGAAAGATAGGTTGCTACTTACAACAGAGACATCCTGATTAGGTGCAGAAAGACACACACAACAGATCAACTTACTATGAAGTTTCGGTAGTTACAGCCTTCGTCAGAAGGAGAAACGCCAAACATGACCTCCGTCTCTGGCCACCGTACCTGGCTACAGCAATTGGAGACAGCAGTCCTGTTGTGAGAGAGAGAGAGAGAGAGAGAGAGAGAGAGAGAGAGAGAGAGAGGGGGGGGGAGATTCTCCATAGGAGGTAGGTCATAACAGCCAAGAGCTTCATAGTAAGTTGATCTGTTATGTGTGCCTTTCTGCAGCTCATTGTAACATCTTTGTGGTGAGTAGCAACCTATCCTTTTCAAACACAGTGACAGTAATTTACTAGCATAAGGGTTTTACAGCATATCTTTCACCTTAATATAAGGGAAACATGTTGTGTATAGTAATAACAATAACAAAAACAATTCCATGTGGCTCAACGTGTTGATACAGAGTCTTAACAATTTGACACCTTCGATGACTTGCAAGTCCCTAATGTACCACAGTAATTTAACCAGGAAACAGTTTCACATGGAATTCAAGTCAGATGTGGTTTCTGGCAAATCTTTACATCATGAATGATATGAATTTTATGCTAAAGGCAGACTGGTTAATATCAGGATTCGATTCTGTGACCTTTCAGGTCCCACAATCACATTTTACCACTTAACAGCCAGACCCAACTACCTCCAATATAAGTCATACTATACTGAAGGAAGGATAGAGCAGGTGAAATCTCTCAGTTTACAAATTCTCAATCAATCTGTATTAACATTCGACGTTTTGAATTTCCATTTTCTACAGGTTCTTCTAAATATTACAATATTTGTATTTTCACCATTAGACTGATGGATAAAAAGGACTGTTTCCATTCTAAGAGTTACAGTTAAAAATCTTTGATATATTTTACGTACACTTCCTTTCAAACACTATTTCTACTCATAAGAGTATGTTATGTACCTTTCTGTAAATTATAACAGTTGTAAGTACACGTCAACCACCCATATATTAAATTGGCAGCAAACATGGTTCCATGGAGATTAAGGATACGGATTAAAATGTAAAATAAAGGAAAGGCAGCCACCCACATATTGCCGCGAGAGACCATGAACACATCCTCCATGGATGACAATCGCTAAGATGTCAGGAAATCTCATCAACGTCATAATCGATGTCCAACCTGTCTGGGCACTTGTTGATTCAGGAGCGTCTTTTTCTGTATTGTCGGATAATTATCACCGCACGCTAAAAAAGACAATGTTCTGTGATACGGGGGCAACTGTGCTGAAGGGCGCGAATGGAAAGTACGTCCATCCAACAGGAACTTGTGTCGCAAGAATAACCATCAACAACAGGACCCAGCCATTTGAATTTGTCATGTTAACAGAATGGAGTCACAGTGTCATCCTCGGATGAGACTTCCTTCAGGCATCCCAAGCTATCATTGACGGTGGAAGATCTGAGCTGCAAATTGAAGAAGTTGTTCCGCTGGATACATGTAATACAGAATTTTCTGGGAAGTTATTTGTCGTTGACAATGTGACGACACCGCCATTGACAATGAGAAGAGTTACAGTCACAAACACAGATGACCGGTTAAACTGTGAAGTTCTCGTTGATAGTAAAAAGTATATCAGGCTCACAAAAGAAATTTACATACCAGCGGCTATCATAAGCATTACCGGTGGTCAAGGAGAGATTTGGATCACAAATTATCATGAGCAGCCTCAACTTATCCCCAAGGGAATGTGGATTGGGACAGCTGAACCAATCCAGGACGGTGAGCTCAACGACATCAATAAAGACCCACGCCCTGGTGTTAGTACAGACAACACGCTGGAGGAAACTAACATGGAACTGCCAATAGGGCCTGGACTGACCAAAGAACAACGCCAGCGGGTGTTAGGTATACTACGTCAATTTTCGGGTGCATTCACACCTTAGCAGGGGAAAAGTCATACGAAACGGCCCACAATAAAGCACCGTATCAATACTGGGGATCATCTGCCAATTAGCCAGCGTTCGTATAGAGTGTCACCAGCTGAAAGATGGATAATTCGGAAGGCAGTGGAGAAGATGTTGCGAGATGACATTATTCAACCTTTGGAGAGTCCTTAGTCGTCTCCTGTGGTCCTCGAAAAAAAGAAGGATGACACATGGCGATGACTGTGTTAAACAGCTCATCACCAGGGTCGAAAAAACAAGACAGCTGGCTCGCATACGGACACTGGACACCCAGGAGAAGGTTCGTCAGCGGTATAACGACACACACCGACCTGTTGTGTACAGCCCAGGAGATCTGGTATGGAATATTACCCCTGTACGGAAGGTTGCACTGTCAGAAAAGTTATTGGAGCGATACTTTGGTCCATGTCGTGTCAAACGCCGCCTGTCAGACGTCACATACGAAGTTGAGGATTATGAGACGTCGTCGAAACGTCAAAAACGAAGACGTTGTTCACGTCCTGTGCATGAAGCCTTACTACAATCCTGAAGAGCAGGTAGACGACAACAGCTTCTTATTCAAGGACTCTAAGGACAGTAATGTTACTGATGAAGCCACGACAGGAATGTCTGTCGTCGATAATCGTGGAGAAGGGAAGGATTCTCTTGAACTGTCATACAGAGAACCCATGACACACAAGATCCAGGACATTGCAGCTGGTTCCACAGGGCTCATAACAGTAGGTCACTGTTTCTCCAGGAGAGGGAGCAATGCCGCGAGAGACCACGAACACAGACTGTCAGCGTAGCGCAGGGGATAGCGTCACTGAGGTGCTGAAGGTCGCTGGTTCAATCCCGCCCACCGGCAAAAATTTATTTCTTTGTAATTAACAATTCCAGAATGTTCTACATCTTTCTTATGTTCACTTGTAAATTCTGTCTGTGTGTAAATAGCAGAGCACTCTGCCTGAGAGGCAGTCAGTGCTGCGTGTTGTATTAAACTTGCTTTCAGTATAAGTGCTGTGTTTAGTTGCCTTCAAAGTCAAGTCTGCTTCCATTTCAACGCGACAATATAAATGATTGGTGTATAGAGCAAAGGCATAGAACACATTAGTTTTACTAGGTTCTGAGCTCAGGCTCTTTTGTAAGTGGGAGTGCAAACATTCACCACAGACACCCCAACACAAAATAAGCCTGAGCTCAAAAGACAGTACACATACAGAGTGGTGTGTGTGTGTGGGGGGGGGGGGGTTATTCTAATGTTCACATCAGTCATCTATATGTGAGTGATTCATTTAATTCATATGTTATTCCATTCAGGAATTTCCACTCTTATAAGACTTGTTTATCTCATTTTCCGTAATTCACCTGTGGCAATTATTACAGTATGTAGATTCTTTCTCCTTTTTTATGCTGTGACGGCTGTTCCAAATTAACACTTGTATAAAAAATATTGTACATGGTAAAGTGGCATCACTGACACCCAGTTAACTGCACAGTACTTATAATGAATTAATGAATTTACTTATTTATTCATTCATTCATTCACACCTCAAGTAGAACAAGTCACATTATATATTATCTGGGCAAAGCAACAATTGCTGGATGCTTTTGTAAAGTGCAGTATAGAAATGTCCTCCTCCTGCAATAGAAAGAAGTTGATTTCCAGATGGTAAAGCAAAAGTGGACACTCAAGCAATGTTATACAGTTCCTCCCCCTCTCATAGACCATTGAATAAATGAATGAAGATTTGAGAACATAAAAGTAAGTTATAAATAAAAGCTTGGAGTTGAACAGACGTTATAAGGGCATGGATGGAATATAACTACACTCTAATATTTAATTTCATCAATTTGTTCAGATTCATGTAAATAATATTATCCCTCAGGTTCTATTTTCTTGTCCTCTCAAAACCTTTATCACTAATTTGTAGCAAGCAATTGTCTGAGAACAAAATTCAGTGTGGCTTCACTTTTCTTTGTGTTTCAGATTCTAGAAATTAAACTAAACTAAATATCTAATATGATGGCAGTATCTCTGACGACCACACTTCTGAAACACCACCTTCATGACCTAGGTCGTGAATTACCTTTCCCTTCCATTCCCATCCTTTCTTCTTCCCTTCTCTCCCACCTGATGAAGGAACTGTGTTCCGAAAGCTTGTCCTTTTTGTCCCCTTTTTTTCTGTTTCTTCATTTGTGTTACTATTGGTGGTACAGCACAAAGGTAAGTACTGGCCAGCCATTCTATCTCGTTTGAACAATATTTATCACCTCTGAGGAGAATTTTCATCATTAATCTAATATGATGGCCTTTAGATCAAATTGGTCTGATTTGTATTCAGTTTTTTTTTCTGTCCTTTCTGTTCAAGTTATTCTAATGATAGTGAAGGAACTCAGCCTGTCCTTTCAAATAAATAATCCTGCCATTTGCCTTTACTTGTAAACATTAAGTGACAGAAAATCTAAATTTGGATAGCTAGACATGGATTTAAACTGTTGTCCTCCAAAATGCAAATTCAGTGTCCTAAGCACTGTGCCAAGATGCTCTGTCAGTATATGACATATTATTTTAGTTAAGAGAACAACTAAAATTCTTAACACAAAATTATTAAAAGAAAGAAGTTAAGTTTGGAAAACCATAAGAAATATCACACAAACCTCTGTCAGAGCAGAATCTGAATGTAGCAAGTTAACTTCCTACTACAAGCCCATGTCATCTGGATTTGAGCAAAATTTAAGTAAGCACACAAACCTTTGATAATGCAATGATAAGAATCAGGAAGATCGCTGTAAACTATCTCATAACAAGTACATAAGTGCATCGTTTTGACAATGCTATACTTCCCTTAACAGATGTATACCATGGAAAATACACTAAAAAGCTAAAAATTATGCACATTATACAATTCCTTGGGCATCACTTTTATTATTCCCAATAGCTAATGTGGGGGAAAAATGTATGCTGACCTTTCTATCTGATCCAAATGTAACATATGAAAGCAGATCCACGTAGCAATGACTTCCCCCTCTAAAATATACATCAGCTTGCTATGTGATCAGATTTGAGGCAGCAAGGAACAAAATAAGAAAAACACCTATTCATAATTCACCATGTAGAACCATTCATACCACCCCCTCCTCTCCTTCCCTAATATTAAGAAGGCCTCTTCATTAATTTTATATCCATGAGACCAAGGAAAGAAATGGGAATTTTACTTTTGTAAATACATTAATGAAAAGTTTACTAACAAAAAATCAAGTTTAAAAACATTATTAATCATCTTTTTTTAAATACCGTGGACAAAATAGGATCTAAATATTTAACAGAAGAGGCATTAAGCTATTAATGAAAGATGCAAAACCTATGCAATCTTATACAATTTAAATTCCACCTGCCTCTTGCTCTGAAATTAAGAAAATAATAAACTCACTCAAAAGTAAAAGCTTGTATGGATTTCATGGCATTTCCAGGAGAGTACTAATAGCTGAATACACCTGACGTGTGATTGCGCTTTGATATGACTGAGTGTGTGTGTATTTGTTTACCTTCCTTTTTTTCCCCTAGGATAAGTCCTTCCACTCCTGGGATTGGAATGACTCCTTTTCCACTTCCTTAAAACCCATATTCTTCCCTTTTTCCTCCCCTTTTTTCGTCTTTTTCCTGAAGAAGCTGCCAGTGGTGGTGAAAGCTTGTATGTGTGTTTGTGTGTGATTTTATTTGTTTCTATCGATGAGCCGGTCCTTTTGGTAAGTCATCATATATATATATAAGGATTCTCAGGCAAATATGTAATAGCTCTCTGAAGCACGGTATTTTCTCAGAGAGACTAAAATATGCTATTGTTAAACCATTACATAAAATAAAAGATACATCCGATGTCAACTACCACCCAAATTCACTTCTGACAGCTTCAAATGTTCAAATGTTTGTTAAGCTTATGGGACGGCAGGATCATCAGTCCCTAAACTTACAAATTATCTTATACTAAAGACGGCACAAACATCCATGCCCAAGGGGGGCTTCGAACTCCGGACAGGGAATGGCCTTGCGCATTGCAGTATAGCGCCTCAATGAGCTTGGCCACTCCGCCGCAGCTCTGACAGCTTCATCCAAGTTCTTGTGACAGTAATGTATTCATGAGTATCTTCCCATTTTTGTAAAAATGACAAACTAACAAAATGAAAGTTTTGTTTTCAGCAAGGGTTTTCAACAGAAAATGCTATATATGCTTTCACTGGTCAAATATTAAATGCTCTGAAGAACCCATCACCCAATGGGATTTTTGTGGTCTCTCAGAGGCCTTTGATTGTGTAAATCATCGAATTCTTCTACAATGCTTAAGTATATGTGACACTGGGGGGGGGGGGGGGGGGAGGAACACACAAATGGTAACTGATCAAATTGTAAATAATGTCTTTCAGAAAATTATTATGTGGTTCTCTACAAATGGACTCATTAAACTTGATAAAACAAAGTACAGTAGAACCTCATTTTTACGTTTTTCAAGGGACTTCAGTAAAACGGTGTAAAATGCAGGAAAATGTAAAATGAAGGAAGTAGTGTTTCAAATGGTAAAATGTGCTTACTGGACCAGCCTCGCATTTTTGTAGTTTATTTGTGATATATGTACATAATACTCGCCAGGAAGTTTATTATACAATAAAGGTTATCCAAATTTTTACTATTTTAAGCACAGGGCAGAACTGGTAATTTTATGGGAAGTAGAAATTTTTGACTTAATTTCATTCATTGTAATTGAGGACGCCGCTGCCAGGCTATGTAACACATCTTCAAAATTACTGCCTTTTACTGGCATTAATTATTTACGTAGTAAAACTCCTAAAGTTCTGTTCTTTTTGTATTTTTCGATGTTTCACTCGACAATATTAGAGAATTTATTCATGTTCTCGAGTGCAAACATATGCATAAGTATTTTTGTGACGTTTGCCTAGGATTGGCATCTCACACTATTGCCGCTTTTTTGAGGTTGTGGGTATTATGATACCAAACTTTGACAGATAACGTTCTTTATGAATCAGAAATATGTATCACAAAAACAATGCAACTCTTTATTCTCACATCAACAAAGCAACTGGTTCTGATTGTTTGAGGAGACGCCAGACGCTCTGGCAAAGAAGCTGGTGGAAAGAGTAACTACATCGTCACAAATTGGCGCGTCGTAAGTCAACTAGATGTGTACTGCCATCAATGATAAGCGAAATATACGTTTCATTAAATGCAAAGTGTCAAGAAACTCGACTGCAAATAATTTTTAAGTGCTATACTTTAAGGGGAAAGCCATGCTAGCATCAATTTATGTAGATTACGTCATTTTTTCTTCACGAACATGCTTTCAAAAAGTGTAAAATGCAAGAAAAGTGTAAATATGATAACGCAAAAATGAGGATGAATTAACATTGTGAACATAGGAAATTTGACGGGACCGACAAAAAATGGTGAAAATGGCAGGAAAACGTAAAAACCAGGAACGTAAAAACGAGGTTTTACTGTATATACAGTACCATAAAGTAAATGGCATGAAATTATTAATAAATATAGTCTGTTAACAGATATCTGGAGCTAAGGAAGAATATTCAAGGTTTTAGTTGTGTACATTGATGAGAAATGAATTGGAAGTAACACACTGATGATCTACTGAAACATTTGAGATTAGCAACTTACGCTATTAGGATTGTTGCTAGTTTTGGTGACAAACATCTCAGTAAATTAGCTTACTATGCTTATTTTAATTTATTGCTATCATATGGCATCATAATTTGGGGGATTCATTGCACAAAAATGTCTAATTAAAATAATTTCTGGAGCCCACCTGAAATCATCCGGCACATACTTATTTAAGGATCAGGGATCTTCACACCAGCATTTAAATCAAATTGAAATAATTTCTGAATGACAACTCCTTCTACTCAACAGATGAATTTTTACATAGAAATTAGTAATTTTACAAATAATAATAATAATAATAATAATAATAATAATAATAATTTGTGTCATTTAATGTTATCTTTTAATAAATGGACACATTTCCACATCATTAGGAAATTTCGAATTCATGATCTATGGAACAAGTATTACTAATCTAATCCAACAGGTCACAATTTATTGGAATCTAACAAATTGTGTACAAGAAATCAACCATTACAATGGCAGTCATTTCCACAGTCAAGAAATAGTGCATAGTATTTAATGAACTTAAAAAAAAAGTTTAAAAGTCTGTGTTTATGCATAAGGACTGCCATCTCCTTTTGAACAAAGTACAAATTGAGTCATTACCTGATCCAGTTTCAATAATAGACCAAGTCTGATAATATGCTATCACTTGTAGCTGTCTTATATATTATCACTACCTTTTTTTAACATACAAAGGTTCAACAGTCCAATTTATCAGAATCCTCAAAATTCTTACTAAAAGAGTCAGTACACATTCTTCAAAATAAGGAGTTTGTAATTGTTCATGTACAGGTCAGAAAATAAAATAAAATGGTCACTTATACTTTCAATAATGTACTTTATTACATATAACTGTAATTTTAATTTTAGTTTGGTAATAAAAATTTGTAAATAACAATCTGATGTCCATTCTTAAACAAGATAAAAAGGTATCTTGTGTGAGGGATAAAAAAAGAAGAAAGAGAGCTCTTGACTAGACCGTTAACTGTTTTCCTTGTGTTCTCAATGTAGACCTTAATGAAAAAGAAAATTAGATTTTTTAATGAAGTTGTAAATAAAAGGTTCCAGTTTTTCCCCCTTTAAAATCAGCTTGAAAACACAAAACCCATTTTGCAGGCAATACATATTAAAATGAACTTAAACACACATGTATAAAACTCTAGTGAATATAACAAATTACAACCTGGGAAAACTGAATAGTCACAAAAAATATGTATTAAATAAATAAGACCAAAAGCGATAACACCACTAAACATATCTTTCTTTCTCCTTATTTCATACTCTTTCAAGTAATGACATCATTACTCCAATATCTACAGATAACCTCTTTTCTAATGGCACTAAAATAAAACAATCTGTCAACAGTTTTATGTGAACATGATTAGCAATGTGCAGAACAACACAAAAGTGCACAGTTTCAGTCTGTTGAAATATTATGGATTAGGTGCATATGGATCTTGAGATAGTATGTCCTACTAAACACTTTTTGGCAAATAGGGCACAGGGTGTGACCACGATGGAGCCGGCGGTGCATTGAGAGTGATCCAGAGTGCTTGAACACCTTCCCGCAGAGGTTACATGTAAACCCAGGTTGTATGTTACCCTTATCCTGTTTAATTACTGCATCCGGAATTCCCCAGCAGCCTTGTGACAGGCGCTGGGGATAGTCTGGGGAAAAGAAGATAACATTTCAGAATATGCAAACACCAATATGGCTCTCACATCTGTTAAGCTGGACCTCTCTCTACACAAGAATGTATAAAGTGGTGCTGCCCACTTGAACTATATCAAATATTTCAGAAAACCTATTAATTATCTGGCACATGAAATAGACAAGTTTCATGTTCTTTTTACTTTGGAGTCTGAGTAAACACAATGTGTACAAAAATACCACTTTTTCTGCTTTAGCTATTCTTAACGTTTGGAGCATGTTTCAATGGTCATACTATCACCATGAAGTGAATTTCATCATTTACAGCATGAACTACATTTGTGCTATGCTTCTGTTGTATATTTTTTGCATACTATATAAACATTTATGTATGAAGGCTTAAGAACGTGTTCATCGAAATGTCAATAAAGAAGAAACTGTAGCCACTAACATTATTTTGAATTAATAAATCATTTATCTGTTACTAATTTACAATTAAAATAATATAACAACTGTAGTTAATGTGAATCTCTCAATATTAGTGCAAGAAGCATGAAGCATTGTTGTCTAATCACTGAATCCAAAACAAGATATCACATTAGCATGTCACAAATGCAATCCACTACTTTAACAATAATTATGATATCACCATCAAAACAAGCACGGAACTTGTAAGTAAACAGTGACTTAACAGAAATTTGATGTTATTGTATATTATGTAAATAATCAAAACTCACAATAAACAATTAATAAATGGTGAAAATTTTTTTAAGCATTTTGTGATAACTTCTGCAACTGTTGCTCAGTTTGAAATATTGTTAGTCTCATAACATTGCCATATTGTTATCTCAGTCCTGCTTCTCTTTATATACAAAAATATGTATCCAAATGGAGATAATTAAGCATTTAAAAGAACAGTTCACTACAGGACTTGTTGACATCTATTTAAATCGCGAAACAGCTGTCCCCCGTCAACGAAATAGGCTCTCAAAAGGCATTAAATTACAATACATAAGGAAAGAATAATACAATACAGAGCTTGTTAAGTATGAAATACATTAGTGAAAGCATGAACCATAGTAAAAAACAATGCCATAACATAGAACCACAGACAAATGCAAGTAACCATGGTTTTCTTGTAGCTAAAAAGTCCAGTTCCCCTATTGGGAGTGGAAAAAATGAATTTGATCACCAAAATATAGAAAAGAATGTGCATATGATCGACATTTTTAAAAAGTAACTATTCTGAGGTTCATATTTCCAGTAGGATGACACTTCATGGGCGACATGCATGAACTTTTAAGTACTGTGTTCTACTGAACACCTTGTGACAAATGGGACACAAAGTATGGCCTCGATGGAGCTGACGGTGCATAGAAAGGGATGTAGAGTGCTTGAACGACTTCCCACAGATCTCACATCTGAATCTTGGCATACTTTCACCATGTGGAATTCCCCAGCATCCTAGCGAAAAGAAGACTGTTTCAGAATATACTAATATTATATGTGATTAAAATATGTTAAACAATACCTTAATTTAAAAGTGAACAGTCCAAGATAAAAATTAACTTGTATTGGAACAGAAGGGGGGCACCTACGTACTGAATGCCGGCACAAAGAAAAACCGAGTAAAGGCAACAGTTACTGAAAGTATCACTTTCATAATTTTGTGCAGTTCTTTTTACAGGAAATAAACATTCTCGTGCATACAGTAATATGAAGTCATTTCGATAAGATTTAAAGACACTGAAGGAAAATAAGTCTCTCAAAAGTTGTCATTAGGGAAGAGAGAGCCTCCAGGACATAATTTCCAACTCAAAGTAAATTATCTCATCGGTTAAGATTTCAATTTGAAAGTACAAAATAAAGTTCAAATGAAATCACAGGATCCATAAACAGATTAAAGATACAAAATGAACAAAAGTTAAGAAAGTGACTCAACATGAATTGTTAGATAGAGCTAGAAGAGGATAGGAGATAAATTGCAATTTAGCAAAAAAGAATATACAAATGGGTTTAAAGAAAGCCAGAGTATTCAAATAACCAGTGAGTCATGATAAAGTCTAGAGCAACATTAAAAGGAAGAAATCCAGAAGACATTAGTATGAGGTGGACACTGGGAGCCTATTATGTTTGAAAGTGCCATCTCTTTACAGTGAGTACCACTTCATAGTTTCTACTTATTATCAAATGTATCACAGTTACAATGTCTGATATAATGGTATCCCAAGTTTTGTTTTACTATAGGACTGCTAACTGCTTCAGCATCCAAGTTATACATTGTTACTTTTTCTAAATTCAAGTGGTGTGAATTATCTTCTGACCTTATACTGACTAAATAAACTGCACAAAAATTTGTCAGTGTCAGACATTATTTTAACTTTTTTTGCAACTCTATGCAATTGAAGCATATGGTAAGCAGGTGACATTTATCTGTAGTAGATTGTCTTAAACTGAAGCTTCTTATTCATGGAGGTACTCAAACTAGTTCAGGCCCATTCAGTACAGATTAAGTGATGCACTCGCTGACAAACTAATAACAGTCAATTGCCTTCTGAGGTCTATACTATGAAGAGTATTTGTCAGTGTAAACTTCAGAGGTGCTTATAATGCAAGTATTTCATGTGGAATTGTTGGAAGGAAGGAGGGAGGAAGGAAGGAAGATTAGTGTTTAATGGCCCATCAACAGTGTGGTCATTAGAGGCGGAGCTTATGCTCGGGTTGTTTGGGTAAGGATGGGGGAAGGAAATCAGCCATGCTCTTTAAGAGGAACGGTTCCGACATTTGACTAGAGTGATTTAGGGAAATCACGGAAAACCTAAATCTGGACAGCCGGAGGTGGATTTGAACCACAATCCTCCTGAATGTGAATCCAGTGTATTACCATTGCGCCACCTCACTCGGTGAAATTGTTGGAATGAGTTGGAAGTCAATATGGCCACTGGCAATGGTAATGAGTGAAATGTTACATAAACAACTGAGACACATAATTTGCCACATAATCACTTCACTCTATTTTGAAGCAAGAAATGATGGTTCAATTATGAATTTTGCCAGGTCTCAGCAACGCTTATGAGCTCCAGGAACATGCCATAGTTGTCATTGGAACCATACATTCTACAGTTGCCATTACTCTGCCTCTCTACACAACCTTCCTTTGCATCATTTGTCTAGCAATGTCTGGTGAGACATAATTTCTTTTTACTTTGCCTTTTAATGTTTCCTATCAACATGCACACTGTGGCTATAATGTGCTACTTTTGTTGACTACAGTAACTAGGCACTGATAACCTACTAGCCCTTCATCATCTCTGCTTTTACTTTGTGTTTTTAAGGAATGTATCTTTGCAATAAGAAATTTATGGGCTAAATTATTTCACTTTTACCTTTGCATTCCTGAAATGCATCAATTTCTTAGAATTGTCTGGAGATTGGAGAAAGAAAAATTTAGAAAAGACAATGGGTACAAACTATATGTATGAAGCCAAAAACTGTCTTTCTTCCCCTCATATCTAAAAAAATCACCGCCTGAGATCCAAGTTGAAAAGAGCATTGCCAATTTCCTTCCCCAATCACAGTTTGTGCTCCGAGTCTAATGACCATTTCACCGTCAACAGGTTAAATAGTCTTCCCCCCTTCATAAAAAAGAAAAGAAAACGGAGAGAATGAGTAATATTAGTAACCCAAATCCTAGTAAGCAGTAACCATCTAAGCTGGGGTTATACAGTTTCAATGCAATCCAAGAGGTAATGAGGAAGCCAATATTGCATACAAAATTCGGTTTTTGCACAGTTCAACACAAGAAACACTCATTGATCCTTCATTTAAACCATAGCGCATGGAAACTCGATTGCAAACTCAAAACAAAATGCCCGAACACTCAGTCACACAGTATAGAAAACACACACACACACACACACACACACACATTGTTTGTCTGACAGTTGTCCCAGCAACAATACAAATTAACTCGGCACTGTCGGTGTTAAAATGTCTGACAACACGCATAGCAGCAACCAGCAGGCAATATCCGACAAATGTGCATACACCCTCGTGGACCTCTCATGGCGGGACAGAAGCACAGTCCCTTAGTAAGTTTAAAACATAAATGGTTTATTAATAATTAACCTAGGTCGTGAATAATCCTTCCCTTCTATCCACTTTCTCCTATCTGATGAAGGAAATTTAATTTCCAAAAGCTTGTTCCAAAGTTTATTTTTGTCTTTTTGGTGTGATGTGCCGGTACTGTTTGTTTAACAAAGTTTCTTGCGATACATCCCCTCTATTGCTGCATTACAAACCTTCTTTCCAAGCAGATTTCTTTGTAGTCTTTCTAATTTACACAACCTGGCACCTTTCTAAATACGGTCACTGCTAAGCTAGCCGCTCCCCAATATTTTAATACTCACTCATTTTTCTACCAAGGAATCTTTTGCATTCATTCCACAGCTTAAGATGTGAGCAGTACTCACATGAGGGAGAGATGGACACACACACACACACACACACACACACACACACAGTGTGCACAGAGAGAGAGAGAGAGAGAGAGAGAGAGAGAGAGAGAGAGAGAGAGAGAGAGAATAACAGGTGACATACAGTAATTGAGACACTATTTGTGATGAGTAACTGCTTCAAAATGTTTGCGGTGTAAAGAAAATGACTGTCCATGCCGCCTTGACATGTCATCTATTTCTGCTATTCTTTTCCATTACAATGTTATACGAACTAGTACAAAATAAACTCTCACCAAAATCAGATTCTCAGTTTGGCAACACACAATGAACATGAAGCATATGGTTCTTGAGGTCATACGGTTTATTCACAGCTTTGTGGCAAATAGGACAGGATGTTTGCCCTCGGTGGCGGTGGACTCGGCGGTGCCTTGAGAGAGATGAAGCGTGGTTGAATAACTTTCCACAGGTTTCACACCTGAATCTGTCATCTATATAGCAGTCAACTGGTTGACTTACTTGACTT